>CM036762.1:60278653-60651153 GCA_020796225.1 Arion vulgaris | reverse complement strand
CCCAAAGATTATCTGGTTCAAACTCTGCGGTGGCCATTTTAGAACTTATGTCTAGTAATATGTCTAATAACTTATAAAACAAGTATATGTCCAGTAACTTATAAAACATGTAGATGTCTAATAACTTTTTTCCCCGATCCAGAAGCACTTGAGCTTTCAGCTCTTCGGTTCGGTGCCATGGACATCGTAACTGTTCGGTTCGGTGCCACGAACACCGTAAATCTAGCTAGTAACTTATAAAGCAAGTATATGTCCAATAACGTAAAAAACCAACCGTGGTTTTACAGAAGAATGATGAGAATCGTATGGACTGCTAAAAAGACAAATGTAGAGGTGCTGAATGAGGTCAAGACACAGAGAAAGCTTATAATCAATATAAGAAAGAGGCAGTCATTATTTTTCTGGCACGTGATGCGAAAGGGAGGTTTAGAACACATTGTAATAACTGGTAAAATCGAGGGAAGACGAGACAGGAAGACACGGAGAGAAAATTTTGGATATCCTGGCTTCATGGCACGGAAGAGAGTCAACATCTGAGATGATAGCAAACACCAGAAAAGATACTTGTGGAAAGTCATGATCACCTACGCCAGCCGGCACGACACCTGATGATGATGACTCGTAGACGGAATTTCAAAATAAAATATTTTTTGAACACTGTTCTAATCCAAGATTTTCCAGTGGTAAAATCAACATTAAAAATCTAGAGTAATCCTCTAATAGATTTCAATCGTACCTAAGACTTTGTCATGTCAGTATTTTGACTTTCATAAAATGGACCTCACCGTTCAGAAAGCAATGGCAAACTACTGAACGTATAAGTGGTGCCTAGAAAATCAAGGACTCGTTTACTGTGGTTGATGGCTACGTCCTTTGGGATATGCCACGATTTTCGATTTTCGAAACGATTGGATAACTGGAAGTGTGGAGTCGAAAAGGATGAGGAAACGATGAGTAACGAAATGAGACAAGGACGAGAAAGAGAGAGAGAGAGAACTCTATTAAAATAGTTAGTGGTAGTGATAAGTTGTTGACAAAATCAATGATTATTTATTACAGCTGAGAAGACAAGATTAATTAATCTGCAGATTATATTTAGATTACAACGGACGAAGGTATCAGCTTGAAAAAAAATGAAGTTGACGATAAGAAATTATTTGACACTGGCAACTTGATTTGTGGACATCCTTTATAAAGATGTCTAATGTTTGAGGAGAAGAGAAGATTAATCTGACCAGTGCCGGTTCGTCATTAAGAGCCACTGGGGCCGGGCCCCACCAAAAATTATGTGTAACGTGTATTTATTATTTTATAAATTAAAACATAACAACCCCAAACCATAATTTCTTCCGAAAATTTGTGTCTGGCCCCACCAACAAAAATTATCACGAGCCGCCACTGAATCTGACCTTCCCCTTCTTCTTCTTCTTCTCTTAACTCCCTTTGAAGCATATGCTTCTCGACCATGTCTATGAAAAGCTGTCAATGTTACAAGGAGAGATAGAGTGAGAAATGAGATGTCTATGAAAAGCTGTCAATGTTACAAGGAGAGATAGAGTGAGAAATGAAATGTCTATGAAAAGGTGTCAATGTTACAAGGAGAGATAGAGTGAGAAATGAGATGTCTATGAAAAGGTGTCAATGTTACAAGGAGAGATAGAGTGAGAAATGAGATGTCTATGAAAAGCTGTCAATGTTACAAGGAGAGATAGAGTGAGAAATGAGATGTCTATGAAAAGCTGTCAATGTTACAAGGAGAGATAGAGTGAGAAATGAGATGTCTATGAAAAGCTGTCAATGTTACAAGGAGAGATAGAGTGAGAAATGAAATGTCTATGAAAAGGTGTCAATGTTACAAGGAGAGATAGAGTGAGAAATGAGATGTCTATGAAAAGGTGTCAATGTTACAAGGAGAGATAGAGTGAGAAATGAGATGTCTATGAAAAGCTGTCAATGTTACAAGGAGAGATAGAGTGAGAAATGAGATGTCTATGAAAAGCTGTCAATGTTACAAGGAGAGATAGAGTGAGAAATGAGATGTCTATGAAAAGCTGTCAATGTTACAAGGAGAGATAGAGTGAGAAATGAGATGTCTATGAAAAGCTGTCAATGTTACAAGGAGAGATAGAGTGAGAAATGAGATGTCTATGAAAAGCTGTCAATGTTACAAGGAGAGATAGAGTGAGAAATGAGATGTCTATGAACAGCTGTCAATGTTACAAGGAGAGATAGAGTGAGAAATGAGATGTCTATGAAAAGCTGTCAATCTTACAAGGAGAAATAGAGTGAGAAATGAGATGTCTATGAAAAGCTGTCAATGTTACAAGGAGAGATAGAGTGATAAATGAGATGTCTATGAAAAGCTGTCAATGTTACAAGGAGAGATAGAGTGAGAAATGAAATGTATATGAAAAGCTGTCAATGTTACAAGGAGAGATAGAGTGAGAAATGAGATGTCTATGAAAAGCTGTCAATGTTACAAGGAGAGATAGAGTGAGAAATGAGATGTCTATGAAAAGCTGTCAATGTTACAAGGAGAGATAGAGTGAGAAATGAGATGTCTATGAAAAGCTGTCAATGTTACAAGGAGAGATAGAGTGAGAAATGAAATGTCTATGAAAAGCTGTCAATGTTACAAGGAGAGATAGAGTGAGAAATGAGATGTCTATGAAAAGCTGTCAATGTTACAAGGAGAGATAGAGTGAGAAATGAGATGTCTATGAAAAGCTGTCAATGTTACAAGGAGAGATATAGTGAGAAATGAAATGTCTATGAAAAGCTGTCAATGTTACAAGGAGAGATAGAGTGAGAAATGAGATGTCTATGAAAAGCTGTCAATGTTACAAGGAGAGATAGAGTGAGAAATGAAATGTCTATGAAAAGCTGTCAATGTTACAAGGAGAGATAGAGTGAGAAATGAGATGTCTATGAAAAGCTGTCAATGTTACAAGGAGAGATAGAGTGAGAAATGAGATGTCTACGAAAAGCTGTCAATGTTACAAGGAGAGATAGAGTGAGAAATGAGATGTCTACGAAAATCTGTCAATGTTACAAGGAGAGATAGAGTGAGAAATGAGATGTCTATGAAAAGCTGTCAATGTTACAAGGAGAGATAGAGTGAGAAATGAGATGTCTATGAAAAGCTGTCAATGTTACAAGGAGAGATAGAGTGAGAAATGAGATGTCTATGAAAAGATGTCAATGTTACAAGGAGAAATAGAGTGAGAAATGAGATGTCTATGAAAAGCTGTCAATGTTACAAGGAGAGATAGAGTGAGAAATGAGATGTCTATGAAAAGCTGTCAATGTTACAAGGAGAGATAGAGTGAGAAATGAGAATATCAGAAGCATAGTTGGTACTATACCATGCATACAGTACATCGAGAAGCAAAGTATCAAGTGGTTCGGCCATCTAATGAGAATGGAACCACATTTACTACCATCACGTGCCTACAATAATCGACACACAGGGCGCATAGCACGAGGCAGGCCAAGAACACGATGGATAGATAACATCTCTGAGTCCATGCGAAAGCATGGACTGATAACGTCAAGCGCAACACACCTAGCACTTGATAGAAAACTAACTCTCCCACGCCGCTTCATGGAAAATGTGGTTAGGATAAGATAAGATAAGTTTCTCGACCTTTTAACTAGGGTCAAAGTGTAGAGGCCACTTGATCGCGGCCAAAGGGTGGGAGCCTTAAAAATGCCAAATAGCATAATAAAAGTCCACTTAAACAACCTCCGAGAGCTCTCATTCGAAAGTTTGATGACGCTCGGAGTTTACACGTTCAATCGTACTGGGTCCACTCACTGTGGCACTTCCGGGTAGGGATAAGCATAAGGTGTCAACACATTTCCTCCAAACATAACTGTCTTGATCAAGTCAGCATAGTTCGTCCCAGGTATATCCTGCTTCTTCTCTCCCTCTCTCTCTCTCCCCTCTCTCTGTCTCCCCCCTCTCTCTGTATACAGTTCGTCTCCATGTCTATGTCTTCCACTTTCCAGTCTTGTCTCCCAGGTTTCATGTCAGAACTAGATGTAGTTTTCTGGTCTCCTGTATTTTAAGGTTAAACGTCACGGGGGTTGAAGAGAACTGTAATGGAAAGCATAATTCCTGGATTACGAGGCAGGGAACGACCAAGACGAAGGTGGCAGCAGGACATCAAAGAAACCTTGACCATGACGTTGGAGAACTTGCAAGAGACAGAGTTTTCAGACGAGATGTGATGAAAGCAACCTTCCGCAAGGAAGATGCTACTACTTGAGTGGTCACTAATCCTGCTGTTAGCGCCGGCGTATCCGTCGTCTGAGTTATCCACCTTACTTTATCTCATCTAGTTATTGCTCCACTGCTTTCTCTTTCTTCTTCACCAATCTTCTCTATTTTCCAATTTTCCATATTTTATTCTAATATTTTAAATATCTTTCTTTACGCAATATCCCTTCTGAATTATCTCGATAATTTTTTATTTCTTGTCTATTTCTATTATTCACATTCTCAATCCATTTTATTTCTTGTCTATTATTCACATTCTCAATCCATTTTATTTCTTGTCTATTTCTATTCTTCACATTCTCAATCCATCTTATTTCTTGTCTATTATTCACATTCTCAATCCATTTTATTTCTTGTCTATTCTTCACACTCTCAATCCATTTTATTTCTTGTCTATTTCTATTCTTCACACTCTCAATCCATTTTATTTCTTGTCTATTATTCACATTCTCAATCCATTTTTATTTCTTGTCTATTATTCACATTCTCAATCCATTTTATTTCTTGTCTATTCTTCACATTCTCAATCCATTTTATTTCTTGTCTATTTCTATTCTTCACATTCTCAATCCATTTTATTTCTTGTCTATTCTTCACATTCTCAATCCATTTTATTTCTTGTCTATTTCTATTCTTCACATTCTCAATCCATTTTATTTCTTGTCACCATCTTTAAATACAATGTAAGGGGAATAACTAAGATGAAAGATACGTTGGACGATAACAACAACAGCGGTTACCACTAGCAACGAGAAAACATGATAGGAAGTGAACTGGCGATTTTTATAGAACTCTCCACTGCAGAAGAGCAAATAAAAAACTACGCTTGAGTTGAATCTCTACGGCCATCTAGCAGAGGATTAGAAAGAACATGCGTAGATTATGGGTTAATTAAAGAGAAGGAGAAGAGAGATAGAAAAATTAAACAGATGGTTAGCTAATGTCTTGCAAATATAATGTCATTAATTCTGACTGAAGTAATGTTGAGCTGACCTTATGAATAAATCAATGGAAATTTGATTCATTAGCTAATGTGTTGTTCTTTCTCTCTTTGAAGAGTTGTGCGTGCCTTTTACTTGAAACAGAGTTTTTCTGCATGCGTGCCTGGCAATCTTCATCTTAAAAACTAATAGAAGATTCAACAAATCAAAATTAGATAAAGAAGGAAAAGAAAGTGTTGAATATTTTTTTTAAAAATTTGTCAATTTATTGTTACTTGCGTTAAATGATTTAGTTAAGTGGTTAAACCATTGCTTGCGTTAAATGATTTAGTTAAGTGGTTAAACCATTGCTTGCGTTAAATGATTTAGTTAAGTGGTTAAACCATTACTTGCGTTAAATGATTTAGTTAAGTGGTTAAACCATTGCTTGCGTTAAATGATTTAGTTAAGTGGTTAAACCATTGCTTGCGTTAAATGATTTAGTTAAGTGGTTAAACCATTGCTTGCGTTAAATGATTTAGTTAAGTGGTTAAACCATTGCTTGCGTTAAATGATTTAGTTAAGTGGTTAAACCATTGCTTGCGTTAAATGATTTAGTTAAGTGGTTAAACCATTACTTGCGTTAAATGATTTAGTTAAGTGGTTAACCATTGCTTGCGTTAAATGATTTAGTTAAGTGGTTAAACCATTACTTGCGTTAAATGATTTAGTTAAGTGGTTAAACCATTGCTTGCGTTAAATGATTTAGTTAAGTGGTTAAACCATTACTTGCATTAAATGATTTAGTTAAGTGGTTAAACCATTACTTGCGTTAAATGATTTAGTTAAGTGGTTAAACCATTGCTTGCGTTAAATGATTTAGTTAAGTGGTTAAACCATTACTTGCGTTAAATGATTTAGTTAAGTGGTTAAACCATTACTTGCGTTAAATGATTTAGTTAAGTGGTTAAACCATTGCTTGCGTTAAATGATTTAGTTAAGTGGTTAAACCATTGCTTGCGTTAAATGATTTAGTTAAGTGGTTAAACCATTACTTGCGTTAAATGATTTAGTTAAGTGGTTAAACCATTACTTGCGTTAAATGATTTAGTTAAGTGGTTAAACCATTACTTGCGTTAAATGATTTAGTTAAGTGGTTAAACCATTGCTTGCGTTAAATGATTTAGTTAAGTGGTTAAACCATTGCTTGCGTTAAATGATTTAGTTAAGTGGTTAAACCATTGCTTGCGTTAAATGATTTAGTTAAGTGGTTAAACCATTGCTTGCGTTAAATGATTTAGTTAAGTGGTTAAACCATTGCTTGCGTTAAATGATTTAGTTAAGTGGTTAAACCATTGCTTGCGTTAAATGATTTAGTTAAGTGGTTAAACCATTGCTTGCGTTAAATGATTTAGTTAAGTGGTTAAACCATTGCTTGCGTTAAATGATTTAGTTAAGTGGTTAAACCATTGCTTGCGTTAAATGATTTAGTTAAGTGGTTAAACCATTGCTTGCGTTAAATGATTTAGTTAAGTGGTTAAACCATTGATTGCGTTCTGAATGTTGTTGGTTCAAATCCAGACTGCGTCGTTCTGTTCACGAATACAATTTTTCCAGAGACCCCCCCTAGGGTTTATGCCGGAACTACGAAGCTCGTGCTTTGTGCAGTACTCTAGGCAGGTTGCGTACCATTTTTGCGGAGAGGGACCGAGTCACTGGAGTAAAACCAGGTGCAATGAAGTCAATTATTCGGTTTTAGAAACTTTAGACTTAGTTAGAAGAGCATTAAATAGACTTTGAACAAGCATGTGGAAGATATCATTTATTCATTTGAGATGTGGATATACAGAAGTAGTAGGTCGTATTTCATGGAAAGAGAAAAATACAATTAAATAAGTTCTAGGAGAAGTAGTAATGAAGAAAGAGAAACTACAGGAAATTAATTTATTTCCGACACATCAAGAGAACTGACACATTGATGACAATTTTATTAGAGGAGAAAGTTGAAGGACTACGAGCAAGAGGAAGACTAAGAAGTAGAAAGGGGGTATCAAGAGATAGAGAAATTACAGTTTGACAGAGTGTAACATGAAGACAAGAGACAAGAGGATGTTAGAGATTCATTGTAGCTAACTTGGATGTGGGTACGGCACCTAATGATGATGATGAATTAGAATAAGGTTAAACCTTGGATGTGGGTACGGCACCTAATGATGATGATGAATTAGAATAAGGTTTAAACACATTAAATATAGAAGCTAGTTTCCGAAATTAGAATGTAACAGAACACAAGTTACTTGTGTAGAGAGCCAAACATGAGCCAATAAATTAGAATGTAACAGAACACAAGTTACTTGTGTAGAGAGCCAAACATGAGCCAATAATTTAGAATGTCACAGAACACAAGTTACTTGTGTAGAGAGCCAAACATGAGTCAATAATTTAGAATGTAACAGAACACAAGTTACTTGTGTAGAGAGCCAAACATGAGTCAATAATTTAGAATGTCACAGAACACAAGTTACTTGTGTAGAGAGCCAAACATGAGTCAATAAATTAGAATGTCACAGAACACAAGTTACTTGTGTAGAGAGCCAAACATGAGCCAATAAATTAGAATGTCACAGAACACAAGTTACTTGTGTAGAGAGCCAAACATGAGCCAATAAATTAGAATGTCACAGAACACAAGTTACTTGTGTAGAGAGCCAAACATGAGCCAATAATTTAGAATGTCACAGAACACAAGTTACTTGTGTAGAGAGCCAAACATGAGTCAATAAATTAGAATGTCACAGAACACAAGTTACTTGTGTAGAGAGCCAAACATGAGCCAATAAATTAGAATGTCACAGAACACAAGTTACTTGTGTACAGAGCCAAACATGAGCCAATAAATTAGAATGTCACAGAACTCAAGTTACTTGTGTAGAGAGCCAAACATGAGCCAATAAATTAGAATGTCAGAGAACACAAGTTACTTGTGTAGAGAGCCAAACATGAGCCAATAAATTAGAATGTAACAGAACACAAGTTACTTGTGTAGAGAGCCAAACATGAGCCAATAATTTAGAATGTCACAGAACACAAGTTACTTGTGTAGAGAGCCAAACATGAGTCAATAATTAGAATGTCACAGAACACAAGTTACTTGTGTAGAGAGCCAAACATGAGCCAATAAATTAGAATGTCACAGAACACAAGTTACTTGTGTAGAGTGCCAAACATGAGCCAATAAATTAGAATGTCACAGAACACAAGTTACTTGTGTAGAGAGCCAAACATGAGCCAATAATTTAGAATGTCACAGAACACAAGTTACTTGTGTAGAGAGCCAAACATGAGTCAATAAATTAGAATGTCACAGAACACAAGTTACTTGTGTAGAGAGCCAAACATGAGCCAATAAATTAGAATGTCACAGAACACAAGTTACTTGTGTAGAGAGCCAAACATGAGCCAATAAATTAGAATGTCACAGAACTCAAGTTACTTGTGTAGAGAGCCAAACATGAGCCAATAAATTAGAATGTCAGAGAACACAAGTTACTTGTGTAGAGAGCCAAACATGAGTCAATAAATTAGAATGTCACAGAACACAAGTTACTTGTGTAGAGAGCCAAACATGAGCCAATAAATTAGAATGTCACAGAACACAAGTTACTTGTGTAGAGAGCCAAACATGAGCCAATAAATTAGAATGTCACAGAACACAAGTTACTTGTGTAGAGAGCCAAACATGAGCCAATAATTTAGAATGTCACAGAACACAAGTTACTTGTGTAGAGAGCCAAACATGAGTCAATAAATTAGAATGTCACAGAACACAAGTTACTTGTGTAGAGAGCCAAACATGAGCCAATAAATTAGAATGTCACAGAACACAAGTTACTTGTGTAGAGAGCCAAACATGAGCCAATAAATTAGAATGTCACAGAAAACAAGTTACTTGTGTAGAGAGCCAAACATGAGCCAATAAATTAGAATGTCAGAGAACACAAGTTACTTGTGTAGAGAGCCAAACATGAGTCAATAAATTAGAATGTCACAGAACACAAGTTAAGAGAGCCAAATATGAACTAACAAGATTATATACCTAATACTGTATTGGAATTTGTATGGAAAAGTATGTTATTTATGGGTGAAGGAATTCAACGATATGTAATATGAAGAATATTGTTATATTTACTGTACTTTTACCATCATTGTACAACAGTATAATAAAAAACTGTATAATACAATGAGAATTAGTATAGAACAATGAGAATTAGTATAGAACAATGATAATTAGTATAGAACAATGATAATTGGTATAGAACAATGAGAATTAGTATAGAACAATGAGAATTAGTATAGAACAATGAGAATTAGTATAGAACAAAGAGATGAAAATCGGGGCATATCCTTTACAGTACTACGTCATCAACTACAGTAAACGTGTCCTCGATCTTCTTGACACCACTTATACGTTCAGTAGTTTGCCATTGCATTCTGAACGGTGAGGTATATTTTACCTTCGTAAAAATCCACGGAAACAAATTTGTTTCCAAACTGTTCTTCTTCCAGTTTGAACCAGGTACTCTTGGATAGTGATCGAGCTTACTAGTACTTCAGCTACATACACCCAACATTTAGTACAATAGTACAATAAACATAAGTTTTGTACATGTATAAAAACCGAATTTGCCCACAGATCGCAACTAATGTAACCATATTCCAGTGATAGGGCATATAGTCAAGGTTAACACTTGGATAAGAAGTTATTATTTCGTTATCCCATGTTTACTGACATTGACTAAAGTCACTTTATGTTCATTAACACTGACTAAATTCATCTTATCTTCATTTACTCTGACTAGTCACCACATGTTCACTGACACTGACTAAAGTCACCTCATGTTCACTGACACTGACTAAAGTCATCTCATATTCACTGACACTGACTAAAGTCATCTCATATTCACTGACACTGACTAAAGTCATCTCATATTCACTGACACTGACTAAAGTCATCTCATATTCACTGACACTGACTAAAGTCATCTCATATTCACTGACACTGACTAAAGTCATCTCATATTCACTGACACTGACTAAAGTCATCTCATATTCACTGACACTGACTAAAGTCATCTTATCTTCACTGACACTGACTAAAGTCATCTTATCTTCACTGACACTGACTAAAGTCATCCCATGTTCACTGACACTGACTAAAGTCATCTTATCTTCACTGACACTGACTAAAGTCATTCCATATGCACTGTATTCTAAGATCAAAATGTGATTACATCTTCCAGAATGAGACAAACAAAATATACAATGTAAGAGTGAAGAAAAAAAACGCAGCGTCAATCACCTGTCGCTTGCTATCTCTTATATTTTTGTATTTGATGACATGGAAACGGCTTTTAAAAAATGCATTGCAACCAACAAATAATTAAATACAGGAAATAGCCACTGACAAGCAACTGCATCACGTCGAACTCAAGAATTCTCTGATTAATGACCTCATTAGCACAACGTTCTGGAAGTAGGGTTCAGAAAAATAACATTAGATGTTGTCGATAAACTGATTACGCCGATGAACTAGCGAATAGGAGAAAATAGTATGGATTTTGTGTGTGTGTAAAAATACAATTTATATTTAAAAGTACAATTTATCTGTAAAAGTGCAATTTATGTTTAAAAGTACACTTTAAGTGTAAAAGTACAATTTATGTTTAAAAGTACAATTTATGTTTAAAAGTACAATTTATGTGTAAAAGTACAATTTATGTTTAAAAGTACAATTTATGTGTAAAAGTACAGTTTATGTGTAAAAGTACAATTTATGTTTAAAAGTACAATTTATGTGTAAAAGTACAATTTATTTCTAAAAGTACAATTTGTGTGTAAAAGTACAATTTATGTTTAAAAGTACAATTTGTGTGTAAAAGTACAATTTATGTTTAAAAGTACAATTTATGTGTAAATGTACAATTTATGTTTAAAAGTACAATTTATGTGTAAAAGTACAATTTATGTGTAAAAGTACAATTTATGTTTAAAAGCACAATTTATGTGTAAAAGTACAATTTATGTGTAATTTGATGAATTTCATATGGAAGTGAGCTAGATGCAACAACACCCAAGACTGAAAATGTATGTCAGATATACAGATGTATTATTACAGAAGAATGATGAGAATCCCATGGACTGCTAAAAGGAATAATGTTCATGTGTTGAAAGAGATTTTAGAGCTGTTAGGGATTTATTGTCTAACTGTATATGTTATATCTGCCGTGTCAGAAGTGAATTTCTTTCATTCTGGTGTATCCTTTGCTTGATAAAGGCTTATTGGTCGAAACGTTGCTGTGTATTGTTATCGATTTACTACTTTGTAAAACTACAGTACTTTGTTTTTATGTGTTTTGCCATTGCTACATAGTTTTACTGTAGTCTTCCTAGTTTTACTGCAGTCTTCCTAGTTTTACTGCAGTCTTCCCTAGTTTTACTGCAGTCTTCCATAGTTTTACTGCAGTCTTCCATAGTTTTACTGCAGTCTTCCCTAGTTTTACTGCAGTCTTCCATAGTTTTACTGCAGTCTTCCATAGTTTTACTGCAGTCTTCCCTAGTTTTACTGCAGTCTTCCCTAGTTTTACTGCAGTCTTCCGTAGTCTCTCCGCAGTATATCGTTGAAAGCGATGGGAACACAGAAAAAACATCAGTCTTTAGAAATTTTTCAGACATGCTAAATTAAGGGAGGTTTACAGCACATTGTGACAACCGGAAAAATTCAAAGAGAGGCGAGAAAGAGAACGACAAAGAGAGGAAATTATGAATAACCTGCTTCATGGCACGGAAGATTGTCAACAATGGAAATGATAGTCCGTATTCAGGGCATGGTAAATAATTAGACAGTAAACAAAGATCATGTTTTGTCTCACAGCTTCCGGACAAAAAGAGATTTCTAGAATTGGTTTTTATGTGCACTTCATAAATAGTATTTTTCAATGCCTCTGTTAACTCTGAGGTCCGTCCATATTTTTCGTAGATGGCATTTTGATTGGAATCCACTTTATCGGAGTAACATTGCTCTTTGAGACAGACTGTCTGTTGGTAATCTGCTTATGTGGCCGAACCATTTAATTTGTTGTTTCTTGTTGAAGTTCAGTACTGATGTTGTACCCAGTTTTCCCCCTGATGTCTTCATTTCTAAACAACCCTCTTCTTGATACTTGCAGCGTTCTGTATAGACACTTCATCTCTGTCGTGACTAGTTTTCTTCTTGATTTGATATCTAATTTTCTTCTATCGTATTTAAGTGGAACACGTAACAAATCTTTGGCAGTTGAAAATCAATACGATTGTGCTGCAAAGCCGCTGTCCAGGCAAAGTTAATTTAAAATATTAAAACAAAATTACTTGATGATTTTTTCTTTCCTTCCTACAGACTACAAGATATGTAGGGAAAAAGTACACACTCTGGTAGAAACAGGAAACAGATCGGTTTTAAAATCAACCAAGAGAACACAGTGACATCAGTAAATTTAATAAATATTTTCTACATGCACAATCTATTCAGTTTTCTATTATTATTTCTAGTTCTATTTCCAGTTTGGAAAATATCTCTTCATTACCATTCCATATGAAATCTATATCTCTCTCTTCTCTCTCGATCTCATATGAAATCTCTCTCTTTCTTCTCTCGCGATCTCATATGAAATTTCTCTCTCTTTCTCTCGCGATCTTATATGAAATCTCTATCTCTCTTTCTCTCTCGCGATCCCATATGAAATGAAATCTCTATCTCTCTTTCTCTCTCGTGATCTCATATGAAATCTCTATCTCTCTTTCTCTCTCGCGATCTCATATGAAATCTCTATCTCTCTTTTCTCTCTGATCCCATATGAAATGAAATCTCTATCTCTCTTTCTCTCTCGTGATCTCATATGAAATCTCTATCTCTCTTTCTCTCTCGCGATCTCATATGAAATCTATATCTCTCTCTTTCTCTCTCGCGATCTCATATGAAATCTCTCTCTTTCTCTCTCTCGCGATCTCATATGAAATCTATATCTCTCTCTTTCTCTCTCGCGATCTCATATGAAATCTCTCTCTTTCTCTCTCTCGCGATCTCATATGAAATTTCTCTCTCTCTTTCTCTCGCGATCTTATATGAAATCTCTATCTCTCTTTTCTCTCGGATCCCATATGAAATGAAATCTCTATCTCTCTTTCTCTCTCGCGATCTCATATGAAATCTCTATCTCTCTTTCTCTCTCGAGATCTCATATGAAATCTCTATCTCTCTTTTCTCTCATGATCCCATATGAAATGAAATCTCTATCTCTCTTTCTCTCTCGTGATCTCATATGAAATCTCTATCTCTCTTTCTCTCTCGTGATCTCATATGAAATCTCTATCTCTCTTTCTCTCTCGCGATCTCATATGAAATCTCTATCTCTCTTTCTCTCTCGAGATCTCATATGAAATCTCTATCTCTCTTTCTCTCTCGCGATCTCATATGAAATCTCTATCTCTCTTTCTCTCTCGATCCCATATGAAATCTCTATCTCTCTCTATCTCTCTTTCTCTCTCGCGATCCCATATGAAATCTCTATCTCTCTTTTCTCTCGGATCCCATATGAAATGAAATCTCTATCTCTCTTTCTCTCTCGCGATCTCATATGAAATCTCTATCTCTCTTTCTCTCTCGAGATCTCATATGAAATCTCAATCTCTCTTTCTATCTTGCGATCTCATATGAAATGAAATTTCTATCTCTCTTTCTCTCTCGCGATCTCATATGAAATCTCTATCTCTCTTTCTCTCTCGCGATCCCATATGAAATGAAATCTCTATCTCTCTTTCTCTCTCGCGATCTCATATAAAATCTCTATCTCTCTTTCTCTCTCGCGATCTCATATGAAATCTCTATCTCTCTTTCTCTCTCGCGATCCCATATGAAATGAAATCTCTATATCTCTTTCTCTCTCGCGATCTCATATGAAATCTCTATCTCTCTTTCTCTCTCGAGATCTCATATGAAATCTCTATCTCTCTTTCTATCTTGCGATCTCATATGAAATCTCTATCTCTCTTTCTCTCTCGCGATCCCATATGAAATGAAATCTCTATCTCTCTTTCTCTCTCGCGATCCCATATGAAATGAAATCTCTATCTCTCTTTCTCTCTCGCGATCTCATATGAAATCTCTATCTCTCTTTCTCTCTCGAGATCTCATATGAAATCTCTATCTCTCTTTCTATCTTGCGATCTCATATGAATCTCTATCTCTCTTTCTCTCTCGCGATCTCATATGAAATTAAATCTCTATCTCTCTTTCTCTCTCGCGATCTCATATGAAATCTCTATCTCTCTTTCTCTCTCGCGATCCCATATGAAATCTCTATCTCTCTTTCTATCTTGCGATCTCATATGAAATCTCTATCTCTCTTTCTCTCTTGCGATCTCATATGAATCTCTATCTCTCTTTCTCTCTCGCGATCTCATATGAAATGAAAATCGTTGCATATTCTTTTGGTTATTGGTTATTGGTTATTAAACTGACGTCATTGCACTCCGGGCAGACCCATAGGTGCTCAGTCTCACCCAATAGATATCGAAGAGTATGCATACTGATGGTTTCCGTGGCTCGCTGATTAAACACACCTCTCACTCTGCCTCTCAGGCATACAGTTCTACTTGTATAACGGGTAACTCCAAACTGCCTAAATCGCTTGATCGATTCAACATCTATTTTAGTGTCCTCATCCAATAGACAGTCGCGAAGAGACCGAAGAACATCCACCTTATCCATCTTCAACTCCCCAACAATGGATGCTGTTGATGCAAGCATGACCGCTCTCTCATTACCGTAAACACCCGCATACCCGGGACAGTATATCTTTACAGGACGTAAATCACATCAACCAAAGTACCACTCCATATGTCTTATCTTATCTTATCTTAACCACATTAGCCTTGAAGCGTCGTGGGGAGAGTTAGTTTTCTATCTTGTGCCAGGTATGTTGCGCTTGACGTTGTCAGTCCATGCTTTCGTAGGGACTCTGAAATGTTATCTATCCATCGTGTTCTTGGCCTGCCTCGTGCTGTGCGCCCTGTGTGTTGATTATTGTAGGCACGTGATGGTAGTAAATGTGGTTCCATTCTCATTAGATGGCCTAACCACTTGATTCTTTGCTTCTCGATGTACTGTATGCATGGTATAGTACCAACGATGCTTCTGATATTCTCGTATCTCTCCTTGTAACGTTGACAGCTTTTCGTAGACATCTCATTTCACATGTTGTAATCTTTCTTTCTTGTGTCTTAGTCATGGGCTATGTTTGGCACTGATAGCATAGAGTTGGAATAAATATACAGTTTATCAGTTGTCGTTTGACTGCCATGTTAATGCTTGACTGTTTTAATAATGGTGACAGTTGGTATGTCACCGCGTTTGCCTTCTGGCATCTAGTCTCGATTTCTCTGTCCATCTTTCCATCTGTTGTGAATATACTCCCGAGAAATTTGAATTCTGGAGTCTGTTGTATTTTTACATTATTCACGTGTATATTTAGTTGACCTGTTGACCTACCTATAGTCATGACTTCTGTTTTGGAGGTGTTAATTTTCATGTCATATGTTTATACTCTGATCATCTGCGAAGAGTAGTTCGTTGATTAAATTGTAGTTGTTATCGAGGTTGTTATCTGTCTTGGTTTCTTGCGTTATCCTGTCTATGTATATATTGAAAAGTATAGGCGAAAGCACACATCCCTGCCTTACTCCTGATGATAATTCAAATTCGTCTGTCAGGCCATCGCTTGTTCGTACTACGCTTGAGCATTTTATATTTACCATTCCATATGTACACACGATTAAGTATGTTGCAGCGCAGTTACGCTATACTTAGTTCTATATACTTTAGAATAAACATTTTGCTATTTCGTACTATTTTAAAAAGCACATTTAGTTCTCTGACTATATGTATATCCTCCTGCTGTTCTGTGTGACACATACAGCTTCCACATACAGCTTCCACATACAGCTTCCACATACATCTTCCACATACAGCTTCCACATACATCTTCCACATACATCTTCCACATACAGCTTCCACATACAGCTTCCACATAGATTTCCACTGTTGTTGTTGTGTCGCCTTTCTATGAATTGTTTCCCATGTCCGGCCTCAATCTATCATCTCTCTTTCCACATTTCATCTCCATCTTTACTTCAGACGTCCATGTCTTCTTTTCCTTTCTGCTGTTCATTGGAGAACTGTCCTAGCCAATGCCTAAACGAGCATACGACATACATGTTAAATCCACCTCCATCTTTGTCTTTTAATGATAGTATCTATTTGCATAGTTTGTTCGTTTCAAAAGAGCTTCGCCTCGTATCGTATTGACAAGAAAATGTGTAGAATTCTTCTTAATTATTTTGTTGGGAATGTTTCCAACTTGTGTAGGATCTTTTGAGCCATCTTCCAGCATTCACTACTAGACAGTAACGCGCACAGAACAATGCTTCTAGAGTGGCAGAGCCAGCAAGCCTGTATGCTCTCTCATTGTCAACGACATCACTGCGTCCCGGATAAGTGTAATTCCGAAAATTGTTGATTCAGTCCATTGCCTGCACTTTGAACCAGTCTCCCATACATCTCTCATAGTGACCATGCGTATAAGCTTGGCTCCCGGCAACATAATCTTTCTGACTAGTTCAGAAAAGAAAACCAAAATTACTATTAATATACTATTACTTATTACTTATAATATTACTATTAATATTACTTATAATATATGGGGTCGATTTTTGTATATATTTGATAAAACACTGTAAGCTTTTTTTGTAATTGTACTCAATTCTATGAGTCCATGGTTATTTTGTGTTAAAAAATATTCATAATACTGATATTCTTTATTGCTGAACTTAACTTGATGTATAATACAACTTTGATTTAGTATGTTGTGTTATTTTTAATGAATTCGTCTATATACCACAATACTTAAATGCGAGGTCACTCAACTGTTGTGATCTGATTTCCTAGAATTTTTACCTGAGCCCGCGGGCCGTATTTTATCGGAGACCACGGTATAAGTATCACCGTAATCCCAATTATACTCCGTGGTATGAACATGGGTTCTTAGCTATCTTTACTTGAAAAATGTTCTTGCTAACTTGTCAACTGTTCTTCACCACTTCCTCTCTTAAAAATGTTCTTGCTAACTTGTCAATTGTTCTTCACCACTTCCTCTCTTAAAATAAGTTGATACGAACTGTACAACCAGTAATAAGTGTTGACTATATTAGGGATATCAGGTCACTGAACTATTAACCAGAGTTAGACACAGCCAGGTCTAAGATAATTATGTAAGTAGAGCGGGGGGAACAATAACAAACGAAACATCAACTTAATAACAGCAGGGTAGAAAATTATTGTGAAGTAAAGAATTATTTATAATGAAGAAACAATTATGCCATGATAATACTGCTAGTGACACGTCAGTAATAAGGACAGTTGAATGAAGACATCATAGATTTAGTAATTATACAAAATATGAAGGAATAATTCACAGAAAGAGATGCAGTCATTGACATCAGCAAGGAAAATAGTTGAGGAATTAAGTCAAAATTTTCTTTCGTGAATTACATCCCCTGTTACCACATTTTTTGTTGGAAGATTATCCGCCACACACAATCATTCATAAACTGCCAGTAATTCAGGTAAATATGAAGGTATATCAACAGTCGTTAAACTGTCGTTACTATCTGTAATAATGCATGTTATGCTAGGATAGGAGGGTACATGATCCGGAATAATTTAATAAGTGCATGGTTAGTGCAATCTCTGCGAAACTGTTTGGGTTAGGAATTTTGTTTTATACTCTCAACAAAAAAAAAACGTTAGTCCTTACAATGGATTGAATACGGGTCTCCCGCATAGCAGCCATGCATCAATCCATTCCGTCAGACGCTCCTATATCAACAGTATCAGACCATAATTGCATCACATTTTCCAGCTTTTTATTTCATGTTTCGTTGCATATTTTCAGTATCTTTTTCGATCCAGAAGCACTTGAGCTTTCAGCTCTTCGGCTCGGTGTCATGGACATCGTAACCCTTCGGTTCGGTGCCACGAACATCGTACATCTGGAGAACATGTGGCTTTTCTACCAGCCAGCGGCATTGAACCGCACTCACAGGGGGTTTGTCACCCGTCGTCCAACGCGCTTTTCAGTATCTATGGAAGTTTGTCTTCTTCTTCTTTGCGTTTTTGTCTTCTTCTTCTTTGCGTTCGTTCTTTACGACCAATTTTAATCACTCTTTGTGATATGTTTGATCTTTGCCAAGAACGTGTATACGTTGCACATTGGTTTGGTAGGCCAATAAACGCATAGAATTCTACACGTTAAGGACATGTGCATCCGATTTCAGCTAAACCTCCTTAGCCGCCTCTTAGGTAACAGTGATTCTATTCTTCATACCCCAAATTTGGGCCCCGGTAATCACTCGGGCGGGGAAGTTTGTAATCTAGCAACTATCTGTCTCAATGTGCTTGTGCTGTCTTCCACGGAAGACCATAGTTTTGTGATCCTTTATTGCTTTCGTTCGCTTGAAGTATTGTCTATATGATATAGCGGCAGAGCCAGCCAGCCTGTCTGCTCTCTCATTGCCAACGACACCCATGTGCCCCGGAAGAAAGACAAGTGTAATTCTTCCAATTGTTGACGCCTGCAGTGATTCAGTCCATTGCCTGCACACCGAACCGGCCTCCACCTTTCGGATCATACTCAATGAGTCATTCGATATAGCGTTTTTTTCGATATATACATAATTCCTACCTCATCATCATATGTTAAATTGGGCCTGCAAGTAATTTCTCCGCAATGCTCGGTCCAGGGCAAATTGCTCAATTTCTTCCATGACATTGAATCCGCTATTTTGTTGCCTCTCACAGTAAAGTTCGTTTCAGGATTTTCCTAAGTCGACCTCTCTTTCTTGAACCTTTTGTCTCCAATTTGAATGTCTTCTTTGGTATTCTTTGACCATTTCTACTCTCGGCAGGTGGCGCGCCATTTCTGCGGAGACGGATCAAACAATATGGGGTAAAACCAGGCGCAATGAAGTACATTCTTTGGCTTTATACCATTTTGATGATTTCTTCTCAGAGTATTCTCAATATATCTCTATCTTCTCCTTCTTATAACAGTTGATGCTCATTGATTACTTAAAACTCGTTTGTTATTACAGCGCACCGACTTGTTGATAAGTATTAACTTATTACATAGAAATTTGCACTTCAAAAGTTTAATAATAATAATTCCTTTCTTACCGTTATACGTTATATAGGGCCTGCAAGCAATCTCTCCATACCGCTCTATTCCGTGCAACTCGCTCAATCTCCTCTATGGAATTGAGACCGATATTTCTTGCCTCTCTCAGCAAAGTTCGTTTCAGGGTCTCCTTAGGTCGTCCTCTCTTTCTTGAACCCTTTGCACTACAATGCCTGCTTCAGTGCCTGCTTTGATATTCCTTGATCATTTCTCCTCAAGGTGTGTCCAACATATCTCCATCTTCTCTTTTTATAGCATTTGTCACTAGTGACTGACCAGACATCAAAAGTTTGCTAACGTCTAATATCATTAAATAGCTAATAGTAAAGATAATTGATGACATTTTTATCAGAACCTCTACATCACGTGAACATTGTATTCAAGTATTGTCAGATAAATTATCGTCATTAAATAGCTTGTCATGAGCAGAACTTTGCCACTTGAACAGTCCCTTGACGTTTTTCTTTACATAGGCCAGATGTCCTGCCTCTGCAGCGGTCATGCTCAAACCATCCGTTACATCCTGAATCCATCTTCTCCGTGATTTTCCTCTTCTCCTTTTTGCCAGGATGCCTCCTTTCATGATGTCTTTTCCATCTCTTCGTATCTCTTGATATGTCCGAAATACTTTAATTTTCTCATTCTTATTTGTAGCATCAGCCAGTTTTCTTTGATTTTGAGTTCATTCTGAATAGATCTATTTGTTCTCTTCTCTGTCCATGATATACGTTAGTATATATGCTAGATAAGTACGAATTCAATTCTTCTTCTTCTTCTTCGATCGTTCTAGGCTTGTTTTTATCATTCTCATTGTGATATATAAACAGCCAAACATCAGAACGTAATGTACGTGCACCCCCTTCAGCACCTATTTGAGCTCAGTTGCTTATCCTTCGGTGGGGTGTTCGATTTCAGCCAGCTATTGTGTACGGATTCGCTTCTTTCGCTAGCCTTAGACTGTCCCCAGCCAAACCCACAAGGCAGTAGGTTGCCATTTTTTTCAGGGCAACGACCCTTAGACGGCCTGCCCTTCCGGGCTTGTGAGCACCATCTACCCAACAAAACCGGTCGTTTTAGTGAACACCTTGGTTTGTCGCCCGTCAGGTTTGTTTACGGTTTGCTCCGCTAGCTTTTGATTGTCCCCAATCAATCTACAAGGTAGCAGTAGTTCCATGCGATCGGAAACGTGCACTGGCTATGCCTCTGCTGGGTTTTCCAGTTGCTCTGTACATTTGGGTGGAACGCACACCCTGCCTACCGCTGCCGCGATGCTGCCACGATGCTGCTGCCACGCCGTTGCCACGCCGCTGCCACGCTTGCACTGGTTTTGCCTCTGCTGGGCTTACCAGTTGTTCTACTGGGTGGGACGCGTACCCTCTTGCCGTGCCTGCCCTCGATGAGGCCCACTATGACTTTTGCCAGCGTGCGTGCTAACCCTGCCCTGATGCCCTGTCACCATCGTCTTTTTTGTGCTCACATTTTCGCCACATGTGGCGCCGCCCTTGCACGTCCGTGTGCGCGCTCGCTCTGCCCTGGTGCCTACCTCACCGTTTCCGTCAATTCCTACTGGGCTGTCCGAAATCCGAGTTTGCCCCATGTTGCCCACGTCTAATTCAACTCATCACCCAGCACACTCATCGGCTCAAGAGAGTACGCAAGAGTGAGCATGCTTGGGATCCGAAATTCGCCACACGCGGGTCAACCTCTCTTCGATGGTTTTGATTCGAACTTTGGACCCATGTGGACCAGCGCGCGGTCCAACTCAGTACCCGGCATTCTCATCGGCTCAAGAAACACGCAACAAGAGAGAGAATGCGTGTGCTCCGAGTTCCGCCCCGCGAGGTTCCACATGTGTCGTTCAAGCTTTTCCCTTCGACCGGGAGAGGCGAGCATTAATAGTAACTCTGGGAGTTCGCTAGTCTATGTTGCGGGCGGATCCCATCAAGCATGACTACCTTTGCATCTCTACTTGCCCCAGAGTAGCTCTCCACGGCACCTGCCCTCTTAGCCAGACCGGAACTACTATCTGTTACCAGGGTCACAACGTGGAGCTGAGGGCAGGGGATTAGAGCCATCTCTCTAATCCTGGCGCGCCGCTTCCTTGCGCCTTTGACCCCCTACGAATTCAATTGAAGAACAACATAACATACGCAAAAAAGGTTATATTACGAGGGCGCATTGAAAAGTAATGCCTCCAAGTCCATAACTTTGTTAATATACATAATTTACAAATGAAACATACATTTTCAGAAAGCTTGAGATGTCCACTACACAATAGAGTCATTATTTTTGACATAGTCACCTCCACGTTCCACACACACGCCAACGTCGAACTAGTTGTTGCATCCCGTCGAAGAAAAATCTGATGATTTTTCACAAAGCGAGGTACGCACATCTGCTGCCACATCCTCGTCAGAAGCATATCTGTTTCCTTGAGATGTTCTTTGAGCTTTGGGAACAGGAAAAAGTCACAAGGTGCCAAATCGGGGCTATATGGTGGGTGCGCTAAAATGTCGTCAAAATTGAGACTCTCTAATGCTGCCGCTGTTTGTCTACTGGTGTGTGGACGAGCATTGTCATGTTGAAGGACTGCGTGTTTTCCAGGACGAACACGTAGCAGTCTTGCCCGTAGTTTCTTCATCGTTTCCACATACCAATCAGAATTAACAGTATTGCCGCGTTCCAAAAATTATGTGTGGATTACGCCATGGCAGTCCCAAAAAATGGTCATCAAAACTTTTCCGCTGACGCGACAGTTTTGAATTTTTTTGGGGTGGGTGAGTTTTGTGCCTGTATTCCATAGACTGGCGCTTGTTTTTAGGGTCGTAATGATGCACCCATGACTCATCGCCAGTGACAATACGGCAGATAAAGTCATCGCCTTCTCGTTCATATCGCATCAGGTGTTCCTGACACGCCTGATGTCGGCGATGTTTCATTTCCGGTGTCAGCATGCGAGGGACCCATCTTGCACAAACTTTCCTATACCCTAGCAATACATGAATAATGTGATGTACTCGTTCAGTCGAAATTTCAAGCATTGTAGCGACATCTTTTTGCTTGATGCGGCAATTGACATGAATCAGTTCGTCCACGCGAGCTTGGTGTTGTTCATCCACTGCTGTAATTGGTCGTCCGCTGCGAGCCTGATCATGCAAGGTCATCGTCGCTGGATTGTCGCCTTTAACAGTCCTTGCCCACCTCCTAACAGTACTCACATCCACACAGGCGTCACCATATACCGCTCTCATTCTCCGATGCATGTCGATGGGAACACAACCTTCGGCCGTCAAGAATTCAATCACAGCTCTTTGCTTCAACCGAATTTCCATGTATGACGCCATCTTGGATAATGTTGTGCGCATGCGCAACATTCCAGACACTTGACACTTACTGACCTGAAAACACACTTACATATACTTTATTTTGATATCGGTGTCAATTGCCTCCGAACACTATTAACAAAGTTATGGACTTGGAGGCATTACTTTTAAATGCACCCTCGTATATCCCTAATTAAATTTAATACTAAGGAATATCAGCATTATTAACTGTTTCATCAACAAATAACCATATACTCAGAATTGTGTAAAATTACGAATAACGTTTATAATGTTTTATCAAACATATATAAATGTTGGCCTATATTAACAGGAATTTCTGATTTTCCGACTTTAACTGAACGACCGTATATTACTGCAGTCTACGGATTAACGTAACGGTGCTGAATGACTTCAAGGAGATAAGCAATGCTAAATTATCTTTATATATATCTTCCTTCGTGTTTTTCACTGCCTCCTTCTCAAGTAATGTATTTCCTATTGTTGTTATGTGATTTAACTGTTATATTCTAAACTTAGGAGGACGACCAAGAACAGAAAAACATGGCGTGCATTTGTTGTTGCCTTAAACGTCAGGGGCGCCACGGGCTAGAGAGAGAGAGAAAGAGAAAGAGAGGGAGAGAGAGAGAGAGAAAGAGAGGAAGAGAGAGAAAGAGAGAAAGAAAGAGAGAGAGAGAAAGAGAAACCTAAACTTAGATAAAAACGCAAATGTGCCGACTTCCTCCAACTATTGCATATCGGAGAACATCGCCGGTGCTACGGAGTTCGCTCACTGCACCTGAGATCTTCCTGTGTAAGAAAGAGATCGGAGCACACATATTTATTCATCGAAGTGCAATGATGATGGTCCTATCAATCAATCAATCAATCAATCTTCTATAGTATATCATTAAGGGTCAAAGAAGGAGGATTGACTTCATTGCACCGGGTTTTATCAAATATTATTCAGTCCTTCTCTGCAGTAGGACACGCCACCTACCGAAAGTACTGCACAAAACACAAACTCCGTAGTTCCGGAAACAATCCTAGAGGTCTCTTGAAAACAAAACGCACTCGTGAACTTAACGGTGCGTTCCGTATTCGAACCCACGAATATCGGTACGCGAGGCAAGGAGTTAGCCACAGAGATGTCCCCCGATTAGTGTATCATACATTTCCCTAATTTTACATTGCAAACTTATCATGAGTATCACTGTGTTAATTTATACTATCTTGCACAAGTTATTGCTCTCAAATACAAAAACTGTATATATAGCAAATAAGAAAGAAATGGTTAGAAAATATGAAGAAATTGTAACAGACAGTTTGAGACGGAATACACCTGTTCAATACGACACGTCATCAATTTTATATAACTAGTTATTGGTTACTAAACTGAAGTGACAGCCCTCCAGGATGACCATATGTGCTCAGTCTTCGCCAACATACGTCTAGTATATGCATACTGATTGTTCCCTGACCTCTGGTAAAACACACTCCTCTCTGCCCCTCTAGTATATAGCTATAATTGTCATGTGTAATTTGAAACTCCTTAAATCGCTGGATTGATTCCACGTCAATTTTAGTGTCCTTATCCAACAGTAGGTCGTCAAGAGACAAAATAACATCTCCATTATCGATCCTAAACTCCTCAGCAATCAAGGCTCTAGATGATGGTATGTCCATACTCTCGTTGCCGCGAACACCCGCATGTATGTCCATACTCTCGTTGCCGCGAACATCCGCATGTATGTCCACACTCTCGTTGCCGCGAACACCCGCATGTATGTCCACACTCTCGTTGCCGCGAACACCCGCATGTATGTCCACACTCTCGTTGCCGCGGACACCCGCATGTATGTCCACACTCTCGTTGCCGCGAACACCCGCATGTATGTCCACACTCTCGTTGCCGCGAACACCCGCATGTATGTCCACACTCTCGTTGCCGCGAACACCCGCATGTATGTCCACACTCTCGTTGCGGCGAACACCCGCATGTATGTCCACACTCTCGTTGCCGCGAACACCCGCATGTATGTCCATACTCTCGTTGCCGCGAACACCCGCATGTATGTCCACACTCTCGTTGCCGCGAACACCCGCATGTATGTCCACACTCTCGTTGCCGCGAACACCCGCATGTATGTCCACACTCTCGTTGCCGCGGACACCCGCATGTATGTCCACACTCTCGTTGCCGCGAACACCCGCATGTATGTCCATACTCTCGTTGCCGCGAACACCCGCATGTATGTCCACACTCTCGTTGCCGCGAACACCCGCATGTATGTCCACACTCTCGTTGCCGCGAACACCCGCATGTATGTCCACACTCTCGTTGCCGCGAACACCCGCATGTATGTCCACACTCTCATTGCCGCAAACACCCTCATGACCAGGACAGTAGATCCACGTCAATCAACTTGATATCATAAAGAGATCCGTAAACGTTACGACAATGTGTTTTTTCTTGATGTCGGTGAGATCCAGTTTCTAGGCCTATCGGAGATGGACGATAACACGTAGGTTCCGTGCTCAAGTTGAGATTGTAAAAGAACCATTAAGAGTAGAAAATCAATAAGTTTAAGTTGGAAAGCTATTGCCAGAACATCATTTATTAACTCTTTCTGTACCGTCAGGGTTACCAAGTGTTGAACGCAACTGTCTTATGATATAACTTTGATTACACAAATATTTCCTATTTATCGTGTTGACATCAGAAATCACATTGATTGATTGATTGATTTATTTATTGATTGATGGGACCATCATCATTGCACTTCGGTGACTAGCCATGTGTTCTCTGATCTCTTTCTTAAACAAGAACATATTAGTGGCAATGCACAAACTCACTAGCACCGGCGAGGGTACTCGAAGTAATTTAGAAGAAAATGAAAATATTTTGTGGAAATTATATTTTAAAAATCTTTATAATGAACTTTACACGGGCAGCTACTTTCCTGCCTGCTCTTCTCGATTTTTGAACCACAATGATTCCTTTATGTCATCACCTTGAACGCGGGACCTGCGTTTTATCGTCCGTCTCCGATAGAACTAGGAACTTGATCCCACCTGTACTGAGATCAGAGATCTCAAAAAATATCCGGATGGCTCCACGAGAGAACAAGCCAAGTACCTTTAGAACGAGAATCAAGCATCTAGCCTCTTCGCTACAGAGACATTAATTATAAATAATAGAATATTCCTTCTTCGAACGCTCCATATCGACCACTTGTTAACCGCTTTGTGTGATTTGTATGTGATCTGAACCTAAGAGCGAGTGTACGCTGGGCCAGTTATGCACCTACAAGTAGGCTAGCACATCCAATTTCTGTGATACTTTTTATTTACTATGGTAGCTTCCCTAGGTCCTACATCAGTCGCCTCTTACAACATGCCTTGTAGGTGGCAGTGGTACTATTCTTTTCTTCCCTTGCGGGACCCGGTACCACACGGGTGAATCGAATACACTATGGGTTTATTTATTGACTTACAATTTAATTACGCTAAAAACATGATAGTTTTACTACAAAATGAAAAAGTACTCAATGTAAAAAGTATCTTCTTCTTCTTCTTCTTGTTGCGTCACAGTGTTGCCAGGTTTTTGTCTAGTGTCGTAATTTTCTGTTTTATCTTCCGATGCTCTAGTGCATATGTATCCAAAATTTTTGGCCCACCGCCCATTTTGCACGAAATAAACTTTGTAACGCCTTCCCCCATTATAACAGTGTGCCAACGCCCCCTCATCACACCATACATGCTCTAATTTCTCTTTGACATAGAAAATTGATATATATATATATATATATATATATATATTACTGTCATACATGGTCAATTGTCAAATGATTATATACATGAAATAGAAAATTGATCAAAAATGGATCGTGTAAGACGGGCATAAGATGAATTAAAATGCAGAATTTAAATTTTAAATGATTATTCAATCGCAAAATCAAGAATATTTTTTTAATTTTAAAATATATATCACTAATGTCTTCTTTAATGAGTCACCGATCTCTAATCACCTGACGTCTCTCCTCCCCCTTAAATACTTCTGAACCCACTATCGCCCCCTAGAAGACTTCAGAGCCCACTGGGGACGGTACCGCCCACTTTGGGAACCTATGATCTAGTGGATTGGGTGATAGTCATTTTTGGACATTTGACATGATTCTGCTATGACATCTAACCATCTTTTTCGTAGTCTTCCTCTCGCCTTCTTTTCTGATGTTCTGCTGCAGAAAACCCTGTAAACGGTGAAGTTTTGTTGCATTCTTATGGCCGAATTACTTCATTCATTACTTCTCAATGTAATTCAAGCAAGATTCTGTCCCACCTTTCAAAAGCCCCTACAGATGCTAATGGCGTGACTGGTCCATATTTTTACCCTCCAAAGTGGTCAATGGTAAGGAATGAGTTAGTCATTATAAAATTCCTAAAAATAATGTTCATTAACCTAAAAATTACATCGGGTACTTTCACCGTGCTACGGAGTTCGTGAACTGTCGTTGAGATCTAGAAGTATAAGAAAGAAACCGAAACCACATGATTATTTACCAAAATGTAATAACGATGGTCTAATCAATCAATCAATCAATCAATCAATCAATCAATTAATCAAGTCGCTATTCCTACTGAACTCAATCAATCAATCAATCAAGTCGCTATTCCTACTGAACTCAATCAATCAATCAATCAAATCGGTATTCCTACTGAACTCAATTACAATCACCGGACATAGCACATAATTAAACCAGATAAGATTAGTGTAATGAATCCTAGAGCAAGGAAACTTATTTCTTCATCAAAAAAGCCATCAAAACTACTATTCTAGCGAGATACAAATATTTCAAACAGAAAAACACACAGATTGTGTGGGAATCCTGCATGCTGTTACTAAGATTGTATTACAATTATACGTTAAGAACACCACAAACCACACAATCGTCAACGTCGGCAAAGTTTCTAAAGTTTGTTAACCGTGTTTGTACTTCCCGTAGAAATCACATCACTGCTCATTAGGAAACCGTTCGGAAAAGTGCGTAGTGAAAATCTGCGGTTTTCATCTCGTTAGTGAGTTGTATTTTTGCCTCCACGCAGTCACCTTTCGCCATAGCACGCGCACGATCAAGTTACCAGCGAGCGTGCCTGGAATGTCTGGAAGAACTTGTGAACAAGGGATATCGCAGCTAGACAAAAACTGGAGAGAATGTGAGGAAACGGATGGTGTCATATTGAACCTGTGCAACTATTGATGACGTCTCACATGATATGATTTATCTCTATATGATCGATTTTACTTTCATGTCAGCATTGGTTTTATTTGTTCATCTGTCTCTTCTGTTTGGCTTGTTTTTTACTTGGTAATACTGATCTTGTCTCTCCGTCTCTTCTGTTGGCATGTTTTCTACTTGGTAATACTGATATTGTCTCTCCGTCTCTTCTGTTTGGCTTGTTTTTTACTTGGTAATACTGATGTTACATCTCTCCGTCTCTTCTGTTTGGCTTGTTTTTTACTTGGTAATACTGATATTGTCTCTCCGTCTCTTCTGTTGGCATGTTTTCTACTTGGTAATACTATTGTCTCTCCGTCTCTTCTGTTTGGCTAGTGTTTTACTTGGTAATACTGATATTGTCTCTCCGTCTCTTCTGTTTGGCTAGTGTTTTACTTGGTAATACTGATATTGTCTCCGTCTCTTCTGTTTGGCTTGTTTTCTACTTGGTAATACTGATATTGTCTCTTCTGTTTGGCTTGTTTTTTACTTGGTAATACTGATGTTACATCTCTCCGTCTCTTCTGTTTGGCTTGTTTTTTACTTGGTAATACTGATGTCTCTCCGTGTCTTTTGTTTGACTTGTTTTCTACTTGGTTTAAACTGATATTGTCTCTCCGTCTCTTCTGTTTGGCTTGTTTTTTACTTGGTAATACTGATGTTACATTTCTCCGTCTCTTCTGTTTGGCTTGTTTTTTACTTGGTAATAATGATGTTACATCTCTCTGTTTGTTCTGTTGGCAAGTTTTCTACTTGGTAATAATGATGTTACATCTCTCCGTTTCTTCTGTTGGCAAGTTTTCTACTTGGTAATACTGATGCTGTTTATCCGTCCCTCAGTCCCACCGTGTTTTGTACTTGGTAATAATGATGCTGTTTATCCGTCCCTCAGTCCCACCGTGTTTTGTACTTGGTAATAATGATATTACGACTCTCCGTTTCTCCGTGTTTTGTACTTGGTAATACTGAGGTTGTGTTTAACTATAATATCATTAAAAATATTACCACCAGCAACGTTACAACATCCAACATCATCATTAGCGTCATCATCATTATCATCATCATCATCATCATCATCATCATCATCATCATCATCATCATCATCATCATTAGAATCATCATCATTAGCATCATCACTATCACCATTAACATCATCATCATCATCATTAGAATCATCATCATCATTAGAATCATCATCATTAGAATCATCACTATCATCATTAGCATCATCACTATCATCATTAGCATCATCACTATCATCATTAACATCATTATCATCATTAACATCATCATTATCATCATTAGCATCATCATCGTTATCATCATATTGGTCATCATCATACTGGCTGAAGAAAACGATCACGAATCAAGAAAAACACATGTCCTGAAATACTAACTACCATCTAGAGTTGTGACATATTTCTGTACCATGAAGTTAGACCATCCAGTATGTTCACTATCTCTGTCATACTTTGTTTCATTTCTCATTAATTTTAACAGCTGTCCCCTAATTGACAGAATTTCTATCGCTATCTGATATGACTAGCGTAATCTATTATGTAACGTAGAAGTAAGGTGCTAGCCTCTCGTTTCAAAGGTACTCGGTTCGCTTCCTCATGAAGCCGTTGGAATATTTTTCAAGATATTCCTGATCTAAATGTAGGTTCAATCAAGTTCCTAGTCCTATCAGAGACGGACGCTCAAACGGAGGTTCTGTGTCCAAGTTGTGTACGTAAAAGATTCCTCGACAGTTCAAAATTGAGAAGAGCAGGCTTTAAATCTACTGACCGGGGAAAAAAATGATTAGAAAGATTTAGAATAAAATACCTACAAAATATTTTCACAATCTTATAAATTACATCGAGGACCATCGAGGATAGTGATGACAAATAGACACGGACCACAAAGCGGTAGTTATGACTATCAGAACACACAAGAAGAGTACCAGAGGGCAACACACGACTACAAAAGAAATAATCAAAATCAATAAATTAACAGATGTCAACACACAAGAGTCATATCTTCAAAGAGTCACAGATAATTTTGTTAAACTAACTGAAGAAAGCAAGTCAGTAGAAGAAGAATGGACAGTATTTAAGAGAACTTTATTAGAAGCAGCCAAAGAAACATGCGGAACAGCAAAATACAGAGGTACCCGACCAAAAATCACAACTTGGTGGAATGACGAAGTAAAACTAGCGGTAAAGGAGAAAAACACAGATACAACTTATGGGCAAAAACAAACATCAAAACGACCTCACTGAGTATAGAACAGCTAGAAAACAAGCCAATGAGATAATAAAGAAGTCTAAAATACAAGCATGGCACGATTATGGCGAAACATTAAATTCAGACTACAAAAATTCAACAAGACATTTTTACAAGAAAATTAAAGCTATGCGGGAAAGACAAGAACAATATGACCCAACTGAAATTATTAACGATGAAAACGACCAAGCTCTTAATGATCCAAAAATGATAATGAACAGATGACGACAATACTTTAGTGAACTTCTCAACCTACAACAAGAGGACCAACCGAACACTCAAGAACACACAGTAAATGTAACTTCAGAAGTAGAACCAAGCATAACACTATCAGAGATCAGAAATGCTGTAAATATGGCCCCACCTAATAAAACACCAGGCCCAGACAATATCCCGGCCGACCTAATCAAAGCAACTAAAGAGGTAGGAATCAGCTGGCTCCATAGACTATTCAACCAAGTCTGGATCACACAAGAAACACCAGAAGATTGGAGGAATGCTACAATTGTTCCCATCTGGAAGAAGAAAGGTAGCAAGAGGGACTGTACAAAGTATAGAGGCATAGCGCTACTGAGCCACACTGGGAAAATATTCTGCAAAATACTTGAGAATTGGCTCCGCCACATCATCGAGCCACAGCTTAATGACTCCCAAATGGGATTCAGGAAGAACAAAAGCTGTACAGACGCAATATTCGCCCTCAGAAAGTTAGTAGAAAGGACTATCGAATCCGACAAACATTTACACGTTGCATTTGTAGATCAGGAAAAAGCGTTCGACCGCGTAGATAGGCACAAGTTGTGGAAAATACTAACAACCTATGGGGTTAATGAACACCTAATCAACCTTTGCAAGAACATTTATACTGACAGCCAATGTACGATTAGAACAAATACAGGATTATCAGAAAAGTTTCACGTAGGGTTAGGAGTAAGACAAGGTTGCGTACTATCCCCGCTGCTATTCATCACGTACATTGACCACATTTGTAAAATAGCTAACACCAGCGAAGGAAACAACCTCGGAGAACTCTTAAATGAATTTCTTTTTGCAGACGATCAGGCAATCATATCAACAACAGAAGAACAGCTACAACAACACATCAACAGACTCCAGTTAGCATGTAACGAATACAACATGAGAATTAACATCGACAAAACAGAAGTAATGACATTCGCCAGAGAGGAAAACACTACCAACATCTCCATCGATAATCATCTACTAAATCAAGCAAAAGATTTCACATACCTGGGGAGCATTTTTCAGCAAATGGAAGAATAACTAATGAAATTCAACACAGATGCAACAAAGCAAATCAAATGATAGGGCAAATGGCGCCAATTTTAAGATGCAAACACGTCACCATGAACACAAAAAGAGCAATGTTCAACACAATCTTTCTCCCACATTATGTTACCAGTGCCAAACCTGGACGCTGACAACAAACGATAGAAGAAAACTAGTCACAACAGAGATGAAGTGTCTACGCAGAATGCTGGGTGTAACAAGAAGAGACCGGTTTAGAAATGAAGACATCAGGAAAAAGTGGGTACAACATCAGTACTAGACTTCATCAAGAAACAACAAATTAAATGGTTCGGTCACGTAAGCAGATTACCATCAGACAGTGCACACCAAAGAGCAATGCTGCTCCGATACAATGGGTACAAAGCAAAAGGCCGGCCACGCAAAAGATGGACCTCAGAGATAACAGAGGCGACGAAAGAGACTATCTACGAAGCGCATACTAGGGCCCGTTTTAGAAATCTCTTCCTGACCTGACGCTGTGAGGCATACAGGATTCGAGAAAGAAAGAAAGATTTAATCGGACATACCCGATACACATTGAGAAAAAATGATCAAAGAATATCAAAGCAGACTTTGAAGTGGGATGCAAAGGGTTCAAGAAGAGAGGAAGACATAGGGAGACTCTGAAACGAACTTTGCTGAGAGAAGCAAAAAATATCGGTTTCAGTTTCATGGAGGAGATTTAGCGAGTTGCCCAGGATAGATCGGTATGGAGAAATGACTTTATGAAATGGGTTTTGTTGTCTCTGTGCCGTAGAGGTAACGTGCTCGACTCTCTTTCCAAAGGTACCCGGTTCGTTCTCTCGTGGAGAGATCGGGATATATTTCTAGAGATCTCTGATCCCAGTGAAGACGAGATCAATTTCCTAGTTCTATCAGAGATGGACGATAAAACGTAGGTCACATATTCAAGTTGGGCATATACAAGAAGCCTCGGAAGTTCAAAATTGAAAAGAGTATAATGGAAAGCCGCTGCCTGGGCAAAATACATTAGAAAAATTATTTTGTTAAATATTTCCTACAAAATATTTTTACCATTTTCTAAATTTGTTTCGGAGTTCGTGCTCTGTCGCTGAGATCTTCATGTGTAAGAAATAAATCATAGCAATCATGGTTATTCCCCAAATTGCAATAATGATTATCGTATCAATCAATGAATGAAGAGATTGACATAAAATCTTATGAACAAATATGCGAGTATTCATTCTGTACTTGACGTGCCACCGGCTCATACATTCAGTATGTAACATACAATTCTCTTCTTACTCATAGATATATTAATTCAAATAAAGTCTGCCCACTACAATAACACTCGAGTATTCTCACTTCTCAATCCAACGAGACAGATATAGAGGGCGAATATATTTGATGGGATCGAGGGCTGAGGGAATAGGTCTTTCGTTCATATCTCATGTCCTTTCCAGAATGAAGATAAATCGATTTTTACAAAGCCAGGAACGTGGTATGATACTTTTTTTTTTTATAAGGAAGAGAGTTAAAGGAAGGCTGATGTAGAGGTTAGTGGACCAGGAAGTGAGAGAGAGAACATGAGGAAGATGGGATAAGAAGGAGGTACATTGTAAGGTGTGATATATAATGGAAAAGTCTGATAAGTTTAAAGATAAGTGGACGGATATGTGGAGTTTTACAAGATAAATGTGTGAATTTGTGGAGTTTACAAGATATGTGGACGAACATGTGAAGTTTTACAAGATAAGAGTGTGGACGGATATGTGGAATATTTTCTAGCTATTATGTAGATAGACAGACAGATAGACAGAAAGACAAATAGACAGATATATAGATATATAGACAGACAGACAGAGAGACAGACGGGCAGACGGACAGAGAGATAGATAGATAAATAGATAGATAGATCAGACAGATTTACAAACAGAATTCAACCACAACACACTCCAGAGTACCAGCTGTGTGCATATCATCATTAAACTGTTCAGCACCACCTTTTAAGGGGCTAAACGCTAGATGATGTCAGGAAGATCCTCCTTCCTCCAAGGCGAGATAAGTGGAACACATTATACGGAACAAAAGAACAACTTACAAACACATGCAGATACCACTACATAGCATTGGGCCGAAAGGGCAAGAGTTCAAGTGCCGCTGGATTATTGAAGAAGAAGATGAAGAACCGGCTGGTTGCCAAATATTTATACAATTGTTCTTATTGACCATTGTGTGTATGTCAATCAATCAAGTGCCATGCCTGCCGGTGTAGGCGATCATGTCTCTCCACAACTCTTTATCCTTGGTGCAGTTAATCAGTTCTGAAGTCGATCTTTCGTTGAACCACGGTGTCAGACCATCCAACATCCTCTTTCTCAGTCTTCCACGATCTTTTGTTCCCTAAATTTTGCATGTGCATGTTGTCACAAAATCTTCTAAGCCATCACTTCACATTATATGCCCGAAGAACCTTGATTGTCTGATTCGAATTCTTTTGATAAGGTTTCTTTGTTTTGAAACCTTATCAATTGGTTTTTTTTTGCTATTCATTCAATTTTCAGCATTCTTATGTCAAACTACATTTCTGTGGCTTCCAATGATTTTATTGATTACTTATTCATTATCCATGGTTGTATGTCACGAAAACAAATCAAATCAAAACTATTGACGTCTACATTTGACTTGTCAACATAACAGCAAAACCATTGACGTCTACATTTGACTTGTCAAAATAACAGCAAAACCATTGACGTCTACATTTGACTTGTCAAAATAACAGCAAAACTATTGACGTCTACATTTGACTTGTCAAAATAACAGCAAAACCATTGACTTCTACATTTGACTTGTCAAAATAACAGCAAAACCATTGACGTTTACATTTGACTTGTCAAAAAAACAGCAAAACCATTGACTTCTACATTTGACTTGTCAAAATAACAGCAAAACCATTGACTTCTACATTTGACTTGTCAAAATAACAGCAAAACCATTGACGTCTACATTTGACTTGTCAAAATAACAGCAAAACCATTGACGTCTACATTTGACGTCAAAATAACAGCAAAACTATTGACGTCTACATTTGACTTGTCAAAATAACAGCAAAACCATTGACGTCTACATTTGACTTGTCAAAATAACAGCAAAACCATTGACGTCTACATTTGACGTCAAAATAACAGCAAAACCATTGACGTCTACATTTGACTTGTCAAAATAACAGCAAAACCATTGACGTCTACATTTGACGTCAAAATAACAGCAAAACCATTGACGTCTACATTTGACTTGTCAAAATAACAGCAAAACCATTGACGTCTACATTTGCCTTGTCAAAATAACAGCAAAACCATTGACGTCTACATTTGACTTGTCAAAATAACAGCAAAACCATTGACATCTACATTTGACGTCAAAATAACAGCAAAACCATTGACTTCTACATTTGACTTGTCAAAATAACAGCAAAACCATTGACGTCTACATTTGACTTGTCAAAATAACAGCAAAACCATTGACGTCTACATTTGACTTGTCAAAATAACAGCAAAACCATTGACGTCTACATTTGACTTGTCAAAATAACAGTTCATTCTTTTCTTTACTCTTGTTTTGTCTCATATTGACATTGACATTGACATTGTCATAATAAGAAGAGATTTATAGAACGGGCTTTTGTGTGCTTTTTGTGGGCTTTTACGGGTCTTGTCTTCGTAAACAGTGCTTTTCGTCGCCTGTTAGGGTCTTTTTCGTCTTTACAGATGGTCAATTGGCAAGTGTTTTACTGTGACAACTTTACAGACGGTCAATTGGCAAGTGTTTTACTGTGACAACTTTACAGACGGTCAATTGGCAAGTGTTTTACTGTGACAACTTTACAGACGGTCAATTGGCAAGTGTTTTACTGTGACAACTTTACAGACGGTCAATTGGCAAGTGTTTTACTGTGACAACTTTACAGACGGTCAATTGGCAGGTGTTTTACTGTAACAACTTTACAGACGGTCAATTGGCAAGTGTTTTACTGTGACAACTTTACAGACGGTCAATTGGCAAGTGTTTTACTGTGACAACTTTACAGACGGTCAATTGGCAAGTGTTTTACTGTGACAACTTTACAGACGGTCAATTGGCAAGTGTTTTACTGTGACAACTTTACAGACGGTCAATTGGCAAGTGTTTTACTGTGACAACTTTACAGACGGTCAATTGGCAAGTGTTTTACTGTGACAACTTTACAGACGGTCAATTGGCAAGTGTTTTACTGTGACAACTTTACAGACGGTCAATTGGCAAGTGTTTTACTGTGACAACTTTACAGACGGTCAATTGGCAAGTGTTTTACTGTGACAACTTTACAGACGGTCAATTGGCAAGTGTTTTACTGTGACAACTTTACAGACGGTCAATTGGCAAGTGTTTTACTGTGACAACTTTACAGACGGTCAATTGACAAGTGTTTTACTGTGACAACTTTACAGACGGTCAATTGGCAAGTGTTTTACTGTGACAACTTTACAGACGGTAAATTGGCAAGTGTTTTACTGTGACAACTTTACAGACGGTCAATTGGCAAGTGTTTTACTGTGACAACTTTACAGACGGTCAATTGGCAAGTGTTTTACTGTGACAACTTTACAGACGGTCAATTGGCAAGTGTTTTACTGTGACAACTTTACAGACGGTCAATTGGCAAGTGTTTTACTGTGACAACTTTACAGACGGTCAATTGGCAAGTGTTTTACTGTGACAACTTTACAGACGGTCAATTGGCAAGTGTTTTACTCTGACAACTTCTGAGTTTTCGCTTTTCTCTCTTGTCTTTCAGCTCATACTTTACAAAAAGACTCTGCCCCCTTGCGCAATATCACTTTCCACACAACTCTGTCATCAGCTAGTTTTTCCTATGTGCTGGGACCTATAGACAAGTTCTTCATTGAGGCCTTGCAGACATTTTTATATCTGAGCAGTGGTCCTCCCTGGTGCCTCTTCTCCTCCGAAAGAATACAGAACAACATTTTTATGGTATGAGACAATTTTCCATTCTTCTCACATGCCCCAACCATCTTAACCGTCTACTGCTCATAATAATAATAATATTAATAATAATAGTTGTTCTTTCACCAGAGACTAGTACCTAAATGAAGCCGATTACCATCCCTGACTTGTTTAAGATAAAGCGGAAATCGATTTCAATCTTCTGGTATTTATTATTTTATTTCAATTACTTGGTTCAGAATTGAATACTTTTACTGGGAAGTCTGAGCCACTTAGCTAATTTAATTTCAAAATAACAAAATATTTTCCAGTCCATGTTAAAAAAGTAGATTTTACATTCGGTGCAGATTCCTTATGTAGTTTGTAAAAAATTGTGATTAATTAAACCATTATTGATATTTCTCTCTTATGTACTTTTTAAACTCCGCAGGGCATATGCCCTCAACCAACTCATAGCAATTCTGTCTATATTCATCTCTTGCAGCTCCTCCAGCTCTTTCATATATCATTAATCTCTTCATCTAAGCCTCCATGTATTTACTAGAATTCTAGTTTTTTCTCTATTTCATTTCCAATGCCGGCTCTAGAAAAAGACCCTTCTTGTTATATTTCCGTCTGGTTTGTCTCAAAATGCAATATCCAGCTCCAAAGTCTTTTCTTGAGCTCTTGGTGCACTGGGATTTGTCTAGTTTTCTTCATAACCTTCTCATTTATGATCCTATCATACCATCGAATAAACAGTGTACAGGTATTAAAAGCTTCCGAAAAAACAAATAGACAAACACGGGATTGGAACCACTCGAATGACTCGCTGTCTGTTTTCGTAAGGACGCTCGTATTGCTAGGCTAGACTATGGGTCTCGTAAGGACGCTCGTATTGCTAGGCTAGACTATGGGTCTCGTAAGAACGCTCGTATTGCTAGGCTAGACTATGGGTCTCGTAAGGACGCTCGTATTGCTAGGCTAGACTATGGGTCTCGTAAGGACGCTCGTATTGCTAGGCTAGACTATGGGTCTCGTAAGGACACTCGTATTGCTAGGCTAGGCGATGGGTGCAGTAAGAAATGAGGGTAAGTGGTTCGAATCCCGTGTTTGTCTATTTGTTTTTTCGGAAGCTTTTAATACATGTACATTGTTTATTTGTTGATCATATTCTTTGCTTCCGTTGCTTCCTCTGGGGTTCTTGCAAAAAAACCCTCCTTGTTCTATCATACTATCTCATTCTCACTGTTCTACGCAGACACCAGTTGATGAAATTATTGATGTACAATTTCACAACAAAGAAATGATAAACAAGTGTTAATTAAGTGTGTGATGGAATGAAAACTAGCATATTGTTTATCATCTATTTTTCATAACAGGGATATTAGCCATATGCGCCACAGCAACGGATAAGCTGTCTTTCTACTCAACGAGTCAGTATAATGACAAACGATAGAAAGTTTACTAAATGTTTAGGCAAACTATTTGAGACTGAATAAATATTGTGGAAGACTTCTGCTGCACACAAGTTTATTTCCCGAAGCATGATGATGATGGTCATATCAATCAACCAGTCAATCAATCAATCAACTAACCAATGACATAACATTCGATTACACTAATATATTAAATACTCGATTACACCGATAAATTAACTATTCGACTACATCAACGTACTAACTACCCAACTACTAATAGATGATAACATGTTCAACTATCACAATGTTTCAATAGATGATAACATGTTCAACTATCACAATGTTTCAATAGATGATAGCATGTTCAACTATCACAACGTTTCAATAGATGATAACATGTTCAACTATCACAACGTTTCAATAGATGATAACATGTTCAACTATCACAACGTTTCAATAGATGATAACATGTTCAACTATCACAACGTTTCAATAGATGATAACATGTTCAACTATCACAACGTTTCAATAGATGATAACATGTTCAACTATCACAACGTTTCAATAGATGATAACATGTTCAACTATCACAACGTTTCAATAGATGATAACATGTTCAACTATCACAACGTTTCAATAGATGATAACATGTTCAACTATCACAACGTTTCAATAGATGATAACATGTTCAACTATCACAATGTTTCAATAGATGATAACATGTTCAACTATCACAATGTTTCAATAGATGATAACATGTTCAACTATCACAATGTTTCAATAGATGATAACATGTTCAACTATCACAATGTTTCAATAGATGATAACATGTTCAACTATCACAATGTTTTCATTACTCTTGGAAGAGAGTGTAGAGATTGGGGCAACATGATTAACTCGTAATTAAGCATCTGTTAGAAGCGATGATGATGTTGTTGTTTATACTGATGGGTATGTGCAGCGTGGTGATCGGTCAGGCTGGGGCTTCTTGGCTAGCACGCATGGTAGGTTTGTTGCAGCGTGATGATAGGTCAGGCTGGGGCTTCTTGGCTAGCACGCATGGTAGGTTTGTTGCAGCGTGATGATAGGTCAGGCTGGGGCTTCTTGGCTAGCACGCATGGTAGGTTTGTTGCAGCGTGATGATAGGTCAGGCTGGGGCTTCTTGGCTAGCACGCATGGTAGGTTTGTTGCAGCGTGATGATAGGTCAGGCTGGGGCTTCTTGGCTAGCACGCATGGTAGGTTTGTTGCAGAGTGAAATGGAGCATACAGGACAACTACTTCCAGTATGAAGATGAAAGTTGAGACCGTTACTGCTGCCCTCCTTTGGCTCTCTGGTTCTCCGTTTACTGGGGCCGTTGCTGTTTTTGACTTTCAGTCGATGCTTCGGAAGAACCAGAATGGCAGGTTCTAGTAAGAATGGATGTCTTCTATAGAGGTTTCCAACTTGCAGATACTCACATGGATCTACCGTCCTGGTCATACAGGTATGTGCGGTAACGGGAAAGTGGACATACTTACATCGAAAACATCGATTGTTGGGCAGTTTGGAATGGATAAGTGTGATGTTCTTCGGTATCTTGGCGACCTACTATTGGATGAAGACACTAATATAGACGACTCAATCACAGGCAACTCTAGATAACTAGTCAAGACAACTGACTGGGGGGTTCCCTTACCTAGATCAGAAAAGGGGACCTGAAAATATAGATGTTTGATAGAGCACTGCTAGCTTTTTTGCAATTTTACTCAATTCTGTGAGTCTATGGTTATTTATTGGTGAAAAATATTCATAATATTGATTTTTATTTTTTAAATATTTTTTCTTTTCTTTCGTCCGCAATGGCAGCAACGTGCACATTGTAAATTACTTTACACTGGCAGCAGTGTGCTCAATGTACTCATAATTAGTATTCCCTCGCCATACAGGCAGATTTTCTCCGACTTCAGAGGTACTCACGTTATCGTCCTGAGTAAGACCAGGGACTCGAACAAATGCCGGACAGTAGGTTCGAACCCGAGCTATGAGGCGTCTCACAGCTAGCAGGCCGAGCTACTATCAACTACTCTAGGCAGTCCCCCTCATAATATTGATATTCCTTATTGTTAAACTTAACTTGTTGCATAATATACCTTAACTTGTTGCATAATATAACTTCGATTTAGCATATTGTTTTCGTTCTAAAATGGATTCGTCTATATACATCAATACTGGAATGCGAGGTCACGTGGTGTAGTTGGGGTCTGATTTCCCATGATTCTTACCTGAGTCCGAAGGCCCATATGTTTATAGTTGGCTGTGACTCAATAGAGCGACTGAGGGAGTTAGAAAGTTAGATACGTTGTATAGATAGAGCTGGTTGCCTGAGAGGCAGAGAGAGAGAAGAGTGTTTAACAGCAAACCACAGGAACCATCGCTATGCTTATCCTTCGAAATCTGTTGGGGGAGACTGAGCACATATGGGTCTGCATGGAGTGATGTGACGTCAATTCACTAACCAATAACCATTAACTAACTACTCAACTACACCAATAGAAAAACCATTCGGCTACATCAACATACTAGCTACATCAACATACATCAACATACTAGCTACATCAACATACATCAACATACTAGCTACATCAACATACATCAACATACTAGCTACATCAACATACTAGCTACATCAACATACATCAACATACTAGCTACATCAACATACTAGCTACATCAACATACTAGCTACATCAACATACATCAACATACTAGCTACATCAACATACTAGCTACATCAACATACTAGCTACATCAACATACTAGCTACATCAACATACATCAACATACTAGCTACATCAACATACATCAACATACTAGCTACATCAACATACATCAACATACTAGCTACATCAACATACATCAACATACTAGCTACATCAACATACATCAACATACTAGCTACATCAACATACATCAACATACTAGCTACATCAACATACATCAACATACTAGCTACATCAACATACATCAACATACTAGCTACATCAACATACATCAACATACTAGCTACATCAACATACTAGCTACATCAACATACATCAACATACTAGCTACATCAACATACATCAACATACTAGCTACATCAACATACTAGCTACATCAACATACTAGCTACATCAACATACTAGCTACATCAACATACATCAACATACTAGCTACATCAACATACATCAACATACATCAACATACTAGCTACATCAACATACATCAACATACTAGCTACATCAACATACATCAACATACTAGCTACATCAACATACATCAACATACTAGCTACATCAACATACATCAACATACTAGCTACATCAACATACATCAACATACTAGCTACATCAACATACTAGCTACATCAACATACATCAATATACATCAACATACATCTGCGAAACACAAGGTACAGAAACATTTCAAATGAAACATGGAAAATATCAACAATTGAACATTTTAGAATCCCAAGTTGAAATGGCATTAAATCAAAGCAAAAGAAAAAAGACAGCAGAGATAGATGGTATAACAACAGAAATGTTACTTGCGTGTAAGACAACAACAATAACATGGCTGACCAGAATTTTTAACATAGCTTGGGAGGCACAAGAAGCTCCAGATGACTGGCAGAGAGCTATTATAGTCCCAATATGGAAGAACAAAGGAGAAAAAAGAGAGTGTGAAACATACAGGGGTATCTCTCTTTTGAGCCATATAGGAAAAATGTTTGCAAAAATATTGGAGCAAAGAGCAAGACATATATTAGAGCCCCAGTTAAGCAATAGCCAGTTTGGGTTTAGGAGGGTAAGAGCTGCACAGACGCAATATTTACACTAAGACAGATCTGCGAACAAACAATTGAATACAATCAAAGTAAACAGCTTATATTTATAGACCAAGAAAAGCCATTCGATAGAGTAAACAGGTGCAAACTATGGAAGATCCTTGAAGAATATGGCGTTGAAGGACAACTATTAGGTAACATCATGGCCTTATATCAAGATAGCCAGAGTACAGTAAGAACTACAGAAGGAATGACCGACTGGTTCTCCATTACATCAGGTGTTAGACAAGGTTGTGTCCTTTCACCACTACTCTTTATTGCATATATGGATAAAATAATTCAAGAGTCAAATTCAGATAATGATGAAATAAATGAACTGTTGTTTGCAGATGATCAGTGCCTGATACATCAAAATGAACAAGATCTACAACATCATATTGACACCTTGAACAAAAATTGTATAAATCATGACATGACAATCAACAACACTAAAACAGAAATAATGAATATGGGAAGAAAACATAATAATTTAGACACCTATGTCAATGGCACTAAAATAAACCAAGTGAAAGAATTCAAATACTTAGGAAGCATATTCACAGAAGACGGAAAACTGGATAGAGAGATAGAGGCTAGAGTACAAAAATCAAATGCTGTAACATACCAGCTAGCCCCATTGTTAAGGCACCCACAAATTTCAGGTAGCTAAGCAACAGATGATCAACAGCATTTTTATACCTACTTTGTGTTACCAGAGCCAAACATGGACATTGAGCAAAGCGCAGTCTCAAAAAATAACTACATGTGAAATGCGTTGCCTGAGAAAAGTTACCAACAACACAAGAAAGACAGAATCACCAACATCAGCATAAGAAAGAAAGTTGGCACAAAACCGTGCTTGAATTACATTGAGAAACAAAGAATGAATTGGTTTGACCACTTAATAAGAATGCATCCAAACTTCACAGTATACAGAGTCTTCTACAACAGAACATCGAGAAAGAAGGCAAGAGGAAGACTACGGAAAAGATGGTTAGATGGCGTAGCAGAATCCTGTGAAAGAGCAAAAATAACAATCACACAAGCCACCAGAACAACGCAAGACAAAAACAGAAAACCACGACATTGGGCAACAACCCGGTAGCAGTGTGACGACAAAAGAAGAAGAAGATACATCAACATACATCAACATACATCAACATACATCAACATACAACAACATACATCAACATACATCAACATACATTAACATACATCAACATACATCAACATACAACAACATACATTAACATACATTAACATACATCAACATACATCAACATACATTAACATACATTAACATACATCAACATACTAGCCAGGCGAACGGTTAAAAATTTATATAAATTGTAATCAAGGAACTCATATTCTGAAGAAGGATAATGTTAAAGTATCTATGTTACAGGAAGTCAAGTTAAGTGTTCACATCCGTTCTCTGTGTCCTTGCCACTTACGTCCCAGACCTTCATTATCATTAGATCTCACGTGGTACTATACAAGCATGCAGACAGTCTTGTCGTCTAACAACTGTCCAAGCATGCAGACATTCTTGTCGTCTAACAACTGTCCAAGCATGCAGACAGTCTTGTCGTCTAACAACTGTCCAAGCATGCAGACAGTCTTGTCGTCTAACAACTGTCCAAGCATGCAGACAGTCTTGTCGTCTAACAACTATCCAAGCAAGCAGACAGTCTTGTAGTCTAACAAATGTCCAAGCATGCAGACAGTCTTGTTGTCTAACAACTGTCCAATCATGCAGACAGTCTTGTTGTCTAACAACTGTCCAAGCATGCAGACAGTCTTGTTGTCTAACAACTGTCCAATCATGCAGACAGTCTTGTCGTCTAACAACTGTCCAAGCAAGCAGACAGTCTTGTTGTCTAACAACTATCCAAGCATGCAGACAGTCTTATAGTCTAACAACTCTAATGAAGTAACTTGAGACTAGAAATAAATGTTATCTTGTTTAATAGTCAGTAGTAGGAGATGGGTTAATGTAATACAGACATAAAGAGTAAAGACAGCCAACCAAAGGGGAGTTTCTGGGAAATGAAAAATATGTTGTATGATAAAAGTTTATCATGAAACATATCTCCAACAATAGACACAAATTGGAGACATTATCAAAGAAATGTTTAAGAAGAATCCTGCTAATTTTCTAACCAAATACGGTAGTAAATACGGTAGCAAATACGGTAGCAAATACGGTAGCAAATACGGTAGCAAATAAGGAGCTTTTGAAATGAACGAACTGCCTATGATTGAAGACTATCATTTCAAGACGAAGATGATGGTGGATTGGGTATATGTGTTGTATGCAGGAACAGTGGCTACGATAGCTTTCCGAGGAACATCGGAGGGGAAAATAAAGTGAACTTCTGAGGGAACCACGGAGAAGAGCGGTGAAAGAGAGTTGAAAAATGAAGGTCTTACATTGAAAACAATTAGTAGAAAGACAACAGAACAATGGAAATGGAGACAGAGTTGTGGAGGAATGTGGTAACCTATAGCTGTTGGCATGGCACTTGATGATGATGATGATAAGCAGTGAAGATGGAAATATGAGAATCTTGTAGAAGAAATCATATCAAATGTTTCAGTCTAGTAATTAATAGAAGTACATGCATGTCATGTTATGTTGTGTGTTGTCGTGTGTTGTCGTGTGTGAACGTGTATTGACGTGTGTGGACGTAGTCTATACATTCAGTCGATAATCATGCATCTTAACTCTGAAGTACTCACTTTATGTGCCAATGTTTCAGTTACTCACGTCTGTACTAATTAGCTCAAGCTGTCGTTAATTCACAGCTCACTCATTCTCTCTCCTCTCTCACTATCACTTACTCTTTCTCTCTTTCTCTTTCTCTCTCTCTCTCTCTCTCACCATCATTCACTCATCTCATTCGTATACACTTTATCATTCTCTCTCTCTATCTCTCTCTCTCACTCTCTCACTATCATTCACTCATCTCATTCGTATACACTTTATCATTCTCTCTCTCTATCTCTCTCTCTCACTCTCTCACTATCATTCACTCATCTCATTCGTATACACTTTATCATTCTCTCTCTCTATCTCTCTCTCTCACTCTCTCACTATCATTCACTCATCTCATTCGTATACACTTTATCATTCACTCTTTCTCTCCGCCCGTGTGTTGCTGGGGCTTGCAAGGGGAGCAAAGAATAGTAACACTGCGACCTACAAGGCATGTCGTAAAGGCGACTGAGGTAGGAGCATAGGAAGCTACCCTAGTAAATAAAAAGCCGCCCAAGTGGTTACCGGGGTCCAAATTTGGGGTGTAAAGAATAGAACCACTGTTATCTGCCACACATGTCGTAAGAGGCGACTAAGGAGGTTTTGCTGAAATCAGATGCACATGTCCTAAACGTGTAGAAATCTATGCGTTTAGGGTCTACCAAACCAATGTGCAACGTATACACGTTCTTGGCAAAGATCAAACATATCACAAAGAGTGATTAAAATTGGTTGTAAAAAACGAACGCAAAGAAGAAGAAGAATAAAAAGCGTCACAGATATCGGATGGTCTACTTGTGGGTGTATAACTAGCACAACGTACAATCTTTCTTAGGCTCAGATCACATATAAATCACAAAGAGTGTTTAACAAGTGGTCAATATGAAGCGATCGAAAAAAAAGAAGGAGATTCTTTCTCTCTATCCATCACTAACATCCAGCTCCTTAGCTCACTTCTCCACGCTGACTCTCTAAGTCACAGTCTATCATTCACGTGTCCTAATCTCATATATATTTACTTTCTTAATACCTCAAGACTAACTTATATTTCCTCTATCTCAAGAACGCAATCGCTCTCCCTGAATGCTTTCTCACTCACTCCCTCACTCACTCACTCACTCACTCACTCTTACACTCATTCACTCACTCACTCACTAACTCACAACTCACTCATTCACTCACTCACTCACTCTTACACTCACTCATTCACTCACTCACTCACTCACTCTCCATATCTCACTTATCCAATCACTGTCTCTGACACATTATTGCTCTCACTATCCCTGACAAACATTTCCTTCACTCTTTCTGACTAACTTTCCCAGTCATTCACTCGAAACCAGCGTTTCCCAAAGTGGGCGGTACTGTCCTCCAGTGGGCGTTGAAGCGTTCTGGGGGAGGCGATTGGGTGTTCGGGCGATTAGGGTTCGGTGGCTCATTAAAGTAGAAATTACTAATACATATTTTTAAATAAATTATTTTCGCGATTTTCTGATTGTATAATCATTTAAAATTTAAATTATGCATTTTAATTCATCTTATACCCGTCTTTCAAGATCCATTTTTTCATCATTTTCTATGTCATGCATATAAACATTTGAAAATTGACCATGCGTGACAGAAATATATATCAATTTGCTATGTCAAGGAGAAAATAGAGCATGTATATATGTGGAGGGGCGGTGGCAAACTGTTATAATGTGGAGGGCGTTACAAAGTTTATTTTGTGCAAAGTGGGCGGTGGGCCGAAAAATTTTGGGAATCTATGATCTCAACTCTTCAACAGTATATGTTTATCTTACAGTAACAGAGAGAGAGAGAGAGAGAGAGACAGAGACAGAGAGACAGAGAGAGAGAGAGAGACAGAGAGAGAGAGAGAGAGAGAAGGAATCAACAACCAAAGGTTCATTAATTTGCTAATCCTGAAAATCCCGATACTTCTGTGTAGCTATGTTTTTCTTATTCTAATCAGGAAGAGCCGCAGTAGCGTAGTTGTTAGTCAACTCGCTTCTTAGCCTAGTGAGCCGCAGTAGTGTAGTTGTTAGTCAACTCGCTTCTTAGGTTAGTGGTTCGGGTTTAATTCCACAGTGGGGCGTAGAATATTTTCTAACCATAACGTCTCTCACCTCGATACAACCTCAATTGTGTACCAGGAAAAGCTCTGGGAAGTAAAGGCGTCCAGCGTAATGTTGACCACGTCACTTCTCGCGTGTCGACGACCAATGTTGACCACGTCACTTCTCGCATGCCGACGGCCAATGTTGACCACATCACTTCTCGCATGTCGACGACCAATGTTGACCATATCACTTCTCGCGTGCCGACGGCCAATGAAAAATACCGCTCTAACCTCGTATTACCGATTTACCTCGAGTTATGAAAATGGTTTCGTTCCTTTACCAACAGTTCGTAGCGCGTTGGACTACGGGTGACTATTCCTCTGTGTGTGCGGGTTCAATTCCGCGTGATGGCAGAAAAAGCCACAGATTCCCCAGATTTACGGTGTTCGTGGCACCGAACCGAAGAGTTACGATGTCCATGGCACCGAGCCGAAGAGCTGTAAAGCTCAAGTGCTTCTGGATAGGAAAAAAACCCCAAAAACACCCTTTTCTAACCAGGACAGCTACAATAGAAAATCCATCGTTTAGCTTAACCTTGTCCACGGTTTATATCCTAACTATCAAATAACTCGCCCGTCTTCCACTTCTAACCTAAGGTGGAGTACATGTTTAGCTTTCCGTCATAGTGTCGTGAAGCCATCGGAGCAGGTAATGAATCAGTGAGAGAACAGTCGACAGTGTCAATGCTTTTTGCCTTAAAACTCCGAACAGTAGGCAGAGGATTTCTGTAATAGAGACAATGACTATGGTCATGGACCAGTATGGTCACTGCCAGGAAGGATAGCAATGACACTCATTTTCAAGAAAATACCTAGGTAACCCTATATGTAATAAAACAAAACGGAAACAAGATTAATTTGTGATTTTCTTAGGCTAGGAGGATCTTTCAAACACAGTTGGCGCGCCTGCCCGTCGTCTTTGTAGCCCTTTGGGACTACGGATGACAAGCTCCTGTGAGTGCGGGCTCAATTCCGCGGGCTGGCAGAAAAGCCACATGTTCTCCAGATTTACGGTATTTGTGGCACCGAACCGAAGGTTTGCAATGTCCATGACACTGAGCCGAAGAGCTGAAAGCTCAAGTGCTTCTGGATCAGTTAAAACACACACACACACACACACACACACACACACTAGAAGTATTAAAGGTCTCAGGTAAAAATCATTTACATAAAACAAGATTGGAACCACAACCTTACTTGTTACGGCACCCATTACCTAGTCCTACAGATAAGAAGAGCTAGCTGGCTGTAATCTGAAAAACACTCGTCCTGCAAGGCTAGACAATGGGTGTCATAAAATGTAAAGTGGTAGTTCAAATCCTGTGTTTGGGAAATCGGTTTTTTTTTTTTCTGAGGAGCTTAATACTTGTTTATTGTATATTTGTTTACTATATTCATTGTCTCCGTCGCTCCCACTTGGGGGTTTCTTACAATTTATATTTATTTACTATATTCATTGTCTCCGTCGCTCCCACTGAAATTCTTACAATTTCTATTTATTTACTATATTCATTGTCTCCGTCGCTCCCACTGAAATTCTTACAATTTCTATTTATTTACTATATTCATTGTCTCCGTCGCTCCCACTGAGATTCTTACAATTTCTATTTATTTACTATATTCATTGTCTCCGTCGCTCCCACTGAGATTCTTACAATTTCTATTTATTTATTATATTCATTGTCTCCGTCGCTCCCACTGAAATTCTTACAATTTCTATTTATTTACTATATTCATTGTCTCCGTCGCTCCCACTGAAATTCTTACAATTTCTATTTATTTATTATATTCATTGTCTCCGTCGCTCCCACTGAGGTTCTTACAATTTCTATTTATTTACTATATTCATTGTCTCCGTCGCTCCTACTTGGGGGATTCTTACAATTTCTATTTATTTACTATATTCATTGTCTCCGTCGCTCCTACTTGGGGGTTCTTACAATTTCTATTTATTTACTATATTCATTGTCTCCGTCGCTCCCACTGAGATTCTTACAATTTTCTTATTGACTATAAACACTCTCAGAAAGAGAAAAAAGCGAGGAATAGTACTAACAAATCTGATGACGACTAGAAGCCTAACTGTGTTGTTAAAACATGCCTCAGCGTCTGACTAAAATGATTGAAAAAGAACTATATGTACCGTATATGTACCATCTCTCTCTCTCTCTCTCGATCCCCGCCTAGACTAATGTACCAAATTTTCTCATGAATTCTGTGGTTGTTTTTATTTTCGGACCAGGTTTCGTTTCTCATGCCTGCTAACAGTTGACAGTCTGTGTTCTGTGGATGTACCTTCTAAGTAGCTTGAGTGTACATCCACTGTATCACATATGTTATTGGTTATTGGTTATTGGTTACTAAACTGACGTCATTGCACTCCGGACAGACCCATAGGTGCTCAGTCTCCCCAACAGATATCGAAGAGTATGCATACTGATGGTTCCTGTGGCTCGCTGATTAAACATACCTCTCCCTCTGCCTCTCAGGCATCCAGTTCGACTTGAACAAAGGGTAACTCCAAACTACTTAAATCGCTTGATCGATTCAACATCGATTTTAGTGTCCTCATCCAACAGAGAGTCGCGAAGAGACCGAAGAATATCCCCTTATCCATCTTCAACTCCCCAACAATCGATGCTGTTGATGCAAGCCTGTCCGCTCTCTCATTACCGTAAACACCCGCATACCCAGGACAGTATATCCACGTAAGCCGCTGGAGGTTAGAAACTTCTATAGACGACATCCACTCATACCGAAACCTGCCCTTCTGGATCTTGTGAAGCATCGACTGAGAGTCAGATACAACAACTGCTCCAGTAAATGAAGTCCCAGAAATCCAATGGAGGGCAGCAGTAACGGCCTCAACCTCCATCCTCATACTAGAAGTAGTTGTCCTGTATGCCCCACTTCGTTCTGCAACAACCCTACCATGCGCATTAGCCAATAAACCCCAGCCGGATTTCTCACCACGTTGAACCGACCCATCGGTATATACAACAACATCATCATCCTTTGCATTATCTTCTATCAGCTGCTTAACTGTGAGATCAGCCTTCATGTTGCCCCAATCTCTACATTCTCTTCCAAGAGTAATGATAACGTTGAGATAGTTCATCATGCTACCATCTGTTGGGATCCATTCTTCCCCTTTTGGTAGGGTCGCAACCGTAGTCACCTGGCCAATTGTTCTCTCAGCCTGGGTCATCCACGACATGCCACGTTTGATTCTCGTGCCCTTAACATCATTAGTGTTCTTGTGTAGTGGATATCTCTTATCCGAAGTAACCATATGTAATCACATATGTACCTTCTAACTAAGTAGCTTGAGTGTACATCCACTGTACCACAGATATACCTTCTAACTAACTAAGTAATTTAAGTATACATTCTATGTACCACAGATATACTTTCTAACTAAGTAATTTAAGTAAACATCATATGTACCACAGATATACTTTCTAACTAAGTAATTTAAGTATATTCTATGTACAATATACTTTAGTAATTAAACTCATATCACAGATATACTTTCTAACTAAGTAATGTATACATTCTATGTACACAGATTACTTCTAACTAAGTAATTTGTATACATTCTAGTACCACAGTATACTTTCTAACTAAGTAATTTAAGTAAACATCATATGTACCACAGATATACTTTCTAACTAAGTAATTTAAGTATACATTCTATGTACCACAGATATACTTTCTAACTAAGTAATTTAAGTAAACATTCTATGTACCACAGATATACCTTCTAACTAAGTAATTTAAGTAAACATCATATGTACCACAGATATACTTTCTAACTAAGTAATTTAAGTAAACATCATATGTACCACAGATATACTTTCTAACTAACTAAGTAATTTAAGTAAACATCATATGTACCACAGATATACCTTCTAACTAACTAAGTAATTTAAGTAAACATCATATGTACCACAGATATACTTTCTAACTAACTAAGTAATTTAAGTAAACATTATATGTACCACAGATAAGCCATTAAAAATGTTGAGGCGCTTTATAAGATTTTCATTTCTAGATTAGATTAGACCAGGTCTAGCTAGTATTGACATAGGTCACAACTGTAATGGATCTCTGACACTTAATGTCACTTGTCATGATGGTACATTCTGTGTCAAACTGTTCTTTGTCCATCTCTTAATTGTTACATACAGATTATACCTTATTCTTTCTCTTGGCCGCTTGCTCACAATTGTTTATTTCGAATTATTTTCAGCTGCAGCATGTCTCCGTATGTGTCCTAAATATTTAGTCTTTTATTTAATTCCTTGAAATCATTAGAAAACTAGACTGATCTCTGTTTGAACTACCGTCCCTGTTTGCCAGGGTTCTCAAGGGCAGCAAAGAATAGTAACACTGCGACCTACAAAGCATGTCGTAAGAGGCGAATGAGGTAGGGGACCTAGTGAAGCTACAGTAGTAAATAAAAAGCATCGCAGAAATCGGATATGCTTGACTATTTGTAGGCGCATAATTGACACAACGTACAATCGCTCGCTGTTAGGCTCAGATCACATACAAAGTGTGATTAACAAGTCGTTGATATGGAGAGTTTGAAGAAGTCGACGTGAGAACTACAAAAAGACCGTAAAGTTGATATACGAGACAACATTGAATGTTTACAAAATATTTCAAACGAATGAATATATATGCACTTATCTAACTCTCCATTTTTACATCGATCCACAATGCTAAAATAGCTAATCTTTTTTACTGCGTATGTACAATAGGCATCAATAGACCGCCAGTTCTCTTCTCTCTTCTCCTAGTTCTGGCATGATAGAGCTGTCAGACTTGATCAAATACAGAACGTTGAAGAATGGTTAGAAAGCGAAAGAGCTCAAATAAAGCTTGTCTGATCAAATAAACATAGATTGCTTGTGTGAGACGAGACAGGACAGCTCATGAGGCTGTAAAACGCTATTTCAGACATTTGTAAAATACTAATTGGCAGACGCCCTGTCATAGAATAGTTTCTCTGAACTAATTGGCAGACACCCTGTCATAGAATAATTTCTCTGAACTAATTGGCAGACACCCTGCATAGAATTATTTCTCTAAGCTAATTGGCAGACACCCTGTCATAGAATAATTTCTCTGAACTAATTGGCAGACACCCTGTCATAGAATAATTTCTCTGAACAAATTGGCAGACACCCTGTCATATAATTATTTATCTGATTTAATTGGCAGACACCCTGTCATAGAATAATTTCTCTGATTTAATTGACAGACACCCTGTCATAGAATAATTTCTCTGAACTAATTGCCAGACACGATGTCATAGAATAATTTCTCTGAACAAATTGGCAGATACCCTGTCATAGAATTATTTCTCTGATTTAATTTGCAGTCACCCTGTCATAGAATTATTTCTCTGATTTAATTGACAGACACCCTGCCATAGAATAATTTCTCTGAACTAATTGGCAGACACCCTGTCATAGAATTATTTTTCTGATTTAATTGGCAGACACCCTGTCATAGAATTATTTCTCTGATTTAATTGGCAGACACCCTGTCATAGAATAATTTCTCTGAGCTAATTGACAGACACCCTGTCATAGAATTATTTCTCTCAACACTTTGTATGAAATCATCAGTACTTTAGAGTTGAGCAACTAACGATACAGTTAATCTTCATGCGATGTATATATGAACATTAGAGTTGTGCAGCTAACGATACAGTTAGTCTTCATGCGATGTATATATGTACTTTAGAGTTGAGCAACTAGCGATACAGTTGGTCTTCATGTGATGTATATATGTACTTTAGAGTTGAGCAACTAACGATACAGTTGGTCTTCATGTGATGTATATATGTACTTTAGAGTTGAGCAACTAACGATACAGTTGGTCTTCATGTGATGTATATATGTACTTTAGAGTTGAGCAACTAACTATACAGTTGGTCTTCATGTGATGTATATATGTACTTTAGAGTTGTGCAGCTAAGACAGTTAGTCTTCATGTGATGTATATATGTACTTTAGAGTTAAGCAACTAGCGATACAGTTGGTCTTCATGTGATGTATATATGTACTTTAGAGTTGTGCAGCTAACGATACAGTTAATATTCATGTGATGTATATATGTACTTTAGAGTTAAGCAACTAACGATACAGTTGATCTTCATGTGATGTATATATGTACTTTAGAGTTGAGCAACTAACGATACAGTTGATCTTCATGTGATGTATATATATACTTTAGAGTTGTGCAACTAGCGATACAGTTGATCTTCATGTGATGTATATATATACTTTAGAGTTGTGCAACTAGCGATACAGTTGATCTTCATGTGATGTATATATGTACTTTAGAGTTGTCCAACTAACGATACAGTTAGTCTTCATGTGATGTATATATGTACTTTAGAGTTGTGCAACTAGCGATACAGTTGATCTTCAGTGATGTATATAGTACATTAGAGTTGGGCAACTAGCGATACAGTTGATCTTCATGTGATGTATATATGTACTTTAGAGTTGGGCAACTAGCGATACAGTTGATCTTCATGTGATGTATATATGTACTTTAGAGTTGTGCAACTAGCGATACAGTTGATCTTCATGTGATGTATATATGTACTTTAGAGTTGTGCAACTAGCGATACAGTTGATCTTCATGTGATGTATATATGTACTTTAGAGTTGGGCAACTAACGATACAGTTGATCTTCATGTGATGCATATATGTACTTTAGAGTTGTGCAACTAGCGATACAGTTGGTCTTCATGTGATGTATATATGTACTTTAGAGTTGTGCAACTAGCGATACAGTTAGTCTTCATGTGATGTATATATGTACTTTAGAGTTGGGCAACTAGCGATACAGTTGATCTTCATGTGATGTATATATGTACATTAGAGTTGGGCAACTAGCGATACAGTTGATCTTCATGTGATGTATATATGTACTTTAGAGTTGGGCAACTAGCGATACAGTTGATCTTCATGTGATGTATATATGTACTTTAGAGTTGTGCAACTAGCGATACAGTTGATCTTCATGTGATGTATATATGTACTTTAGAGTTGTGCAACTAGCGATACAGTTGATCTTCATGTGATGTATATATGTACTTTAGAGTTGTCAACTAGCGATACAGTTGATCTTCATGTGATGTATATATGTACTTTAGAGTTGGGCAACTAACGATACAGTTGATCTTCATGTGATGCATATATGTACTTTAGAGTTGTGCAACTAGCGATACAGTTGATCTTCATGTGATGTATATATGTACTTTAGAGTTGGGCAACTAGCGATACAGTTGACTTCATGTCATGTATAATGTACTTTAGAGTTGTCACTAGCGAACAGTTGATCTTCAGCGATGCATATATGTACTTTAGAGTTGGGCAACTAACGATACAGTTGATCTTCATGCGATGCATATGTAGCTTTAGAGTTGAGCAACTAACGATACAGTTGGTCTTCATGCGATGCATATATGTACTTTAGAGTTGGGCAACTAGCGATACAGTTGATCTTCATGTGATGTATATATGTACTTTAGAGTTGTGCAACTAACGATACAGTTGATCTTCATGCTGATGTATAATGTACTTAGAGTTGGGCAGCTAATCCGAAAGATTGATGACGCTAGAAGTTGTACACGTTCAATCGTACTGGGTACACTCTGTTGTTATATCATCAGAAGAAGTGATGAAATCAGAGAAATGTCTGGCCAACCACTAGTATCAACTATTATAAGAAGGAGAAAATGGAGATATGTTGGGCACACCTTGAGAAAAAATGTTCAACGAATATCAAAGTAGGCATTGAAGTGGGATGCAAAGATCAAAGAATATCAAAGTAGGCATTGAAGTGACATGCAAAGATCAAAGAATATTAAAGCAGGCATTGAAGTGGGATGCAAAGACAAAGAATATTAAAGCAGGCATTGAAGTGGGATGCAAAGATCAAAGAATATCAAAGCAGGCATTGAAGTGGCATGCAAAGAATATCAAAGCAGGTATTGAAGTGGGATGCAAAGATAAAAGAATATCAAAGCAAACATTGAAGTGGGATGTAAGGAGCAAAGAATATCAAAGCAGGTATTGAAGTGGGATGCAAAGATCAAAGAATATCAAAGCAGCCATTGAAGTGGGATGCAAAGATCAAAGAATATCAAAGCAGACATTGAAGTGCGATGCAAAGATCAAAGAATATTAAAGCAGGCATTGAAGTGGCATGCAAAGATCAAAGAATATCAAAGCAGGCATTGAAGTGGGATGCAAAGATCAAAGAATATCAAAGCAGACATTGAAGTGCGATGCAAAGATCAAAGAATATTAAAGCAGACATTGAAGTGGGATGCAAAGATCAAAGAATATTAAAGCAGACATTGAAGTGGGATGCAAAGATCAAAGAATATCAAAGCAGGCAATGAAGTGGGATGCAAAGATCAAAGAATATCAAAGCAGACATTTAAGTGGGATGCAAAGATCAAAGAATATTAAAGCAGACATTGAAGTGGGATGCAAAGATCAAAGAATATCAAAGCAGGCATTGAAGTGGGATGCAAAGATCAAAGAATATTAAAGCAGACATTGAAGTGGGATGCAAAGATCAAAGAATATTAAAGCAGGCATTGAAGTGGGATGCAAAGATCAAAGAATAACAAAGCAGGTATTGAAGTGGGATGCAAAGATCAAAGAATATCAAAGCAGGCATTGAAGTGGGATGCAAAGATCAAAGAATATAATATCAAAGCAGACATTGAAGTGGGATGCAAAGATCAAAGAATATTAAAGCAGGCATTGAAGTGGGATGCAAAGATCAAAGAATAACAAAGCAGGTATTGAAGTGGGATGCAAAGATCAAAGAATATCAAAGCAGGCATTGAAGTGGGATGCAAGATCAAAGAATATCAAAGCAGGCATTGAAGTGGGATGCAAAGATCAAAGAATATCAAAGCAGACATTGAAGTGGGATGCAAAGATCAAAGAATATTAAAGCAGGCATTGAAGTGGGATGCAAAGATCAAAGAATATTAAAGCAGGCATTGAAGTGGGATGCAAAGATCAAAGAATATCAAAGCAGACATTGAAGTGGGATGCAAAGATCAAAGAATATTAAAGCAGGCATTGAAGTGGGATGCAAAGATCAAAGAATATTAAAGCAGGCATTGAAGTGGCATGCAAAGATCAAAGAATATCAAAGCAGGCATTGAAGTGGCATGCAAAGATCAAAGAATATTAAAGCAGGCATTGAAGTGGGATGCAAAGATCAAAGAATATTAAAGCAGCATTGACGTGGGATGCAAAGATCAAAGAATATCAAGCAGGCATTGAAGTGGATGCAAAGAATATCAAAGCAGTATTATTGAAGTGGGATGCAAAGATAAAGAATATCAAAGCAACATTGAAGTGGGATGTAAGAGCAAAGAATATCAAAGCAGATATTGAAGTGGGATGCAAAGATCAAAGAATATCAAAGCAGGCATTGAAGTGGGATGCAAAGATCAAAGAATATCAAAGCAGGCATTGAAGTGGGATGCAAAGATCAAAGAATATCAAAGCAGACATTGAAGTGGGATGCAAAGATCAAAGAATATCAAAGCAGACATTGAAGTGGGATGCAAAGATCAAAGAATATTAAAGCAGGCATTGAAGTGGCATGCAAAGATCAAAGAATATCAAAGCAGGCATTGAAGTGGGATGCAAAGATCAAAGAATATCAAAGCAGACATTGAAGTGCGATGCAAAGATCAAAGAATATTAAAGCAGACATTGAAGTGGGATGCAAAGATCAAAGAATATTAAAGCAGACATTGAAGTGGGATGCAAAGATCAAAGAATATCAAAGCAGGCAATGAAGTGGGATGCAAAGATCAAAGAATATCAAAGCAGACATTTAAGTGGGATGCAAAGATCAAAGAATATTAAAGCAGACATTGAAGTGGGATGCAAAGATCAAAGAATATCAAAGCAGGCATTGAAGTGGGATGCAAAGATCAAAGAATATTAAAGCAGACATTGAAGTGGGATGCAAAGATCAAAGAATATTAAAGCAGGCATTGAAGTGGGATGCAAAGATCAAAGAATAACAAAGCAGGTATTGAAGTGGGATGCAAAGATCAAAGAATATCAAAGCAGGCATTGAAGTGGGATGTAAAGATCAAAGAATATAATATCAAAGCAGACATTGAAGTGGGATGCAAAGATCAAAGAATATTAAAGCAGGCATTGAAGTGGGATGCAAAGATCAAAGAATAACAAAGCAGGTATTGAAGTGGGATGCAAAGATCAAAGAATATCAAAGCAGGCATTGAAGTGGGATGCAAGATCAAGAATATCAAAGCAGGCATTGAAGTGGGATGCAAAGATCAAAGAATATCAAAGCAGACATTGAAGTGGGATGCAAAGATCAAAGAATATTAAAGCAGGCATTGAAGTGGGATGCAAAGATCAAAGAATATTAAAGCAGGCATTGAAGTGGGATGCAAAGATCAAAGAATATCAAAGCAGACATTGAAGTGGGATGCAAAGATCAAAGAATATTAAAGCAGGCATTGAAGTGGGATGCAAAGATCAAAGAATATTAAAGCAGGCATTGAAGTGGGATGCAAAGATCAAAGAATATTAAAGCAGGCATTGAAGTGGGATGCAAAGATCAAAGAATATTAAAGCAGGCATTGAAGTGGGATGCAAAGATCAAAGAATATTAAAGCAGGCATTGAAGTGGGATGCAAAGATCAAAGAATATCAAAGCAGGCATTGAAGTGGCATGCAAAGAATATCAAAGCAGGTATTGAAGTGGGATGCAAAGATAAAAGAATATCAAAGCAAACATTGAAGTGGGATGTAAGGAGCAAAGAATATCAAAGCAGATATTGAAGTGGGATGCAAAGATCAAAGAATATCAAAGCAGGCATTGAAGTGGGATGCAAGATCAAAGAATATCAAAGCAGGCATTGAAGTGGGATGCAAAGATCAAAGAATATCAAAGCAGACATTGAAGTGGGATGCAAAGATCAAAGAATATCAAAGCAGACATTGAAGTGCGATGCAAAGATCAAAGAATATTAAAGCAGGCATTGAAGTGGCATGCAAAGATCAAAGAATATCAAAGCAGGCATTGAAGTGGGATGCAAAGATCAAAGAATATCAAAGCAGACATTGAAGTGGGATGCAAAGATCAAAGAATATTAAAGCAGACATTGAAGTGGGATGCAAAGATCAAAGAATATTAAAGCAGACATTGAAGTGGGATGCAAAGATCAAAGAATATCAAAGCAGGCAATGAAGTGGGATGCAAAGATCAAAGAATATTAAAGCAGACATTGAAGTGGGATGCAAAGATCAAAGAATATCAAAGCAGGCATTGAAGTGGGATGCAAAGATCAAAGAATATTAAAGCAGACATTGAAGTGGGATGCAAAGATCAAAGAATATTAAAGCAGGCATTGAAGTGGGATGCAAAGATCAAAGAATAACAAAGCAGGTATTGAAGTGGGATGCAAAGATCAAAGAATATCAAAGCAGGCATTGAAGTGGCATGCAAAGATCAAAGAATATCAAAGCAGGCATTGAAGTGGGATGCAAAGATCAAAGAATATCAAAGCAGCCATTGAAGTGGGATGCAAAGATCAAAGAATATTAAAGCAGGCATTGAAGTGGGATGCAAAGATCAAAGAATATTAAAGCAGGCATTGAAGTGGGATGCAAAGATCAAAGAATATTAAAGCAGGCATTGAAGTGGGATGCAAAGATCAAAGAATATTAAAGCAGGCATTGAAGTGGGATGCAAAGATCAAAGAATATTAAAGCAGGCATTGAAGTGGGATGCAAAGATCAAAGAATATCAAAGCAGACATTGAAGTGGGATGCAAAGATCAAAGAATATCAAAGCAGACATTGAAGTGGGATGCAAAGATCAAAGAATATTAAAGCAGACATTGAAGTGGGATGCAAAGATCAAAGAATATTAAAGCAGGCATTGAGTGGATGCAAAGATCAAAGAATATCAAAGCAGACATTGAAGTGGGATGCAAAGATCAAAGAATATCAAAGCAGGCATTGAAGTGGGATGCAAAGATCAAAGAATATCAAAGCAGACATTGAAGTGGGATGCAAAGATCAAAGAATATTAAAGCAGGCATTGAAGTGGCATGCAAAGATCAAGAATATTAAAGCAGGCATTGAAGTGGATGCAAGATCAAAGAATATCAAAGCAGACATTGAAGTGGGATGCAAAGATCAAAGAATATTAAAGCAGGCATTGAAGTGGCATGCAAAGATCAAGAATATTAAAGCAGGCATTGAGTGGATGCAAAGATCAAAGAATATTAAAGCAGGCATTGAAGTGGGATGCAAAGATCAAAGAATATCAAAGCAGGCATTGATGTGGCATGCAAAGAATATCAAAGCAGGCATTGAAGTGGGATGCAAAGATCAAAGAATATTAAAGCAGACATTGAAGTGCGATGCAAAGGGTTCAAGAAAGAGGGACAACCTAGGAATCCCTGAAACAAACTTTGCTGAGAGAGCAAGAAATATCAGTCTCAGTTCCATCAGGAGACTGAGCAGTTGCCAGTATAGAGCGGTATGGAGAAAGTGCTTGCAGGTCAATATAACGTATAACGGTAGGAGAATTATTATTATTATTATTATTATATCAATATAGAGATTAAATAAAATGTATTTCTCATTTATCGCTACCAGTCTCCTACAGACGATATGTCTCACGAGATAAACTTCTCTATTTATCGCTACCAGTCTCCTACAGACGCTATGTCTCACGAGATAAACTTCTCTATTTATCGCTACCAGTCTCCTACAGACGATATGTCTCACGAGATAAACTTCTCTATTTATCGCTACCAGTCTCCTACAGACGATATGTCTCACGAGATAAACTTCTCTATTTATCGCTACCAGTCTCCTACAGACGATATGTCTCACGAGATAAACTTCTCTATTTATCGCTACCAGTCTCCTACAGACGCTATGTCTCACGAGATAAACTTCTCTATTTATCGCTACCTATCTCCTACAGACGATATGTCTCACGAGATAAACATCTCTATTTATCGCTACCTGTCTCCTACAGACGATATGTCTCACGAGATAAACTTCTCTATTTATCGCTACCTGTCTCCTACAGACGATATGTCTCACGAGATAAACTTCTCTATTTATCGCTACCTGTCTCCTACAGACGATATGTCTCACGAGATAAACATCTCTATTTATCGCTGCCTGTCTCCTACAGACGCTATGTCTCACGAGATAAACTTCTCTATTGTGGAATTGGTATCATCAATATTTACCCATTTAAAACTTGAATCGTTTATATTTGATAATATTTCTGTAGCAGAAATGTTCCTCAACGAAATCGATATTATTTAGATAAATGATCTGCTATTCTGAAATATTGATACAGACACTATACGTTGTCTGATGTCCCAAACGACCGAATTCTGATTATTTGATGAAATGATACATCCAGTATAAATGTTATGGCTGTCTTGTCAAACATTGTGTGAAAACATGATCCTATTATTGATAACAAAACAGCTCGTTAACGCAGAGCATAATTTTTGCTAGAGTTTCTATTTTTTTTAACGAAATATAAATACATGCACATAATAAGATAATATTTGACGATATCAATATTGTTTTGTTTTTCTGTGTCGTTGAGGAAGTTGAGGCAATTTCGAGAGAAAAAAAATCACTCACACCATCCTCTCTTCCATCTTGCAGGTCAAACTGATTGTAGAGATAGTTAATGATTTTCAACAGTGGCGGCTTGTGGTAATTTTTGTTGATGGGGCCAGACAAAAAATTTCGGAAACATCGTCGTTTTGGGTTGTTATATTTTAATTTATAAAATAATAAATACACGTTACACATTTATTTTTTGTGGGGTCCGGCCCCACTTGCCCTTAATACCGAGCCGTCACTGATTTTCAAGTAGTGAATATATTTTTATGATTTTAACCCGTTCGTCCTTCTGAACCAATATATTGTCTTGACGTATTTGTTGAAGATGAAGGAATGTCCATTTCCTGGTTAATGAAATATACATTGCAAAAATAAATGCGTCCTGTTTTATTGTTTAACTACAGAATGGAAGAGTTAAAGTTGCAAATATACTTTAATGATTTAGAAATAATGAAAGTATTTTTTCAATTCATATTTAGCATGGTTATAAGAAAGTAAAGATGGAGATATGTTGGACACACCTTGAGGAAAAATGATCAACGAATATCAAAGCAGGCATTGAAGTGGAATGCAAAGTGTTCAAGAAAGAGAGGACGACCTAAGGAGACCCTGAAACGAACTTTGTTGAGAGAGGCAAGAAATATTGGTCTCAGTTCTATGGAGAAGATTGAGAGAGTTGCCCAGGATAGAGCGGTATAAAGAAATTACTTGCAGATCCTATGTAGCGTATAACGGTACGAGAGGAATTATTATTATGTATATTTCTAGAATTCACAAGTTACTACTGTTCAAACAAGCAGCAAGTTACTACTGATCAAACAAGCAGCAAGTTACTACTGATCAAACAAGCAGAAAGTTACTACTGATCAAACAAGCAGTCTTGTATTCACAAGTTACTACTGATCAAACAAGCAGCAAGTTACTGCTGATCAAACAAGCAGCAAGTTACTACTGATCAAACAAGCAGAAAGTTACTACTGATCAAACAAGCAGAAAGTTACTACTAATCAAACAAGCAGAAAGTTACTACTAATCAAAATGCAGCAAGTTACTACTAATCAAACAAGCAGTCTTGTATTCACAAGTTACTACTGTTCAAACAAGCAGTCTTGTATTCTCACGTTATCCCGTGTATTTCATCTTAAGTCTCCACAACCAGTACTTGGCACGAAGGTCAAGTTTTACCTGCTTCTAGATAACATTGAGGGCAGCCCGTGTGAACATAAGAAAGTTAATTTTTCTTTGAACATTTCTAGAACATACTTGTCCGGTCAAAAAGAACATTAATAGTAACCAAGCTTTCTTAAATAAATTTCATGTTATTTTTAAGAGTTGTTTCCCATGTTCAGACTCGATCCCGTGTGATACAGAATAGAAGAGAAACTTGTTATCGTTTGAAGTAGTCGTGCTTGTGTAAGGAAATTGTTTTGAAAGCTCAAATTGTGATCTTTGATGTTCTTTGACAAAATTACGAAAGTGTAGTTTTAAATATAGCTCTCAGCTTGTACCAGATAAGAAGTAGGAAACCTTGTGTGTGTAACGTTAGTATGTAAATGTTGTCTATCTTGGGAAGTCTAGCAAAGTGGTTAAGCCGTTGTATTGAGTTCCGAACGTCGTGGGTTTGAATCCGGACCGCGCCGTTCATAAATGAATTTTCTACAGAATTCCTAGCTTTGTTGCCGGAGTTACAAAGCTCGTGCTTTGTGCAATACTCTCGGCAGATGGCGTTCCACTGCTGGGGAGAGGGACCGAGCTTTATGAGGTAAAACCCAGTGCAATGAATTCAATCCTTCGACGTTAGACCCTTCATGATTTAAGTCTATCTCGTTCTATGACTTAACAGTTGGGTCTGTTTTAATTAATCTATCGTAAATATGATAACATTGTAAAGTCTATTTAACGCTTTCACTCTGTAGCTTATGTTACATCCGGGCGCTCTTACTTTACAATGTACACTACATTAGTCTGTATAATGGCTTTGCGTCCACTTACAAAATATTTGAAGCCCATACATCAGATTAGAATGGCGAATGGGTTAAATTATGAAGAAAGATAGATGACATGTAGTGTATATATTTTCTTTCCTCTTCTTCTTTCTGTTCGTTCTTTACAACCAATTTTAATCACTCTTTGTGATATGTTTGATCTTTACCAAGAACGTGTATACGTTGCACATTGGTTTGGTAGGTCCCTAAATGCATAGACTTCTACACGTTTAGGACATGTGCATCCGATTTCAGCCAAACCTCCTTAGTCGCCTCTTACGACATGCTTGGAAGGTAACAGTGGTTCTATTCTTTACACCCCAAATTTGGGCCCCGGTAACCACTCGGGCGATATTTTCTTTCTTTATTATTTTCTTGATTGATATGACCATCATCATTACACTTCAGTGATTAACCATGTGTGCTCCAATCTCTTTCTTACACTTCAGTGATTAGCCATGTGTGCTCCGATCTCTTTCTTACACTTCAGTGATTAGCCATGTGTGCTCCGATCTCTTTCTTACACTTTAGTGATTAGCCATGTGTGCTCCGATCTCTTTCTTACACGAAAAGATCTCAGCGGCATTGCACGAACTCAGTAACACCGGCGAGTGTTCCCGATGTAATTTTAAAGATGGTGAAAATATTTTGTCGGAATTTCATGTTTACTCTTTCTAATGAATCTTGTACGCCTGCTCTTTCTAATGAATCTTGCACACCTGCTCTTTCTAATGAATCTTGCACAGCTGCTCTTTCTAATGAATCTTGTACGCCTGCTCTTTCTAATGAATCTTGCACAGCTGCTCTTTCTAATGAATCTTGAACACCTGCTCTTTCTAATGAATGTTGCACAGCTGCTCTTTCTAATGAATCTTGCACACCTGCTCTTTCTAATGAATCTTGCACACCTGCTCTTTCTAATGAATCTTGTACACCTGCTCTTTCTAATGAATCTTGCACACCTGCTCTTTCTAATGAATCTTGCACAGCTGCTCTTTCTAATGAATCTTGTACGCCTGCTCTTTCTAATGAATCTTGAACACCTGCTCTTTCTAATGAATCTTGTACGCCTGCTCTTTCTAATGAATCTTGCACACCTGCTCTTTATAATGAATCTTGCACAGCTGCTCTTTCTAATGAATCTTGCACACCTGCTCTTTCTAATGAATCTTGCACACCTGCTCTTTCTAATGAATCTTGCACACCTGCTCTTTCTAATGAATCTTGCACGCTTGCTCTTTCTAATGAATCTTGCACGCTTGCTCTTTCTAATGAATCTTGCACACCTGCTCTTTCTAATGAATCTTGCACACCTGCTCTTTCTAATGAATCTTGCACACCTGCTCTTTCTAATGAATCTTGCACACCTGCTCTTTCTAATGAATCTTGCACACCTGCTCTTTCTAATGAATCTTGCACGCTTGCTCTTCTCGTATTTTAAACTGCGAAGGGTTCTTTTACGTTTTAAATTTGAACAAAGGACCGACGTTTTTTCGTCCGTCTCCGATAGGACTAGAAACTCGATCTCTCCTACACTGAGATCAGAGATTTCTGGAAAAAATATTCCAGGAGGGAGTGAATCAAGTACCTTTAGAACGAGAGTCGAGCAACTAATTTCTACGTCCCATAGCTAGGTAACAGTCTTCCAATAGATAGCTAGGTAACAGTCTTCCAATAGACAGACACGGATCATTCATCCGTAGACTATTCATTTTCTGAGTTATATTAAAGCTTGTTATTATTTGTGGATGCTGACATGAAATGATAGAAGAAAACTAGTCACGACAGAGATGAAGTGTCTACGCAGAATGCTGGTGTAACAAGAAGAGATCGGTTGAGAAATGAAAACATCAGGGAAAAAGTGGGTACAACATCAGTACTGAACTTCATCAAGAAACAACAAATTAAATGGTTCGGCCACGATAAGTAGATTACCAACAGACAGTGCTCCTCAAAGAGCTATGTTACTCCGATACAATGCATACAAAACAAAAGGCCGACCACGCAAAAGGTGAACTCAGAGATAACAGAGGTGGCGAAAGAGATAACAGAGGTGGCGAAAGAGATAACAGAGGTGGCGAAAGAGATAACAGAGGTGGCGAAAGAGATAACAGAGGTGGCGAAAGAGATAACAGAGGTGGCGAAAGAGATAACAGAGGTGGCGAAAGAGATAACAGAGGTGGCGAAAGAGATAACAGAGGTGGCGAAAGAGATAACAGAGGTGGCGAAAGAGATAACAGAGGTGGCGAAAGAGATAACAGAGGTGGCGAAAGACACTATTTACGAAGCGGACACAAAAGCCCATATAAATCTCTTCTTATCCTAACTCTGTGAGGCAAAAACAGGATTAGAGAAAAGTAAGAAAAAATTATCCCTTTCAATTTTCACCATATGGTATGAACTAAGTATTTCTTTTACATTTTGATGAGTTGACAATTGTTGGATATATGATTCCAAAGTTCAGATATACTGATGACACAGTTATTCTGTCAAATAGTGTCAGTGCATTGAAAAAGCTAGTTTTTGTCTGTTCACAAAAACACAGTTGAATGTTCACAAAAACAGATTTAAATGTTCACAAAAACACAATCAAGAACAAAACATTTTTTTCTGGAAGTTAAGTAAACTAAAATGTATGTGTAGTAGTACAGTACTTTCTAAGGGCCCGACACACGAATATAACAACCAACAAGGTGGAGTCGTTCATTTACCTTTATTATTATTACTTGACACACAATGAATGCACCCATCTTGTCTCTCCTTTTTCCGTCACTTCCTAACTCCTATCTTTGTTTCTACGTCATGTCTCGTTGTTATGTGTTGCGCTTCTGCTTAGAGAGTGCAACACATAGTCTCAACTAATATAATATATCTTACCAACTACTCTAAACTAGGGCTACTTGTCTGTATGAGGCTCTCTGCGCGGGGGACATGGCTGTATGCCCCTGGCATAGCCATTCCCTCCAACATATGTCTATTGATAAAGCAAAATTTATGTCTATTGATAAAGCAAAATTTATGTCTATTGATAAAGCAAAATTTATGTCTATTGATAAAGCAAAATTTATGTCTATTGATAAAGCAAAATTTATGTCTATTGATAAAGCAAAATTTATGTCTATTGATAAAGCAAAATTTATGTCTATTGATAAAGCAAAATTTATGTCTATTGATAAAGCAAAATGTATGACTATTGATAAAGCAAAATTTATGGCTATTGATAAAGCAAAATTTATGTCTATTGATAAAGCAAACTTTATGTCTATTGATAAAGCAAAATTTATGTCTTTTGATAAAGCAAAATTTACGTCTTTTGATAAAGCAAAATTTATGTCTATTGATAAAGCAAAATTTATGACTATTGATAAAGCAAAATTTATGACTATTGATAAAGCAAAATTTATGTCTATTGATAAAGCAAACTTTATGTCTATTGATAAAGCAAAATTTATGTTTATTGATAAAGCAAAATTTATGTCTATTGATAAAGCAAAATGTATGTCTATTGATAAAGCAAAATTTATGTCTTTTGATAAAGCAAAATTTATGTCTATTGATAAAGCAAAATTCAATCCAACATGGAGACTAAGTCGTCTTGAGGAACTGAAGCAGGCTGGACTATCCTGGAAGGCCATCAAGAAAACAAGCAGAGACCGGACAAAGTGGCGAACAACTGTTGAGACCCTAAGCTCCACAATGAGCGGTGAGGAATAATTAAGTACGAAGGCGTTATTTTGAATATTTTGCTTGACTCAGTAGTCAGCAACAACAGAGATTGTGCAAAAGGGATAAGAAAAAAAACAAGGCATGGCGTTTCATGGGGTAGTTAATTAATATGAATAAACTATTACATTGTTCAAGGAAAGAAATAGAAGTCAACCTTCTGATTACAAGCATTTCTCCTGTGGTAACGTATGTATGTGAAACATGGACAATAACACAGAATAAAAGAATAAAATGGAATCTTTTTAAACAAATTTTTAGAACATCCTGAAAAAAGGGATGAAATAGCAACATCCTAAAAGACTTGAACATCAAGCAGCAATGAATCTCATCAACAACATTATGATGTGTCTGCTGACATATTTTTGCCACATCTTGTGCGGTATAAAAGGACAATAATGGAAGGTATGGTTCCTAGAAGGTGAGGAACCTGCTGCCTTGCAGGTCGGTTGGGGACAGCCAAAGGCTAACGGAAAGCAAACCCAGTAAACGCTGGTTGAAATCGAACACGTCACCGAAGGACAAGCACCAGAGCTCCAAATAGTACTGAAGATGGGACGTAGACAAACGTTCTTGGCAAAGGCTGTTTACATATCACAATAAGAATGACAAAAATGGCCACAAGGAACGAACGCGAGAGAGAGAGAGAGAGAGAGAGAGAGAATGTGAGGCAGGGGACGATCTAGACGACGGTGACAACAGACAATTGAAAATACGTGAACTTGGATGAAGCGGAAGAACTCGCTGGAAATCGCTAGTTCTTTAGGCTGGATATTATGGAGAGCAATGTTCTCTCAATTATATATCAAATCTAACATATTCAATCTGCTTTCTAATGTTAGCCTGGCGATTGTCTTATGTGTTCTCTGAGCATACTACCTGTTGACTCTTCATATCCCTCTATCTACGCCTAATTGCTACTGGATCTTAGGAGACTACATGCGAATCTGATTGTTTCCGAATCTCTCTCTCTCACCATCCCGACCTAGACTGATGAACCAACTTTTATCATAAATGTTACAGTGGTTTTCAAGGAACTCCGTTCCTCTGTACAGTTTCTCGCGAAGCTCTGTGTTTTTAGGCAGGTTTCTTTTCTTATGCCTGCTATCAGTTGACAATCTTGCACAACGTGTTCTGCCGTCATGTCCGCCTTTTTGCAGCGGCACAGGCTAGTTGTGCCAGGCAAGTTGTTTCCGAATCTAAAAATCCGAAGTTTATTTTCACCCCAAAATGTTTTTTCGAAGTAAATATTAAAACGAAAAGAGATATATGTTTATGGCAAGTAATACACAATCCAAAATGATAAAAAGTCACAGAACAGTTCACACATTTGGATATAGTAGCAATTGTAAAGTTTATGATTTGTACAGTACTTACAGCAGGTGGCGTGCCATTTCTGCGAAAAGGGATCGACCATATTTGAATGAACGGTACATTTAAGTCAATCCTTTTGTCTTTAAACCGTTTATACATATAGTTGTTTTACAGTTGTTCTACTGAAAGTGTTTATTTGATACTTGTACTATTTCTACAGTTGTTCTACTGAAAGTATTTATTTTATACTTGTACTATTTCTACAGTTGTTCTACTGAAAGTATTTATTTGATACTTGTACTATTTCTACAGTTGTTCTACTGAAAGTGTTTATTTTATACTTGTACTATTTCTACAGTTGTTCTACTGAAAGTATTTATTTTATATTTGTACTATTTCTACAGTTGTTCTACTGAAAGTATTTATTTTATATTTGTACTATTTCTACAGTTGTTCTACTGAAAGTGTTTATTTTATATTTGTACTATTTCTACAGTTGTTCTACTGAAAGTATTTATTTTATACTTGTACTATTTCTACAGTTGTTCTACTGAAAGTATTTATTTTATATTTGTACTATTTCTACAGTTGTTCTACTGAAAGTGTTTATTTTATACTTGTACTATTTTTACAGTTGTTCTACTGAAAGTATTTATTTTATATTTGTACTATTTCTACAGTTGTTCTACTGAAAGTATTTATTTTATACTTGTACTATTTCTACAGTTGTTCTACTGAAAGTATTTATTTTATACTTGTACTATTTCTACAGTTGTTCTACTGAAAGTATTTATTTTATACTTGTATTATTTCTACAGTTGTTCTACTGAAAGTGTTTATTTTATACTTGTACTATTTTTACAGTTGTTCTACTGAAAGTGTTTATTTTATACTTGTACTATTTCTACAGTTGTTCTACTGAAAGTATTTATTTTATATTTGTACTATTTCTACAGTTGTTCTACTGAAAGTATTTATTTTATATTTGTACTATTTCTACAGTTGTTCTACTGAAAGTGTTTATTTTATATTTGTACTATTTCTACAGTTGTTCTACTGAAAGTATTTATTTTATACTTGTACTATTTCTACAGTTGTTCTACTGAAAGTATTTATTTTATATTTGTACTATTTCTACAGTTGTTCTACTGAAAGTGTTTATTTTATACTTGTACTATTTTTACAGTTGTTCTACTGAAAGTATTTATTTTATATTTGTACTATTTCTACAGTTGTTCTACTGAAAGTATTTATTTTATACTTGTACTATTTCTACAGTTGTTCTACTGAAAGTATTTATTTTATACTTGTACTATTTCTACAGTTGTTCTACTGAAAGTATTTATTTTATACTTGTATTATTTCTACAGTTGTTCTACTGAAAGTGTTTATTTTATACTTGTACTATTTCTACAGTTGTTCTACTGAAAGTGTTTATTTTATACTTGTACTATTTTTACTCTTGTTCTACCTGTGGCCTAGGGGTTAGTTGCTCGGTCTATTAACTCCGACGTTCTGAGTTCGAATCACGCTACGGATAGTTTGGTTGTAAATTGTTGCGCGTGGATTTTTACAAAAGGACGATGGCACCACCGTTCAGAAAGCAATGGCAAACTACTGAACGTAATAATGCCTAGAAAAATCACAAACAGCGTTAAAAAGCTGGGGTTGATTCACAAAGTCCTGTAAAGGATATGCAATTAACTAACTATTTCTACTCTTGTTATACTGAAAGTAGTTATTTTATACTATAGTATTTCTACTCTTGTTCTACTGAAAGTGTCTATTGTTGTGCTAATGCAACAATAATTCAAGTAATAGGTGACCTTTTCGACACAAGTGATATTGTTATAACTACCGCCCGCGTAATGTCGGGGCATGCAAGGGAAGTAGTGAATAGTACCACTGCGGCCTAAGTCATGTCGCAAGAAGCGACTGAGGTTAGGCCTAAGGAAGCTACTATAGTAAATAAAAAGCATCGCAGAAATCGGATCTGCTGACCTACTTGTAGGCGCATAACTCGAACAACGAACAAACACTCTTAGGCTCAGATCACATACAAATCATACAGAGTGGTTAACGTGTGGTTGATGTGGGGCCTTTGTTAAAGAAGAAGAAAGAGAAGTTATAACTACAACTTGCCTTTTGATGCTGATATTGTTATAACTACAACTTGCCTTTTGATGCTGATATTGTTATAACTACAACTTGCCTTTTGATGCTGATATTGTTATAACTACAACTTGTCTTTTGATGCTGATATTGTTATAACTACAACTTGCCTTTTGTTGCTGATATTGTTATAACTACAACTTGTCTTTTGTTACTGATATTGTTATAACTTATAACTACAACTTGTCTTTTGTTGCTGACTTTTATTGTTATAACTACAACTTGCCTTTTGTTGCTGATATTGTTATAACTACAACTTGTCTTTTGTTGCTGATATTGTTATAACTACAACTTGTCTTTTGTTGCTGATATTGTTATAACTACAACTTGTATTTTGTTGCTGATATTGTTATAACTACAACTTGCCTTTTGTTGCTGATATTGTTATAACTACAACTTGTCTTTTGTTGTTGATATTGTTATAACTACAACTTGTATTTTGTTGCTGATATTGTTATAACTACAACTTGTCTTTTGTTGCTAACTGTTATTGTTATAACTACAACTTGTATTTTGTTGCTAACTGTTATTGTTATAACTACAACTTGTCTTTTGTTGCTAACTGTTATTGTTATAACTACAACTTGTATTTTGTTGCTAACTGTTATTGTTATAACTACAACTTGTCTTTTGTTGCTAACTGTTAAGATGAAGTTGTGAAGACATTGAAAAACCTTTGACCTTTAACGAGTGCTCTTACTCCTCTAGCTGCTGGTGTTAGTTATCAGTATTGTCATCGCTATCACCCTCTCAAACCACGTTCTACTCATCTGAACTCCCCATAACGACAACATTAACGCAAGAGGCTATGTGTCTCCCACCAGACCTGTCCTTTCATCGCGACGGATGTTTGGTTTATGAACTTAATCTGGCAACGGCTATCAGAATCTATCAAGGGTGCTTGGTTATGGAACATGTAAACATAGGTAGCAAATAGCGGTACACACACTAAACCTATTACCAGGCTGTAAATGGGATCGTACTTTTGACAAGGACTAGCTGTGAGACAACAGAAAAGTTACAATTGATTTTAAACAAATATACGGCCGTCAAGAGATTTGCTATCAGGATAGTGATTGGATGGCGTGAGAATAGCTGATCCCATTCGTGTCACTTGCATGATATGTAAGAGATAATGAAAGTTGTTCAGGCCAACTATTGGCTCCCTCTTGGTAAACTGCGAGACGCCTTTATGGCGCTGTGAGCACTAACAGCTACCGTCAGCCTGATAAATATTACCTTTATAATAAAGTCAGTCACATGCTTAGCTGTCAACACAAGGGCGCAGTTATCCGTGTTAGGAAGCAAGTTTAAGACAATAGCTATATTATATGCCCAAGATTTTGTTGGATGACTTAAAACATGCTCCTGGTCTTAATACGTTGTCAAAGTGAAATAAATTGGAAAACTTCTTGTATTAATCACTACCGATATACCAAATTAGCATTCTAAGGATATGAGAAGCAATAGCACACAGGAAGAACAAAGTAGCATTCATGGGATGTGAGACAAAGTAGCGCACAGGAAGTACAAATTAGAGTTCGGTGTATCACTTCCATTTATTACAGAAATATTCTCACTATAAATATTTTTAGAAGAAAATTATTCTGAGTTTATTGAAGTTTACAGCAGATTAAATCAAGTTTTTACTGTTAGCCATGATGATGTTAAGTTATCGGGCTCAAGCGTTTTCTGTTGACAATCTACTGAAACCAAATGTCAGCAAACCACAAGATACTGGAATAGTGGATGATGCATTACAACAGTCGGCACCAAACAGAGATGTGTTCTCACATTCGGAATATCATTCTATACACTCGATTATGCAGATGCACAATGGAAACATAGAAGAAAGAAGTCTCAACTACATGGCGGTCAACGAAGGTCTTAATGAAAGATTGAATGTTAAACTCGACTCCAGCAAGCAGAAAACACAGAATATTCTGGATTCAGATAATACGACAGATATCACAGAACACAAGAAACATGACCTTCAAGATGAATTAATACCTGAAGAACGACATCACAGCTTAAAATATATTTCCAGCAATGTTAAAGGACAAAGTAAACAAAACATTGATACATATCAACTTCCGTTCACTGCTAAAAATATCACAGAGAAGAACAAGTCAACATCCAGGTCTCAGTCTAGTAATAGCTACATGGTCTCACCAACTGGTCCTCCATCACCATCATGTTTCTGTCATGGAGAGGTACCTTTCTGTCACCATCCAGGAATACTATCAGTCGTTGGTAAGCCAACATTCGTCTCTTGTATTTTCTGAACAATCAATAATTTTGATAACACCTAATATAAAACTCTAGTAGAGGCTTGTCGTATTGACAAAATAAATAACTTAACTTTCTTGATTGTACATCCATTGTCTAAGTTGCGTCACTCTGTCTTATCTATCATGGTTTATACTTATTATCTCCCTTTTTGTATTGGATATTTTTGCAATAATGACTCTCATTTAGCGAGTAAGTCAACCTTACTTGTTATCTTATATAACAAGTATACACATTTTTTAAACTAAATTAGTTCTTCATTGAATCTCATACATTTAAGTCATACACTTTTGAAAGAGTTTTCTGTTGTTTTTGCTCTGTTGTTGCTGTTCTGTTGTTGATGTTCTGTTGTTGCTGTTCTTCTGTTGTTGCTGTTCGTCTGTTGCTGGTATGTTGTTGTACGTTCAGTCAATTCACAAAGATCTGTAATTTATAGCACTTTTTATTTCACTGCTCATCTCGTCTCCATGACAACGTTCACATATCAAATTGTTTACCACATGGGTTTCTACTATCAGTTAAACTTGATGATGGTTTCACAATCCTGAATCAGACCAAAATAAACGATATAATTTCTTTTTTGGTTAGTTTGTTTGTTCCGTACATAAAATAGTTTGCACTTTCCTCAATTGTTTCCTATTATATTTAGTGCAGGGAGTATTACTGAACTTTCGTGAATACAAAGAAGAATTCAACAACTTTACCAAAAATATCAGAAAAAAAATCAAATTACTATATTTTGTTTATCTAGATATGCTTATACACAGTTCCCCTGTAGGAAACTGCCTTAAAGATCAAGAGAAATTCCAAGAATTCAGCCCACTCGCGTCACGTAACATTTGCATTCCAGTATTACTGATTAGATAGCAAAATTTATTAACAAAACACAACATGTCAAAATAAGGTTATATTGTGTAGCAAATTAAATTTAACATCAAGGAATATGAGTATTATTAACACTTTCCCAATCAATAAATAAACATGAATTCATAGAATTGACTAAAATTGCAGTAAAGCTTACAATGTTTTACCAAACATATATACATTTAAATGTCAGCCAATATCAATGGAAATATCCGGTCTTCTGCAGCCATTCGTGTCTCTTAAAATGTCCAAAATCTTAAAAGTTTCTCATTGTTATTTGTAGCATCAGCCAGTTTTCTTTGATTTTGAGTTCCTTCTGGATAGATCTATTTGTTCTCTTCTCTGTCCAAGATATACGGAGGACTCTTCTGTAACAGCTATATTCAAAAGCAGATATGTTTTTCCACCGCCTTGTTAAATGTCCATGCGTCAAGGATACGTTGCTACTGGGAATATGCATGCTCTTAGTATTCTGATCTTTGTTTTCCTATCAGTTTCATTCCATACTGTTCTTAGTTGTTTCATTTTTTTGTAAAGCCATGTTTGTTCTTCTTTTAATTTTCTACATCCCATTTCCATCTTCTGTTAGCAGTGTACATGTATGTCTACTTTATATATGTCTACTTTATACATGTCTACTTTATACATGTCTATACATGTCTACTTTATACATGTCTACTTTATATATGTCTACTTTATATCATATATTTTCTACTTTCTATATGTCTACTTTATACATGTCTACTTTATACATGTCTACTTTATATATGTCTACTTTATACATGTCTACTTTATACATGTCTACTTTATATATGTCTACTTTATATCATATATTTTCTATATGTCTACTTTATATAATATATTTTCTATATGTCTACTTTATATCATATATTTTCTATATGTCTACTTTATATCATATATTTTCTACTTTCTATATGTCTACTTTATATAATATATTTTCTATATGTCTACTTTATATCATATATTTTCTATATGTCTACTTTATATCATATATTTTCTACTTTCTATATGTCTACTTTATACATGTCTACTTTATACATGTCTACTTTATATATGTCTACTTTATACATGTCTACTTTATATCATATATTTTCTATATGTCTACTTTATATCATATATTTTCTATATGTCTACTTTATATCATATATTTTCTACTTTCTATATGTCTACTTTATATAATATATTTTCTATATGTCTACTTTATATCATATATTTTCTATATGTCTACTTTATATCATATATTTTCTACTTTCTATATGTCTACTTTATACATGTCTACTTTATACATGTCTACTTTATATATGTCTACTTTATACATGTCTACTTTATACATGTCTACTTTATATATGTCTACTTTATATAATATATTTTCTATATGTCTACTTTATATAATATATTTTCTATATGTCTACTTTATATATGTCTACTTTATACATGTCTATACATGTCTACTTTATATATGTCTACTTTATACATGTCTATACATGTCTACTTTATACATGTCTACTTTATACATGTCTATACATGTCTACTTTATATATGTCTACTTTATACATGTCTATACATGTCTACTTTATACATGTCTACTTTATATCATATATTTTCGACTTTCTATATGTCTACTTTATATCATATATTTTCTATATGTCTACTTTATATCATATATTTTCTATATGTCTACTTTATATCATATATTTTCTACTTTCTATATGTCTACTTTATACATGTCTACTTTATATAATATATTTTCTACTTTCTACATGTCTACCTTATATATGTCTACTTTCTACATGTCTACCTTATACATGTCTACTTTATATATGTCTACTTTATATAATATATTTTCTACTTTCTATATGTCTACTTTATATCATATATTTTCTATATGTCTACTTTCTATAATATACATGTATTTTCTATTATGTCTACTTGATATAATATATTTTCTACTTTCTAATCTGAATGTTCCTGCACTTGTGCACATTTCCCATGTGTAACCCCGTGCGTATAGTCATGACAACGTCAAGTCAACTTTCATTAATGCTAGGACTATCATATTTTATGTTTCCTATTACAATCATACCCCTCCAGGTAAAGTTGATTTTTTAATTGGTAAACATGTTTTCATTTCCTTCCACGGTAATAGTTGATCTCAGTTCATTGTTCAAGTCTAGGTTAGTTCTTCCTTTGGTAAAAAATATTATTGAAAAGTATATTATGGATGAAACTGGTATGATTTCCACACCACTATAATTGTGGTCGTCTCTAGATCTTACTACTCAAATATAATACACTTACAACGCCACTTTTTAGTGATTTTTGGTGGTTTATAGAAGAATGATGAAAATCCATGGACTGCTAAAATGATTAATGTTGAAGTGCTGAATGAGATCAAGACACAGAGAAAGCTTATTAGAAAGAGGCAGTTATCATTTTTCGGGCACGTGATGAGGAAGGGAGGTTTAGAACACATTGTGACAACCGGTAAAATCGAGGGTAGACGAGACAGAGGAAGACAGAAAGCGAAAATTTTTACATATCCTGACTTCATAGCACAGTAGAGCGTCAACACCTGATTTGATAGCAAACACCAACGACAGAGATTTGTGGAGATCCATGATTGCCTACGTCAGCCGGCACGGCACCTGTTGCTGATGACAACGCCAGTGCGACTATGTTCTGAAAAGCTTCATTGAAATAGAAAACGGATGTAGGGTCTATGTAGCGAAGAGGTTCGGTGCTCGACTCTTATTTCAAAGTTACTCGGTTCGCTCCCTCGTGGAGACATCGGAATACTTTCCCAGAGATCCCTGATCTCATTGTAGGTCAGATAGAGTTCATAATCATATCGGAGACGGACGATAAAACGTAGGTTCTGTGTTCAATTTAAGCACGTTAACCATGCAACCATTAAATTCATCAGGCTCTCGTCCCACCTGTCCTACAAAGCCCTTAAAAAGCGGTACTACAGACAGTAACAACAGTGGTGTTTTTGAAATAACCAATTCTCCTCTAATATCAAGCTGTTGCAGAACAGAAGCATTTGTTCTCATTACATTACATTAATGCATCCAAACTTCACAGTATACAAAGTCTTCTACAACAGAACATCAGAAAAGAAGGCGAGAGGAAGACCACGAAAATATGGTTAGATGGCATAGCAGAATCCTGTCAAAGAGCAAAATTAACAATCATCCAAGTCACCAGAACAGCGCAAGACAAAAACAGAAAACCACAACACTGGGCAACAACCCGGTAGCAGTGTGACGACAAAAAAGACATTACATTAACTCAGAACAGACCCTTAGAGATGGAAAATAATATTTTTTCCAGAATAAGCCGATGTGGTGAGATGCAGATAAAGCTCGAAATTTCTTTCTTTCAACAATTAGATGTGAGAAGATGGTACCCCACTTGGTACGTGAATAACCTAAAATTTGAACGACCGAAACAAAATTGTTTTTTTTTTAAATCGTACATTCCCAAACTTGTTCAGCCCACAGCCAACTTTGCACGACGTAAACTTTGTAACCCCCTCCCCATTATAACAGTTTACCAACCACCTCCCACATATATATATGCTCTATTTTCTCTGACATAGAAAATTGATATATATTTCTGTCATATATGGTCAATTTTCAAATGATTATATACATGAAATAGAAAATTACTGAAAAAAATGGATCGTGTAAGACGGGCATAAGATGAATTTAAATGTAGAATTTAAATAATTATTTAATCGCAAAATCACGAAAATAATTTATTTTAAAATATATATTAATTTCTTCTTTAAGAAGCCACCACCAATCGTGTGAACAACTCCCCCTTCCCCAATGTGCTTCTGAACCCCTATCGCCCCCTTCCTAGAAAGCTTCAGCGCCTACTGGGGCGATACCGCCCACTTGGGAACCTATGATTGAAATGAAGAAGGTGAAAGACTGTGATACTTCTGTTTCTCTTGTTTCTCTTTTTGTTCTATTACTTCAATTTGGTTTTGCCTCTCAGTGTAAGAATATATTTCTAGAACGGGCTTTGTGTGCGCTTCATAAACAGTGTCTTTCGTCCCCTCTGTTATCTCTGGGGTCCACCTTTTGCATAGCCGGTCTTTTGCTTTCTATCCACTATATCGGAATAACATTTCTCATTGATGCTTACTGTCTGTTGGTAATCTGCTTCTGTGGCCGAACCATTTAATTTGTTATTTCTTGACGAAGTCCAGTACTGTTGTTGTACCAACTTTTTCCTAATGTCTTCATTTCTCAACCCGTCTCTTATTATTTCCCCCAGCATTCTGTGTAGACACTTCATCTCTGCCATGATTAGTTTTCTTCTATCATTTGTTTGTGTATGTGATTGTGTGGATATATGATAGTTTCAATGTTTACATTTACTGCATGATAACAATCTAGAGATGTTATGAATAGAACTGAATTGTGTTTACAATTATTTGTTGTTCTCAGACAGCTCGGGGTCAAATAAAGTTATCATTGCTAAACTGTGTCACGCTGATCTATGGACCTCCTTTCATGGACTTGGAACAGAAATGATCATCACCAAGTCGGGTCGGTGAGTTTGTCTTAATTATACGTCCCCTCTCTCTATCTTTTATGTTTAACTATTGTTCCCTCAGTTCAACCACAGACAACTATAAACTTATGGGTCTGCGGGGTCAGGTAAAAAATATTGGAAATCAGACCGCAGCCGGTCACGTGACCTCGCATTCCAGTATTATTGTATATAGACGAATTTTAAAATCAACACAAAATGCTAAATCAAAGTTATATTATGCAACAAGTTAAGTTTAATAATAAGGAATATCAATAACATGTATATATATATAGAACATATATATTTTCCAGCCCCCAACTTAAACTAGGTCAGGGTTTTCCCCGTCAGTTATCAGACCAGTTAGAGTTGGATGTGGTCCAACTGTCTGATGCAACGGTTCTCAAACTGTAGACCACGAGGTACTCACAGGGAGGTTCTCAAGCGCTTGAAGAAATAATATGATCTTTGACATTTCAAACAGAAAAATACATTTAAAAAAATGTATAAAAACAGTGGTAAACTTGTTCCGGTGCGAAATAAAAGGAACCGGACCATACCAGAGTCTAAATTTCTGACAGGGCAAAATGAAAGTTCATTTTAAGTTTCCCATAGTCTGAAAAATTGGAGCCAGCTTGACTGTTAGTGTAGTGTAATAATAACTCAATCACTAGAAGATTTTCATATATAGAAACTTTTGGTGGTCCGTGGAAGCAAAATGTATTTAAAAGGAGGTTCGTGGTACTGCAAAGTTTGGGAACCTCTGGTCTAGATAACAATAATATTAATCACATTGTTTTCAACATTATCATCATCATCATTATAATCATCAACATCATCATATACCATACTGGCAAATATAGGATATCGTAGGTCTACAAGAATGTCCACCTCGAGTAATGTCCTTCAGATCGGATATCGACAACTTACCGTAACCAGAGACGTAGGGAGGGAGAGGGGAGAGTCTCTGTAGTGTAGAGGTTAGGTGCTCGTTTTTCGTGGTGCTAAAGGTAACCAGTTCGCTCCCTCGTGGAGCCATCGAGATATTTTTCCAAGATCCCAGATCTCAGTGTAAAGGTGATCGGTGCCAAATCCTATCGGAGACGGACGATAAAACGTAGGTCCCGTGTTCAATTTGAGCAAGTAACAGAACCCATTGCAGTTCAAAATCGAGAAGAGCAGGCTGGAAAGCTGCTGCCGGGTAAAATTCATTAGAAAAGATTTAAAATAAAATTCTTACAAAATATCTTCACCATCTTCAAAATTACATCAAGGACCCTCGCCGGTGCTACGGAATTCGTGGACAGGAGCTGAGATCTTCCTGTGTAAGAAAGAGATCGGAGCACACATGGTTACTCCCGAAGTGCAATGATGATTGTCTTATCATCAATCAACTAATCAATCAATCCGTAACCATGTTTCTAAAAATAGATAATTAATTGAATTATGAAAAGCAGAAAAGCAATTAATTCTCAGAATATTGAGCAAGTAAATAAACTGAAAGATATATGCTTGTTATTATAAGAAATATACTATCAGTTTGTGTTTTTCTTTGATTTAATCAACAGACGAATGTTCCCAGCCTTCAAAGTAAGTCTAGATGGGTTAAGTTCGGACAAGCTATACTCTGTCAGACTGGACTTTATGCAACCAGATACACGCAAATACAGATACATTTACCACAGGTACTACAAATAATATTTGTTATGAGTGACAGCTCTCATCGTTATGTTGGTTGATATTTTACAAAACATATTCTTCCACTCATTTATTGATATAAGGCAAGACTGCAGTAAAACTATGGAACAATGGGGAAATACATAAAAACAAAGCACTGTCTTTTTCTTCTTTTGTCAGCACACTGTTACCTGGTTGTTAGTTAGCCCAGTGTCGTGGTTTTATGTATTTGTCTTGCGCTTCTCTGGTGACTTGTGTTGTCAGCACACTGTTACCGGGTTGCTAGTTAGCCCAGTGTCGTGGTTTTATGTATTTGTCTTGCGCTTCTCTGGTGACTTGTGTTGTCAGCACACTGTTACCGAGTTGTTAGTTAGCCCAATGTCGTGGTTTTATGTATTTGTCTTCCGCTTCTCTGGTGACTTGTGTTGTCAGCACACTGTTACCGAGTTGTTAGTTAGCCCAGTGTCGTGGTTTTATGTATTTGTCTTGCCCGCCTGCCCAGTGTGTTCGTAGCGCGTTGGACTACGGGTGACAAGTCCTCTGTGGGTGCGGGTTGAAATATTCCCACAACCATTTGGCCAACCACTTGTTCAACCATTCACTCAATCATGGATTTACTTCACCCTTCACTCAACAATTCACTCATCCTTCTTTCATCGATTTATTCACCTATCAAATCACTTCACCAATCAGCTCATAAATTTACTCAACAACCCATTTATACATTTACTGATAAATTTACTCAACAACCCATTTATACATTTACTCATACATTTACTCAACAACCCATTTATACATTTACTCATAAATCCACACAATCACTAGCATTCGCAATGACAAATTACATATCCTGATTCTTGTATACCAGTACATTATATTCATATTTATACTTGTATCATCTTACTGTGACCGTCTGTGGCTTAACGGTAGTCAGCTTGCTTGTATCATCTTACTGTGACCGTCTGTGGCTTCACGGTAGTCAGCTCAATCACAACCCAAGAATACTTGGTTCAACCTCCACGGTGGACAGTTTGTAAACAAATGTATTCCCGTTGATTTTTACGAACAGTAAAAATAGACCTAACCGTTCAGAAAGCAATTTGAAACTACTAAACGTAATAGTGGTGCCTAGAAAATCAACATCTCGTTGAGGGCGACGTCATGTAATCGGGCGACGTCGGGCGATGGTCATGTTCATGGTTTCTTTAATATCTTGTAGCCATCTTCTTCTTGGTCTGCCTCTGCGTCCTGGGACCATGCCCTCTAGTATTGTTCTTTCCAGGCCATCGTGACGCTTAATGTGACCAAAGTATGTAATTTTTCTGTATAGTATGTTGTTTATCAGCCAATTCTCTTTAACATTTAGTTCTTTCAGGACATCAGTGTTCTTTCTTTTTCTGTCCATGGTATTCGTAGGATCTTTCTGTAGCATTTAATTTCGAAGGACTGGATTTTCGTTCTTAATTTTTGTGTAATAGTCCATGATTCACAGCCATAAGTAGCCACTGGGAAAATGCATGCTCTCAATATTTTTAATTTTAGTATTTTGCTGGTGCTTTGCCACATGTTCTTCATTGTGTTTAACTTCTTGAATGCTATTGCCAATCTTCTTGAGATCTCTTTGGAACAGTCGCCGTTAGTGTTAATTATTGAGCCCAGATATTCGTAGCTCTCTACACATTGGAGTTGTTCATTGTTTACTTGGATAGTATTCTTCTGTGATTAATTTTTCCTTCCACTTAGTTAGTATTTCAGTTTATTTTTCATGCTTAGAAATAACAATTAAAAAAACAAAGACTAACGTTCTGCCTCCATCACGAATACAATGTTGTTCAACAGTCTCTCTCTCTCTCTCTCTCTCTCTCTCTCTCTCTCTCTTCTCTCTCTCCTCTCTTTTCTCTAATCCTGTTTTGTCTCACAGCGTCAGGATAAAAATAAATGTATAGAACGGGCTCTTGTGTGCGCTATGTAAGTGGTGTCTTTCCCTACCTTCGCCATTTCTTCCCTAATCTTGTCTAAATTCTGGTCCATCTTTTGTGTGGGCAACCTTGTATCTTGTATCATCAACTGTATCTGAATAAGATTACACTTGAAGAACATTTTCTGTTGATGTATCAACTGTATCTGAATAAGATTACACTTGAAGAACATTTTCTGTTGATGTATCAACTGTATCTGAATAAGATTACACTTGAAGAACATTTTCTGTTGATAAACGCTTTATGTGGCCCAGCCATTTAAGATCGTTAATGTGTTGCTCATAACTGGCAAAACGTACACTCGCTCTTAGTCTCAGATCACATACAAATCACAAAGAGTGGTTTAACAAGTGCTCTATATGGAGCGCTCAAAGAAGAAGTAATTGTTTCTATTTTTAGATCTTTATCATTTTTCATTTTTTCATTTTATTTCCCTTTAATTGTTAATGCTAAAGATTATCACATCTCATCAAGATATCGCAGACCTTTTGATAGGACCTCCCGGGCCTTCTGATAGGACCTCACAGACCTTATGATAGGACCTAACAGACCTTATGATAGGACCTCACGGACCTATGATAGGACCTCACGGACCTTATGATAGGACCTCCCGGGCCTTCTGATAGGACCTCACGGACCTTATGATAGAACCTCACGGACCTTATGATAGGACCTCACGGACCTTATGATAGGACCTCCCGGGCCTTCTGATAGGACCTCACGGACCTTATGATAGGACCTCACGGACCTTATGATAGAACCTCACGGACCTTATGATAGGACCTCTAGGACCTTATGATAGGACCTCACGGACCTTATGATAGGACCTCACGGACCTTATGATAGGACCTCACGGACCTTATGATAGGACCTCACGGACCTATGATAGAACCTCACGGACCTTATGATAGAACCTCACGGACCTTATGATAGAACCTCTAGGACCTTATGATAGGACCTCACGGACCTTATGATAGGACCTCACGGACCTTATGATAGGACCTCACGGACCTATGATAGAACCTCACGGACCTTATGATAGAACCTCACGGACCTTATGATAGAACCTCACGGACCTTATGATAGGACCTCACGGACCTTATGATAGGACCTCATGGACCTTATGATAGAACCTCACGGACCTTATGATAGAACCTCACGGACCTTATGATAGAACCTCACGGACCTTATGATAGAACCTCACGGACCTTATGATAGAACCTCACGGACCTTATGATAGAACCTCACGGACCTATGATAGAACCTCACGGACCTTATGATAGGACCTCACGGACCTTATGATAGAACCTCACGGACCTTATGATAGAACCTCACGGACATTATGATAGAACCTCACGGACCTTATGATAGGACCTCAAGGACCTTATGATAGGACCTCACGGACCTTATGATAGGACCTCACGGACCTTATGATAGGACCTCACAGACCTTATGATAGGACCTCACGGACCTTATGATAGGACCTCACGGACCTTATGATAGAACCTCACGGACCTTATGATAGGACCTCACGGACCTTATGATAGGACCTCACGGACCTTATGATAGGACCTCACGTACCTTATGATAGGACCTCACGGACCTTATGATAGGACCTGACGGACCTTATGATAGGACCTCACAGACCTATGATAGGACCTCACAGACCTTATGATAGAACCTCACGGACCTTATGATAGGACCTGACGGACCTTATGATAGGACCTCACAGACCTATGATAGGACCTCACAGACCTTATGATAGAACCTCACGGACCTTATGATAGGACCTCACAGACCTATGATAGGACCTCACAGACCTTATGATAGAACCTCACGGACCTTATGATAGAACCTCTAGGACCTTATGATAGAACCTCACGGACCTTATGATAGGACCTCACAGACCTATGATAGGACCTCACAGACCTTATGATAGGACCTGACGGACCTTATGATAGGACCTCACGGACCTTATGATAGAACCTCACGGACCTTATGATAGAACCTCACGGACCTTATGATAGAACCTCACGGACCTTATGATAGAACCTCACGGACCTTATGATAGAACCTCACGGACCTTATGATAGAACCTCACGGACCTTATGATAGGACCTCACGGACCTTATGATAGAACCTCACGGACCTTATGATAGAACCTCACGGACATTATGATAGAACCTCACGGACCTTATGATAGGACCTCAAGGACCTTATGATAGGACCTCACGGACCTTATGATAGGACCTCACGGACCTTATGATAGGACCTCACAGACCTTATGATAGGACCTCACGGACCTTATGATAGGACCTCACGGACCTTATGATAGAACCTCACGGACCTTATGATACCTCACGTACCTTATGATAGGACCTCACGGACCTTATGATAGGACCTGACGGACCTTATGATAGGACCTCACAGACCTATGATAGGACCTCACAGACCTTATGATAGAACCTTACGGACCTTATGATAGGACCTGACGGACCTTATGATAGGACCTCACAGACCTATGATAGGACCTCACAGACCTTATGATAGAACCTCACGGACCTTATGATAGGACCTGACGGACCTTATGATAGGACCTCACGGACCTTATGATAGGACCTCACGGACCTTATGATAGAACCTCACGGACCTTATGATAGGACCTCACAGACCTATGATAGGACCTCACAGACCTTATGATAGGACCTCACGGACCTTATGATAGAACCTCACGGACCTTATGATAGAACCTCACGGACCTTATGATAGGACCTGACGGACCTTATGATAGAACCTCACGGACCTTATGATAGGACCTCAAGGACCTTATGATAGGACCTCACAGACCCTATGATAGGACCTCACAGACCCTATGATAGGACCTGACAGACTCCCAAAGGTCTGCAGACAAGTCAAGAGCCGCTGATCATTATATATTCTTCTTCTTCTTCCCCTTCGCCCTAGGGAGACACAGGTACGTAACCAATGCCTTCCAAGCCCTCCTGTCCAAGACCATCTTTTCCAGATCTCTCCAATCTCTCCCTATTTTATTGCATTCAGTCTCCAAATTTTCTTGGGTCTTCCTTTACCTCTAGTACCTTGGGGTTCCACCGAGGGCCTTTCTGTTGATGTTGTCCAGGGTCTCCTCAGTGTGTGCTCTATCCATCGCCACCTTCTGCCCCTTATCTCGTGTTCCCTTGGCGGTGTCCGATCTATCCCATAGTTCCCTGTTGGTGGTCCTGTCATACCATCTCAGATGGAGTATCATGCGCAGGCATCTATTGATGAATGTCTGCAACTTGTTGGTCTTCCCTTTAGTTCTTCTCAACGTCTCCGCTCCACATAGAAAGATTGCCCCGATACTTGAGTTAAATATCATTATCTTAGTTTGATCATTCTTGAGCTCCATATGTTCTTCAGAGTGGCAAATGTTGATCTTGTCTTTTGTATTATAAGATAACCTGCTGCCTTGTAGGTCGGCTGGGGCAGAGCCAACTATAAACTACTAGTTACCGGGCTATAGCCTGGCTGTGGCTGGGGACAGTAAAAGGCTAACGGAGAGCGAAGCTAGTAAACGCTGGTTGAAATGAAACACATAGCCGAAGGATAAGCACTAGAGCTCGAAATGGTACTGAAGATTGTAAACGTATCACACCCGTTCTTGGTGTTAGGCTGTTTTTTTAAAATAAATATATCACTAAGACTGATAAAAATGGCCGTAAAAGAACGATCGCAAGAGAGAGAAGATATTATAAGATCATTATGTATTTATTCACTAATATAACCGCTTCTCAACAGTTCTCGATGGATGGTATCTGCGTCAGGGGACACAATAGACACGACACAAAGTCATAAAACTTCAGAAGAACCAATCAGCGGTCATGCTATCTGTTCCCAGATTGTGTCATTTGAGAGGCTAAAACTGACCAACACAGAACCAGCTAAATCTGGACAGGTATGAATAATTATATTGAGTATTCTATATTTTAAAAAAAACAGCAAATCTGTGAACTGAAACATATTAGTGAAATAATGAGTGGATCGTGTACATATGTTGTAATAAATATCATTATGGCTGTCACTTTCACTAAAGAAGCAAATTATATATATATATATATATATATATATATATATATATATATAGATATATATATTTGTAATCTTTTACACTTTAGAACCATAGTTTTTGTGTTAGTTTAACAAAATCATTGTGTGAGTCGAGTCATTATAAGCAGTTTGTCAATCTCAGAGATGGCGCCAATTTTAAAATGTAAACATGTCACCATGAACACAAAAGAGCAATGTTAAACACAATCTTTCTCCCAACATTATGCTACCTGTGCCAAACCTGGACCCTAACATCAAATGATAGAAGAAAACTAGTCACGATAGAGATGAAGTGTCTATGCAGAGTGCTGGGTGTAACAAGAAGAAAACTAGTCACGACAGAGATGAAGTGTCTATGCAGAGTGCTGGGTGTAACAAGAAGAAAACTAGTCACGATAGAGATGAAGTGTCTATGCAGAGTGCTGGGTGTAACAAGAAGAGACCGGTTGAGAAATGAAGACATCAGGAAAAAAGTGGGTACAACATCAGTACTAAACTTCATCAAGAAACAACAAATTAAATGGTTCGGTCACATAATCAGATTACCAACAGACAGTGCACCTCAAAGAGCAATGTTGCTCCGATACAATGGATACAAAAGCAAAAGGCTGGCCACGACAAAGGTGGACCTCAGAGATAACAGAGGCGGTGAAAGACACTATTTACGAAGGGCACACAAGGACACGTTCTATAAATCTCTTCCTATCGTGACTCTGTGAGGCAAAACAGGATTGGATAAAGGAAAGAGAGAAGAATGTCAGAATAATATTATTGTATATATTTATATCACATGATTTCAATCACAAAGTTAATCATATACTTCCATCTCCATCTACATGTGTTGCTTTCTGTTGTATCTCTCTCAGATTTCTTTAGTTAATCCCATACTTACATCCCATTGTGTTGCTTTCTCTTGTATCTCTCTCAGATTTCTTTAATTAATCCCATACTTCCATCCCCATCTACATGTGTTGCTTTCTCTTGTATCGCTCTCAGATTTCTTTAGTTAATCCCAGTGGCGGCTCGACATTAAGGGCCAGTGGGACCCCACCAAAAATAATGTGTAACGGGTATTTATTATTTAATAAATTAAAATATATAATAACCCAAGACCATGATTATTCCAAAAATGTGTGTCTGTCTAACCCCACCAACAAAAATAAACATGAGCCGCCACTGATTAATCCCATAGCTCCATCCCTATCTACATATGTTGCTTTCTCTTGTATCTTTCTCAGATTTCTTTAGTTAATCCCATAGCTCCATCCCCATCTACATATGTTGCTTTCTCTTGTATCGTCCTCAGATTTCTTTAGTTAATCCCATAGCTCCATCCCCATCCCCATGTGTTGCTTTCTCTTGTATCTTTCTCAGATTTCGTTAGTTAATCCCATAGCTCCATCCCCATCTACATATGTTGCTTTCTCTTGTATCGTCCTCAGATTTCTTTAGTTAATCCCATAGCTCCATCCCCATCCCCATGTGTTGCTTTCTCTTGTATCTTTCTCAGATTTCTTTAGTTAATCCCATAGCTCCATCCCCATCCCCATGTGTTGCTTTCTTGTATCTTCTCAGATTTCTTTAGTTAATCCATAGCTCCATCCCCATCTACATATGTTGCTTTCTTTTCTTTCAGATTTCTTTAGTTAATCCCATAGCTCCATCCCCATCTCATTGTTGCTTTCTCTTGTATCTTCTCAATTTCTTTAATTATCCCATACTTCCATCCCCATACATATTTAGCTTCTCTTGTATCTTTCATTTTTTAGTTAATCCTAGCTCCATCCCCATCCCATTTTCTCTATTATCTTTCTCAGTTTCTTTAGTTAATCCTATCTCCTCATCTACATATGTTGCTTTCTTGTATCTTCTCAGATTTCTTTAGTTAACCATACTCCATCCCCATCTACATATTGCTTTCTTGTATCTTTCTCAGATTTCTTAATTAATCCTTTCATCCATCTCATAGTTGCTTTCTCTGTATCTTTCTCAGATTTCTTTATTATCATGCTCCTCCCATCCCCATGTTTGCTTTCCTTGATCTTTCTCAGATTTCTTATTAATCCATGCTCATCCCATCTCAATTTCTTTTTATTTCCAGATTTCTTTATTAATCTCTCCCCATCTACATATTTGTTTCTCTGTCTTCTCAGATTTCTTTAGTTATCTCTCCATCCTATTACATATGTTGCTTCTCTGTTCTCCTCAGTTTCTTTATCCATAGCTCCATCCTTACTTTGCTTTCTTTGTATCCCAATTTCTTTAGTTAATCCATAGCTTCCCTTCTACATATTCTTTCTTTGTATCGTCCTAGATTTCTTAGTTAATCCATGTCATCCTATCTCTATGTTGCTTTCTCTTTTTTTTAATTCTTATAATCCATCTCATCCTCTTCATATTTGCTTCTCTTTATTCCTAGTTTCTTTAGTTAACTATGCTCTCCTATCTCAATTTCTTTTTTATGTCCTCATTTCTTAAGTTTCCTGCTCATCCCTCTCAATTTCTTTTTATTCCCAATTTTTTGTAATCCCATGCCACCTATAATGTTGCTTTCTGTATCTCCTCAGATTTCTTTAGTTAATCCATAGCTCCATCCCTATCTACATATGTTGCTTTCTTTATCTCTCAGATTTCTTTATTAATCCATAGTCATCCATCTACTATTGCTTCTTTGTATCTTCTCGATTCTTTAGTTAATCCATACTCATCCCATTGTGTTGCTTTCTTGTATCTCTCTCAGATTTCTTTATTAATCCATACTCATCCCATCTCATGTGTTGCTTCTTGTATCTCTCAGATTTCTTTAGTTAATCCAGTCGTCGACATTAGGCGTGGACCCCAAATTGTAACGTATTATATTTAATAATTAAATATTATCCTAAGCCATGATTTTCAAAAGTTTCGTCTCCCACACAAATAACTGAGCCGACTATTAATCCATAGCCCATCCCTATCTACATGTTGCTTTCTCTTGTATCTTTCTGATTTCTTTAGTTAATCCCATAGCTCCATCCCCATCTACATATTTGCTTTCTGTATCGTCCTCAGATTTCTTTAGTTAATCCCATAGCTCCATCCCATCCATGTTGCTTTCTCTTGTATCTTCTCAGATTTTAGTTATCCCATAGCTCCATCCCCATCTACATATGTTGCTTTCTCTTGTATCGTCCTCAGATTTCTTTATTAATCCATAGCTCTCCCATCCCATTGTTCTTCTCTTATCTTCTCAGATTCTTTGTTATCCTAGCTCATCTTTTTAGTTAATCCCATAGCTACATCCCATTATGTTGCTTTTCTTGTATCTCTCTCAGATTTCTTTAATTAATCCCATACTTCCATCCCCATCTACATGTGTTGCTTTCTCTTGTATCGCTCTCAGATTTCTTTAGTTAATCCCAGTGGCGGCTCGACATTAAGGCCAGTGGACCCACCAAAATAATGTGTAACGGGTATTTATTATTTAATAAATTAAAATATATAATAACCAAGACATGATTATTCCAAAATGTGTGTCTGTCTAACCCTACCAACAAAATAAACATGAGCCTCACTGATTAATCCCATAGCTCCATCCCTATCTACATATGTTGCTTTCTCTTGTATCTTTCTCAGATTTCTTTAGTTAATCCCATAGCTCCATCCCCATCTACATAGTTGCTTTCTTGTATCGTCCTCAGATTTCTTTAGTTAATCCCATAGCTCCATCCCCATCCCCATGTGTTGCTTTCTCTTGTATCTTTCTCAGATTTCGTTAGTTAATCCCATAGCTCCATCCCCATCTACATATGTTGCTTTCTCTTGTATCGTCCTCAGATTTCTTTAGTTAATCCCATAGCTCCATCCCCATCCCCATGTGTTGCTTTCTCTTGTATCTTTCTCAGATATCTTTAGTTAATCCCATAGCTCCATCCCCATCCCCATGTTGTTTTGATCTTTCAGATTTCTTAGTTAATCATCTATCCCATCTACATATGTTGCTTTATTTCTTTGATTTTTAGTTAATCCATAGCTCCATCCCCATCTACATGTTGCTTTCTCTTGTATCTTTCTAGATTTCTTTAGTTAATCCCATAGCTCCATCCCATCTCATATGTGCTTTCTTGTATCTTCCTCAGATTTCTTTAGTTAATCCTAGCTTCCATCCCATCTACATATGTTGCTTTCTCTTGTATCTCTCAGATTTCTTTAGATTAATCATAGCTCCATCCTATCACATATGTTGCTTTCTCTGTATCGTCCTCAGATTTCTTAGTTAATCCCATAGCTCCATCCCTATCTACATATGTTGCTTTCTCTTGTATCTTTCTCAGATTTCTTTAGTTAATCCCATAGCTCCATCCCTATCTACATATGTTGCTTTCTCTTGTATCGTCCTCAGATTTCTTTAGTTAATCCCATAGCTCCATCCCTATCTACATATGTTGCTTTCTCTTGTATCTTTCTCAGATTTCTTTAGTTAATCCCATAGCTCCATCCCTATCTACATATGTTGCTTTCTCTTGTATCTTTCTCAGATTTCTTTAGTTAATCCCATAGCTCCATCCCTATCTACATATGTTGCTTTCTCTTGTATCTTTCTCAGATTTCTTTAGTTAATCCCATAGCTCCATCCCTATCTACATATGTTGCTTTCTCTTGTATCGTCCTCAGATTTCTTTAGTTAATCCCATAGCTCCATCCCTATCTACATATGTTGCTTTCTCTTGTATCGTCCTCAGATTTCTTTAGTTAATCCCATAGCTCCATCCCTATCTACATATGTTGCTTTCTCTTGTATCGTCCTCAGATTTCTTTAGTTAATCCCATAGCTCCATCCCTATCTACATATGTTGCTTTCTCTTGTATCGTCCTCAGATTTCTTTAGTTAATCCCATAGCTCCATCCCTATCTACATATGTTGCTTTCTCTTGTATCGTCCTCAGATTTCTTTAGTTAATCCCATAGCTCCATCCCTATCTACATATGTTGCTTTCTCTTGTATCTTTCTCAGATTTCTTTAGTATCGATGCAAAAGTTTCAACCTCAGGTGGTGATAGAAGAAGTAAACAAAATGGATGACGGTTATGTCGGTCCCAAAGAAAGATACGTCATCGTATTTCCGCAGACGTCATTTATGGCGGTAACTGCTTATCAGAACCATCAGGTAAGTCCTTTATTTTTATATTTAATGCTTGATTTATTGATAGAACAATCATCATTGCACTTCGGTGAGTAACCATGTGTGCTCCGATCTCTTTCGTATACACGAAGATCTCAACGGCAGTGCACAAACTCCTTCAGATCGACAATAGAACAGCTTGCATTCAGGCACATTCCACTCATTCTTGTATTGGAACTGAGATCCCTCGTAAAGTAATCAAATACTCCAACTAATAATCATTAGCTGTTCTCCGATAGATATAACAGGTCGTCATTAATGACCTACCAGATATGGAGAAAGTTCCATATTATACTTGTAACGATTCTAGGGTTAAGTCCCTGTCCAAGGTCTGCAAAAATCTCCACAAGGTTGGCCTGGAAACATAGTTTGCTTCGAAACATCTTAGGGATCGAGTAAACGTTCAGCAGATGGCTAATGTTATACACACTGATCGTTACCATGGTTTCCTGCTTATACACGTCTCCCCCCTTGCAGGGGTTCCTGTCAATTTCTGGAAGACTCGATATAAATTTTCTTCAATTGTAAGAGTGCAATTTTGTATCAATTTTCTTCAATTATAAAAGCGCAATTTTGTATCAATTTTCTTCAATTATAAAAGTGCAATTTTGTATCAATTTTCTTCAATTATCAGAGTGCAATTTTGTATCATTTTTCTTCAATTGTAAGACTGCAATTTTGTATAAATTTTCTCCAATTATAAGAGTGCAGTTTTGCCAACGATCTAATCATCATGATGAATATTAAGGTAATAGATAATTAAGATTAATATATACCGCAGCTGTATGATATCAAATTTACTATACGTATCAGAATGCTGAAGATTTACAGAACAAGATATGTCTAAACTTTTTACTGTCCATACACCTTGTCTACGAATACAACTTGTCTACGAATACAACTTGTCTACGAATACAACTTGTCTACGAATACAACTTATCTACGAAAGTTCTTACGTGTGTTCTGGCCAAGACCTATTTCTAACCAAAAATCTGCTAGCACATTGTCAACAAGACAATATGATCACCGTCATCCGAACGAAACTCTGGAGATGGATCAGACATGTGATGGGCATGGAGACTATATCTGAACTCTATCATGAAAACTGCACTGAGATGGACACCAGGGGTAAAGAAAACCGTGGAAAACCCAAAATCATCTGGAGGAGAACAGTAGGACATGAACTGAAAGAAATGAATGACAGTTGGAACACAATATACAAGGATCGGCAAGAACAGAGATCTGTTGCTGCCCTAAACGAAAAGGGCGTCACAGGTTAGAGGGAGAAAGGGAAAGAGAGAAAGAGAGAGAGAGGAAGAGAGAGATAGACTAACCTAGTCTTCATCATGGAGTGGAACACCCTAGATGACCCTCGTCGGGGACACTCGCCGGTGCTACAGACTTCGTGCACTGCAGCTGAGAAGTACACATGGTTACTCAACGAAGTACAATGATGATGGTCCTATCAATCAATCAATCAATCAATCCAAATGGCCTAATTATCATCTTGGATAAGAAGTTCATGGATAGACTTTCTCATGTCATCTAAACGCACATCAAATATATCCGCTATAGACGTTTCCAACAGCAACATGTTAGTTCATGTCAGCTCGTTTATTACCACATACATCAACCTGCGTATCCGTGACAATATATCAACAGGAGAAAACAAACAAACACTTTAGTGTAGGCACTCATATCAAGTTTTGATAACTAAGATAGGAAAGAAATAGACAACTTAGAATTGTATATAGAAGGCATATGTGTTAGTGGGCGTCTGCTGCTCGATCACAACCAACAGTACCTAGTTCCAACACCGCGGTGGGAAATTTTGAAGCAAATTTATTCCCATCGACTTCTACGAACGGTAAAAATAGACCTCACCGTTCAGAAAGCAATGGCTTTTGAGAAACTTAACAGGTATGAGCTGACTGTCCAGTTTGTGGTCTACAGTGGATTAAGTGCATGACCAGAGATAGCCGAAGAAGAAGATAGCGTGTGGTACTTCTATTTTGTATAAAACACCACCAGACAGTATAGGTCCTCTCACTATTATCATTAGTTATAACCAGTGGCGGCTCGTGATCATTTTTGTTGGTGGGGCCAGACAGAAATTTTCGGAAATATCATGGTTTCGATTAGGTTATATATTAATGTATAAAATAATAAATATACGTTACATCTTATTTTTGGTGGAGCCGGCCCCACTGGCCCTTAATGACGAGCCGCCACTGGTTACAACAGATAGTATTTGAAATCAACGTTCTCGCTTACTGGAACTAAAGAATAGACAGTTGTCTAAAATTAAACTTAAAATAATTTCCTGAGTTATTAAGTGTCGTGTTTTCCCGATTAAGTTGTAGATAACCATGAAAAAGGACATGAAGACTCTCCATTGCCAGACAAGTGTGAACATATTCAAATAAACAAATGGCGAACAGTCAGTAGATCTTTTTGATCTTGATAACATGATCCATTTGAAGTGATTTGATAGAGTAGCCATAGACCTGTATCGGATTTCAAGGGAAATAACAAAGTGAAGTGTGAAGTCGTGTTGAAGTCAATATTAACAGCTTGAGACTGATGTCCCCTTCATCATATATGATACTAGATCTTTCGATCGTTGCTCTACATAGATATCACAATATGCACAGTTTTATCAGTAAATTCATATATGACACGTGTCTCAATGTGTTTATATAGTAGGTAAAAGCTACAGAGCTAGAGCACTTATACTGTAGCTCCATCGACGACTAAGTCAAAATTTACTCTACCGGGAACAAACACTGTTCAATTGTGAACATGCCCGTCCACATAACTTTTTCCATGAGAGTTCAAAATGAATGTAACATTTTTTAGTTGGTAGTTTGCTACGCAGATATGAAGTTGGCCAGATTCGAATACAACTGAGTTATCAAAAAGCCTATATAAATGAAATGCTTGAGAGAGGTGATGGGGGTCACCAGGACAGATAGACTACTGTACTAGCACCAGTATACCTGTTCCTGGTATGACCATGCCCCAACTCCAAGGTAGTAGCTACCAGACTAGACAGGTAGTTTATAGATAGATAGTATAAGGGAAATAAGGTAGATAGAGACTGTAGAGGTTGCACACCAAAACTGCGCACTAAGAGCAGAATAGCAGTACTAGAACGAGACTAGTTTGACGTAGATAGAACGACATAAAACACTAGAGGAGTACGAACGTATTGTTGTGAGAGATGATTGAATAAACATGTATTAAGAAACCGACAACATCTGTCTGTTGTATTATTGGCAATTAACATCAACAACCTACCAAGATAAGTAACATCATGAATATCAAACGAATTACCAATGACTAAAGGATTTCCTATTAAAAGTCGGCTATCACCATCACCAACCAACAACAAGACCCCCATAACACTACGAAACGAGGACATCAGTAACAGAGTGGGCATAACTTCTTGCACTGAATACATTGAAAGACAACAAATGCATCGGTTCGGACACTTAATGAAAATGCAATACAACCAACCGACATTAACAGCATACAATTAAAAAATAATCAGGTACTAGAGCCAAGGGAATACCAAGAAAAGATGGATAGACAATATCAAGACCACACTAAATAAACACGGATATAGCACAACAAGGGCAACTTATCTGGCCCTGCAACATAAATTCAAGCTCATACCCGTACTCATTATAACAGTAAAAGTGGACAAGCAATTCCATTATCCAACTGGGGAAAGACAATAGACAAAGAAAAAAGCTATTTTCAAGCTGGTGATACTTATCTCACTTCCTTATAACGTATGGACGTCCATGATGGTGGAAGAATCAAGTTTAGTGTCGCTGAGATGTACCGGGGCTATAATGTAAATAAAAGTCCATCACGCCTCGAGTCACTGCGTCATAACAATCGGGTGTCATTAATCGGGTGACACATAAGCAGATTAGGCTAGAGGTCTGGGTTTAATTCCATAGTGGAAGTGGCATTTTTCCGACCGTAATGGCTCTCAGGTCGGTCCAGCCTCAATTCCATGCCAGGAAAAGCACTAGATAGTAAATGCGGCCGGCGGGATGTTGATCACATCTCCCGTTGTGCGCCGTTGGTCGATGAAAAATACTGGTCTAACACCGTATTACCCTATATACCGTTTTGAAATTCAAAGCAAAAGGTCGTCCACGCAATAGATGGAGCTCAGAAATAACAGAGGCAGTGAAAAACACCATTTATGAAGCGAGCACCAGAGCCCGTTCTAGAAATCTCTTCTTATCCTGACGCTATGAGACAAAACAAGATTAAAGATGAGAAGACAGAAAGAATAAAACCTGAATTGAGATCAGAAATCTCAAGAAAAATGTCCCCCATCGCTCTACATAGGAAACGAAACTAGTCTCAACGCGCATATAATATTTAACAATTGCTAAACTCTTGTTAAATCCTTCGGATAATATACACATAACCTCTGGCGACTCTGTTAAACCCTTCGGATAACATACATATAACCTCTGGCGTCACTCTATGAAAGCTTCCCAGGAGTATTATCACGGTGACTGCTGTCAGGAACACTTGAGATAACAACCAGGTCCTTGCTTGTCGTCAACAGCGTCTTCCCAGAGTTGTGAAGTGGTTGATACTATCTTTAGAAATCAGCTTCACTTGGTCCATGTTTTCTTTTTCTGTCCGCGCTTTTTCACTTCAGATTCGATTGTTGCAATCCAGGTTGAAGCGGTGTCACTCTGGCAGATACTAAACATGGAAACTAAATCAACGTTACTTAATATTATTCAACTTAGCAATCGGTGTCAATTGGAAATGTTATATCCTTCTATTTCACATTATCCTACTATTTCACAACATTAATATTGTCAATGTATTTTGTTAACATTAATTATTACAATACTTACTCTCGTCAACAACATAAATGTAATAACCTAACTTGCTCAAAGCCAACACAAAACTTCAACAAATAAAGCAAAATATCATCAGTTATAACATTGACTGCAAATATTACAGGAGAGTACTTAGAATACCATGGACAGAGAAAAGAACAAATGCTTCTGTTCTGCAACAGCATGATGTTAAAGATAGTTGACTATTAAATAATATAAAATCAAGGAAAATTAAATATTTCGGACACATTAAACGACATGAGGGCATAGAGAAGAACATTTTGGAGGGAATTATGACTGTAAGAAGAGCGAGAGGAAGACCTAGACGACATTGGGTGCAGGATGACATTAAACGACATGAGGGCATTGAGAAGAAAATGTTGGAGGGAATGATGACTGTAAGAAGAGCAAGAGGAAGACCAAGACGACGTTGTCTGCAGGATATCATTGATGAGCTGAGAATAACTGCTGTTGACGTCGGGCATCTTGTTCAGAACAGAGAGTTTTTCAGGGCTGCTGTCATGTGAGCCAAGTTCCATAAAGGACAAGCTACTTGATGATGAACAATAATATCTAAATATCATCATTAAGGACAGCACAATATCGTCAATAATGACAACAAAATTTCATCAACAATGACAGTAAAATATCATCACTAATGACAACAAAATATTATCAATAATGACAACAAAATGTCATCAATAATGACAAAAATATCAGTAATGGCAACAGCATATTATCATTAATGACAACAAAATATCATAATTAAGGACAACAAAATATCATCATTAATGACAACAAAATATCATAATTAAGGACAACAAAATATCATAAATAATGACAACAAAATATCATAAATAATGACAACAAAATATCATCATTAATGACAACAAAATATCATAATTAAGGACAACAAAATATCATAAATAATGACAACAAAATATCATAAATAATGACAACAAAATATCATCATTAATGACAACAAAATATCATAATTAAGGACAACAAAATAACTTCAGCAAAAAAAAAAAAAAGTTAATTGCATATCCTTTACAGGATTTTGCGAATCAACTCCAGCTTTTTAACGCTGTTTATGATTTTTCTAGGCATTATTACGTTTAGTAGTTTGTTATTGCTTTCTGAATGGGTAAAAATCTCATCGTCCTTTTGTAAAAATCCACGCGAAACAATTTTCAGCTAAATTGTCTGCAGCGTGATTCGAACTCAGAACGTCGGGGTTAATAGACAGAGTCACTATCCCTAAGCAACAGACTGCACCAACTTCAGCAAAGACAACCAAAAAACACAGCAGATAATTATATATGTTTATTGATAGCAATTCCAGCAGATATTTATTTCATAGATTTACTAAAATTTAGGATAACTTTCTAAACATGTTCTATACAAACAAATAATTATTCCGCTAATATCTGTTTTTGTTTTTTAACTTTCAGATTACGACACTGAAAATTGCGAGTAATCCATTTGCTAAAGGATTTCGTGAACCAGGAAAAACTAGGTACAAAAATTGGGCATATTACTAGTGTCACATACATTCATCACTATTATCTTGTGCCGAGTATGATAACGGTGAACACAAATTCATTCTATATTAATTTCGTGTGCTAATCATTTTAATACTCATATTCTGACTGTTTTATCAATTATCTGATCATACCATATGGTCATACCATTTGTTTATACTGTATTACGGGACCCTCGCCCGTGGTATGGAGGTCGTGCACTACGTACGCTGAGTTTTTCCTTGGTAAGAAAGAGATTGGAGCACATATGGTAACTCACTGAAGCGCACTGATGATGGTCATATCAATCAATCAATCAATCATTCAATCAATCAATACCATATCATATAGTATTTTATATTACTTGGAGTCTTTGGTCCTAAAGGGTCTAAAGCTGGATGATTTATTTTATTGCACCGGGTTTTATTCCATATAGCTGGGTCCTTCTTCGCAGAAATGGCACGCCATCTAGTATTGCACAAAGCACAAGCTCTGTAGCTTCAGCAACAATCATGGAAAAAAGGTCTCTGAAAAAGGAGTCTTTGAGTATTTAGTCATTTTTCTGTATAGCTTTCACAAAGTGGTGTTTCCTTGTGTTTTAAAAATACTGATATTCAAGTTAACATATAATATCTCAAGTATCTTAATAATGAAAGATCTGACAATGTTAAAATATAGTATTTGAAAGTAATTTTGTCAGTTTCCTGAGAAACTTTATTTTATATAAATTCTTTCAAACAGTTTCATGAGAAACTTTATTTTCTATAAATTCTTTCAAGCAGTTTCAACATTTATTTATTGAAAACATCTTTGCTTTCGATTATGAAGAACGTGAGCTACCTACTGCACTACATCAGAGCTGTTGTTCTTCGTCTATATCCCTAGGAACCACAACATAGGAACCAGACGCTCCACTTAATATAAATAACTCATAAAGGCATATAATTTCATCAGTTGTACATATTCAACATGCTAGCATGAAAATTACTTGTTTCAATAATCTTTTCTCCACAGGATTCCATATGAATCGTTCTTGTCTCACGTACCATTGTCACGTCACACTTCGATAGATTATCGTCATGGAATGATATTACCGCATGTGCTACCAGCAATTCTCCAGCGCGATGACCTCAACGTGAGAATCGGCAAGAGACACAATGACGGACCATGCTATAAAGACTTTCATTGTAAGATTTAGATATGTGTGTATACCTGTTTGTAGTGGCGGCTGGTGTTCATTTTTATTGGTGGGACTCGACCCCACTGGACCTTAATAACGAGCAGCCACTGCCTGTTTGTTATATCTATAGCTTAATCTGGCAAAAACAAAATAATGATGACGGATAAAACAAGCATGACAATGGATAATTTTGTCAACGGAGAGGATATAGAAAATGTGAACAGTTTTGAAAATTTGAGTTCACTGCTAACAAGATGTGGAAATAGGAAGAAGGAAATTAAAAGATGGAAAACATGGCCTTCGAAACAACTTGAACAACTAAAAACACGCCCCAGTGGTTACCAGAACCCAAATTTGGGGTGTAAAGAATAGAACCACTGTTACCTGCCAAGCATGTCGCAACAGGCGACTAAGAAGGTTTGGCTGAAATCGGATGCACATGTCCTAAGCGTGCACAAGTCTATGTGTTTAGGGCCTACCAAACCAATGTGCAACGTATACACATTCTTGGCAAAGATCAAACATATCACAAAGAGTGATTAAAATTGGTCGTAAAGAACGAATGCAAAGAAGAAGAAGAACTAAAAACAGTATGGGATAAAACTGATAGAAAAATAAAGATCATAATACTAAGAGCCTATATATTCACTGTGATAGCTTGTGGGTGTGAAGAATGGACATTTTATAAGGTGGTGAACAGACATATATATGTATATATATCTTTGAATATAAGTATTACAGCAGAGTCATACGTATATCTTGCACAGAGATGAGAACAAATAGATCTGTCCCAGAAAGAAATCAAAATCAAAGAAAACTGGCTGATGCTACAAATAATATTAAGACAATTGAAGTATTTTGGACATATAAAAGGCACGATGGTTTGAAGAAGACCATTATGAGAGGAAGCATCCTGACAAACAGGAGAAGAGGAAGACCCAGGGGAAGTTGGATTCAAGATGTAACTAATGACCTGAGCTACTTCCTGCTGGACCTATTACTGACAAGCAAGCGGCCAAGAGAAAGAATACAATATAATCTGTATGTAACAATTAAGAGATGGACAAAGAACAGTTTGACACAGAATGTACCATCATGACAAGTGACATTAAGTGTCAGAGATCCATTACAGTTGTGACCTATGTCAATACTAGCTAGACCTGGTCTAATCTAATCTAGAAATGAAAATCTTATAAAGCGCCTCAACATTTTTAATGGCTTATCTGTGGTACATATGATGTTTACTTAAATTACTTAGTTAGTTAGAAGGTATATCTGTGGTACATATGATGTTTACTTAAATTACTTAGTTAGTTAGAAGGTATATCTGTGGTACATATGATGTTTACTTAAATTACTTAGTTAGTTAGAAGGTATATCTGTGGTACATATGATGTTTACTTAAATTACTTAGTTAGTTAGAAGGTATATCTGTGGTACATATGATGTTTACTTAAATTACTTAGTTAGTTAGAAGGTATATCTGTGGTACATATGATGTTTACTTAAATTACTTAGTTAGTTAGAAGGTATATCTGTGGTACATATGATGTTTACTTAAATTACTTAGTTAGTTAGAAGGTATATCTGTGGTACATATGATGTTTACTTAAATTACTTAGTTAGTTAGAAGGTATATCTGTGGTACATATGATGTTTACTTAAATTACTTAGTTAGTTAGAAGGTATATCTGTGGTACATATGATGTTTACTTAAATTACTTAGTTAGTTAGAAGGTATATCTGTGGTACATATGATGTTTACTTAAATTACTTAGTTAGTTAGAAGGTATATCTGTGGTACATATGATGTTTACTTAAATTACTTAGTTAGTTAGAAGGTATATCTGTGGTACATATGATGTTTACTTAAATTACTTAGTTAGTTAGAAGGTATATCTGTGGTACATATGATGTTTACTTAAATTACTTAGTTAGTTAGAAGGTATATCTGTGGTACATATGATGTTTACTTAAATTACTTAGTTAGTTAGAAGGTATATCTGTGGTACATATGATGTTTACTTAAATTACTTAGTTAGTTAGAAGGTATATCTGTGGTACATATGATGTTTACTTAAATTACTTAGTTAGTTAGAAGGTATATCTGTGGTACATATGATGTTTACTTAAATTACTTAGTTAGTTAGAAGGTATATCTGTGGTACATATGATGTTTACTTAAATTACTTAGTTAGTTAGAAGGTATATCTGTGGTACATATGATGTTTACTTAAATTACTTAGTTAGTTAGAAGGTATATCTGTGGTACATATGATGTTTACTTAAATTACTTAGTTAGTTAGAAGGTATATCTGTGGTACATAGAATGTTTACTTAAATTACTTAGTTAGTTAGAAGGTATATCTGTGGTACATAGAATGTTTACTTAAATTACTTAGTTAGTTAGAAGGTATATCTGTGGTACATATGATGTTTACTTAAATTACTTAGTTAGTTAGATGGTATATCTGTGGTACATATGATGTTTACTTAAATTACTTAGTTAGTTAGATGGTATATCTGTGGTACATATGATGTTTACTTAAATTACTTAGTTAGTTAGAAGGTATATCTGTGGTACATATGATGTTTACTTAAATTACTTAGTTAGTTAGAAGGTATATCTGTGGTACATAGAATGTTTACTTAAATTACTTAGTTAGTTAGAAGGTATATCTGTGGTACATATGATGTTTACTTAACTTACTTAGTTAGTTAGAAGGTATATCTGTGGTACATAGAATGTTTACTTAAATTACTTAGTTAGTTAGATGGTATATCTGTGGTACATAGAATGTTTACTTAAATTACTTAGTTAGTTAGAAAGTATATCTGTGGTACATAGAATGTTTACTTAACTTACCGAGTACAGTAGTTGATGTTTTACAAAATACACAAACAATAATAATACACAGCAATGTTTCGACCAAAAGGCCTTTATCAAGACCTTTACCAAATATTTATCTTCTTTTTTTTTCACTTCTAGTTTTTTTGCATTTATTTCGTTATTCGTTTTTAGTCGCAGATTTTCATTATATAGATGTTAGGAATTTGTTGTCTGATTCTATATGTTGTGTGCCATGTAAGAAGTGAATTTTTTTCACTTCTGTTGTATCTTTTATTTGATAAAGACTTTTTGGTAGAAACGTTGCTCTGTATTGTTTTTGGTTTTTTTATATTTGGTAAAACTACAGTACTTTGTTTTTACTTGTATCGGCATTGTTGTATAAAACATAATTGATGCTTTCTTTGACTTGTTTGATATTTTATGAGATTTCTTTCTTTTTTCTGTCACAATTTATTAGGGACTCCTGAGAAGAAGGCAACGAAAGATGCCAATAGCTTTGTGAGACACACCAGCCGGCCTGACACGACCAAGGCCATTTTTGCTGAACAGTCGTCGATGTATCAACCCTTGCCTGAGCCTTTCAGTATATCCTCTTATGTACACCCTAATCAAGAGAGACACCATCTCTATCACATTCTACAGCTTCAACACGAGCAGAACAGTTTAGCATCTTCAGTATCTCGCCGTCTCCACCCACATCAACTTTTGTATCAGTCACCTCATCAAGCAAGCTGACTAGATCCTGCTAAATCTTCAGCAACACATGGACTACTACTTTCTAAGCTGAAACCATCTTTAGTTAACACCGTACACTCAGAACCATCTCCAACTTATAAATCATACCAGATCGTCTCGACCAATACAACTAAATTATTATCAAGAACTAAGTAATGACTAGTCACGACAGAGATGATGTGTCTACTCAGAATGCTGGGAGTAACAAGAAGACTAGTCACGACATAGATAAAGTGTCTACGCAGAATGCTGGGAGTAACAAGAAGAGACCGGTTGAGAAATGAAGACATCATGAAAAAGTGGGTACAACCTGTGAGGTTAAAGCAGGATTAGAAAAAAAAAAAAAATAAAGAAGTAGCAACAGCCGACTCTACGTCATCTCTCATTTCAGACCAGGATCATGATTTTTTCCAATTTTATTCATGGCTGAGAGCCGCGATAGTGTAGGGGTACATTCGAGTTCAATTTCAAAGTGGAAGTAAAACTTTGTTTTCTGACCAAAGCGTCGCTGAGATCGACCCAGCCTTGATTGTGTACTATAAAAGCACTGGGAAGGAAAGGCGTGCGGCGTAATGTTGACCACATCACCCATTGTTTGTTGATAGTCAATGACAAATACGAGCCATATACTATATTCGTCAAGTGTACATTATGAAACACTGTTTCTTTTTCTATTTTTTTAACATTTCTTTTTTTTTCACGGCTGTCTACTCCACAATGAACAAACAATCAATGAAATCCCTAGAGACTACAGAGATATGGTTTTACAGAAGAAATAACAAAATCACTAGAGACTACAGATATGGTTTTACAGAAGAAATAACAAAATCACTAGAGGCTACAGAGATGGGTTTACAGAAGAAATAACAAAATCACTAGAGACCACAGAGATATGGTTTTACAGAAGAAATAACAAAATCCTGCCAACAATTTAAATATGGGTTTTACACACACACACACAAAACACATAAACAGTAACAATTTACACAACAATTTATAACAATTAAAATATATTTTATTACTGTAAATAATTGTTTTGTGATGAAAATAAAAGTATGCAAATTTGAGTTATGTTTTATTACTGTAAATAATTGTTTTGTGATGAAAATAAAAGTATGCAAATTTGAGTTATATTTTATTACTGTAAATAATTGTTTTGTGATGAAAATAAAAGTATGCACATTTGAGTTATGTTTTATTACTGTAAATAATTGTTTTGTGATGAAAATAAAAGTATGCACATTTGAGTTATGTTTTATTACTGTAAATAATTGTTTTGTGATGAAAATAAAAGTATGCAAATTTGAGTTATATTTTATTATGCTGGTTTAACACCCGGTAGGGTGAGTTTTAATTTTTTTTTTTATTTTGAATACAAAATTCAAACTCAGATCGTACACTACGTGACGACAGCCTGGGTAAACAGTCTTTATTTCTCAGTCTATGAGCTGCTCTGGTATCACTGTGTTACTATTAGTACTGACGTTGTACTCACATTTTTCCTAATGAAGACATCAGGAAAAAGTGGGTACAACATCAGTACTAAACTTCATCAAGAAACAACAAATTATATTGTTCGTCCACATAAGCAGATTACCAGCAGACATTGCACCTCAAATAGCAATGCTACTCCGATACAATGGATACAGTAAACAAGGCAGTCAACGCAAAAGGTGGACTCAGAAATAGCACAATTGGGAAAAACACTATTTATGAAGACACAAAAGCCCGTTCGTATACTGACGATGGGAGGCAAAAAAGGATTAAAGAAAGAAAGAAGACTATGGGTAAACTGGACTCCATAAAAACTAGCTAAGAAACGGCTGGCTTGCTACATTCACTGACATCAAATGACTTCAGTTTTACACTGTGCTAACATCGTTGATATATTAATCAAGTGTCACGACTGCCGTCTTAAGCGATGATATCTCTCCACAAATCTCTCCTGGTGCAGCTAATTAGTTCTGACGTCAATTTTTTGTCTAGCCACGATGTCAGACAACTCACAATCTTCTACTTTTGCTTTCCACGATCTCGCCTTCCCTGTAGTTTACCTGTTGTCAATATACATTCTAAACCTTCTCTTCGCATAATATGCCCGATATGTACAGAGCAATATAATGTGGGTGCGGGATAGATAGAACTACATAAGTTAGATATTCAACGGCCTCTATTCATGTCTATCGCAAAACAAACCTGTCAACACTTAACAGAACACATGAAAATAACATCAATGCTTTTGAATACACATGCTATATACAAATTCTTGATTGTAATTGACACAGAATACAACACAATACACAAGCTATATACAAATTCTTGATTGTAATTGACACAGAAGACAACACAATACACATGCTATATACAAATTCTTGATTGCAATTGACACAGAAGACAACACAATACACAAGCTATATACAAATTCTTGATTGCAATTGACACAGAAGACAACACAATACACATGCTATATACAAATTCTTGATTGTAATTGAAACAGAAGACAACACAATACACATGCTATATACAAATTCTTGATTGTAATTGACACAGAAGACAACAAATAAATCCATAATAAGAGGAATACAACATTGAAGCAAGTTAGAAGATTGATTATTTGATTGATTGATTGATTGATTGATAGGACCATCACCATTGCACATTTGATCAATCATGCGTGCTCCGATCTCTTTCTCCCACATGAAGATCTCAGCGGCAGTACACGAACTCCATAACACCGGCGAACGTACCCGCTGTAATTTTGAAAATGGTGATAATATTGTGTAGAGACTTCTAAAAATCTTTCTAGTGGTAATGAATAATGAGGTTAGAAGAAACATAAGTAACGTATATTAGGCATATAAAACGATATCAAGCTTTGAGAAGACAATCACAAGATGGTATGTAACAGGTAAGAGAAACAAGGAGAAGACAATCACAAGATGGTATGTAACAGGTAAGAGAAGCAAGGAGAAGACAATCACAAGATGGTATGTAACAGGTAAGAGATACAAGGAGAAGGCAATCACAAGATGGTATGTAACAGGTAAGAGAAGCAAGGAGAAGGCAATCACAAGATGGTATGTAACAGGTAAGAGATACAAGGAGAATATTGAGAAGATGATGAATGAAATATATGGTATATATCATGCAGATAAATTAAACAGGTGCGGGCACCTTACAATGTGATACGAAGATTTTTAGCAAAAATATGTTAGGGAAGAGAAAAGTCATTGCTTTGAAAGATCTAGAATGGCAGGTTGTGGTAGGAATGAGAGTCGTCTATAGATGTTTCCAACCTACAGCGACTCACGCGGATCTACTGTCCTAGTCATGCGGGTGTTTGAGACAACGAGTGAGCGGACATGCTTGCATCGAACGCATCGATTGTTGAAATGAGTAACGGGATCTTCAATCTCTTGACCACCTACGAATTCCTTTCCTTACATGTAGAACATCGAGTATGGGATTGAATCCACAACCCATTTGTCTCCGAGTCGAAAGGCGAACGCTTATGCCAATACGCCAATACGTCCCAAATACCTGCACACATTCTAATAATAATGTGAAATATTGTCATCTGAAAATGCAAACTGAGAAGAAATAGATGGTGACGATAATGATAATAATAATGAGGTGGAGAAGGATGTTTGGAACGAAGAATTACAAGATATTAAAGATGTACACTAAGAACGGAAGTTGAAATTTATAATTAGCAGGCAATTATTTTGTTTCTCCGGTACCTACTTCAGGCTGACTCGACCTGAGAGCCGTTACTGCATGGAATAAAACCAACTCACGAACCACTATGATATAGCGGCCCTCACTAAGGGACGTAGCAATGTAATAAATTATGTTTTCAAAACGCCCCTCAGTTGTCTCCCGAAAGAAAAAAAAAATAGATATTAGCAGAAAAACAGCGAGTGTGCTAAATCACTGTAATTTGCAATGTCGCCATTTGAAGGTGTAACACTGGGAGAATAAATAGATAATAATAATAATGATGATGATGTTAGAGGCAATTAATAGAGTGATAATAAAGATTTAAAATATTTCGAGAAAAAAATCAATAACAAGAACAAAAAACAATAATGTGACATTTAAAAAATAAATAAGATAACATAACAACAGAGTTAAATTAACAAGAAAATAATAACAACAAGCAAACATCAGTAACTGAGGGTTTTCTGTGGCGTAGAGGCTAGGTGATCTTCTCTCGTGCCAAATGTACCAGGTTCGTTCCCCCGTGGGGGTCATCGGGATATCTTTCCAGAGATCCCTGGTCTCAGTGTAGGTGAGATTGAGTTCCTAGTCGTATCGGAGACAAACGATAAAACGTAAGTCCAGTGTTCAATTTGAGCACGTAAACAAACCCATGGCAGTTCAAGATTTATCCTGATCCGTGTGAGAGAAAAATCGATACAAATTACGCAGACGTTTGGCCAAGATTAAAATGAAATTCCCAACACTTGATCTCGACCAGAGGCGGGAGTCTTCAAATAGCCAATTGGTACACTTTTATACACAAAAGGAAAACAAAGAAAGCTACCGGCCCATAAGCCTCCTCAGCTGCCTTGGGAAAACAATGGAGCGGCTCGTAAACAACAGGCTGCTTAACTTTCTAGAGGAAAAGAAAATACTTGATGACTGCCAATCAGGCTTCAGAAAACACAGAAACACAGATGACCAAACCACCTATCTTGCCCAAGAAATTGAAGATGCCTTCCAGAACAAACACAAGCTGCTGGCCACCTTCTTCGACCTGACTAAAACATTCGACAAAGTCTGGAAAAAGGACTCCTGCTAAAACTAGCACAAAGCGGGATCAAAGGTCACATGTACACATGGATCAGAGATTTCCTACACAGACGATGTGCAAGAGTCAAACTGGAAGGACACAGAAGCAAGCTGGTTAGACTAGAAGATGGGGTTCCACAGGGAAGTGCAATATTCCCTACACTCTTCATCCTTTTTATCAATGATCTCCCCAAACAATTCACATCTAACATTCACAAGGCACTCCATGCAGATGACTTGGCCATATGGACCCAAACAGAATACATAGGAACTGCCAAGATCAGAATGCAAGGAGCCATAAATGCAGTAAAGAAATGGGCAGACACTTGGGGGTCACAATAAACCAAAACAAGACAGTGTCAACACTATTCTCACTCTCTACAAAACCTGAACAAGTCGACTTATACCTGGACAACAAACCACTACCAAAGGAGGACAATCCTACCTATCTAGGAATAAAATTCGACAAAAGACTCACATGGGGTCCCCACATAGAAGAAACACAAAGGAAAGCCACAATAAGATTAAGACTCATGAAAAACTAGCAGGAACCCACTGGGGCGCAGATGCAAACACTACACGCCAAATATACACAGGATATGTACGTCCAAAACTGGAGTATGGCACAGGAGCCTACACAACCGCAGCACAAACAAATCTACACAAGCTAGATAAAATACAGAACACAGGCCTCAGAATCATCACCGGAGGTCTGAGAAGTACACAAATCAAAGATCTAGAAGCAACTACTGGCATTGAGAGCCTGGGACGACGCAGGGGACAAAAAATACTCACACTATCAGAAAAGTTCAAACGCATAGAAAATAACCCCATGCACCAAACAATCAACGAACCAACCAAAACCGCATAAAAAGACACAGCTTCCATCACTTGTCAAAATCACTCTCTGCAAAAACATGGACATCCTCTCAAAAGACCCAGCAACCTGGGAAATGATAGTACCATTCAACAACACAGACCTACAGCCCAACTTCACAGTGATAACGACAATTCCAAATGTAGACAAAAAGGGTGAAGAAACAGGCCCCATCTTGAGAGCAAAGACACTAGAACACATTGACACCTCATACCCCCATCCCGAGTGGACCCATATATACACAGACGGATCATCAGACACGACAGCGAGGAAAGGAGAGGTCGGAACCATCATCATACTCCAAGTTGGCACTACACTAACAAATTCAAGTGCCACTGGAGAACTATCAACAAATTATAGAGCCGAGCAACAGGCAATTGTGGATGCCTCAAAATACTGCAGCAAAGAAACATCCAAAACAACAAACTTGTCTTCCTTTGCAACTGCTTGTCAGTCCTGCAGACCACACAAAGGGAACCACAAGATAACATAGAAAGAGAGCTAACACTACAGCTAAACAAGCTCTCAGAACACAACAAAATTATTTTCCAGTGGATACCAGCCCACTGTGGCATTCCAGGAAATGAGAGAGCAGACATGCTGGCTAAGGAGGGAACAAAACTTACACAACAGAAACACCCAGTATCACTACCAGAAATCAAGACACATATCAAAAGAAAGTACAAAGAGGTATGGAGGCAACAAACCCACAGCAAACACCCACAAGATCCCATCAGCAGACTAAACAGAAAACAGCACACAACAATCTTTCGCCTAAGAACAGGTCACTGCAGGCTCAACCGCCACATGCACAGAATAAAGCCTGCTCAGACTGCACAGTGTGCATGCCAGACAGAAACACAGACTCCAGAGCACATCCTGCAGTCATGTCCATCATACATACACCAACGAAATGAAACATGGCCTCATGAACAAAGCTTACAGACCAAGCTATGGGGAACTCTCGAAGAACTCCAACTGACATGCAGCTTCATAGAGGCAACCCATCTCATGATTTAGACGAGCATACGAAACCGAACGCAAAGAAGAAGAAGAAGATATACAATAAATAAGATTTGAGCAGCTCTCTCTGAAAGGATGAAACGCTCGCTAAATACGTTCATGCTTTCAGTTCTGCCCATTCAACGTGTAATTTCAAACTTCTTAACCCTTTATCGCTGGGTTGATTTAACATCATTTTCGATGCCCTCCTCATTCAACATAATGTTGATCGAAGCTCTCATACTGACTATCAATGGAACAAGCTGATATTATAAATTCTCTACAAGAGAGAGGACGTGTAAAGGATTCAAGTGATAGTGGTAAATCTACAACATTAACCAGACTGCAAGAATTTCAGGTCAAATGTGGTGTAGCTAGATAAGAGCTCTATACTGGTAGCCAAAGAAGAATAGTAAACCAACAAATAACCGGTGTCGTTAGTTGTCCACGCTGAGAGACATACTGATGAGGAGATGGCAACACTTATGGACTGTCTGGTTCCATGTGCAGTGCAGTAATGATGATCTGAGGAACTAAACTTTCTTTCTTTCTCGAATCCTGTTTGCCTCACAGCGTCAGGTCAAGAAGAGATTTCTAAAAGGGCCCTAGTATGCGCTTCGTAGGTAGTCTCTTTGGGCGCCTCTGTTATCTCTGAGGACCATCTTTTGCGTGGCTGGCCCTTTGCTTTGTACCCATTGTATCGTAGCAGTATTGCTCTTTGAGGTGCAGTCTGTTGGTAATCTGCTTACGTGGCCGAACCATTTAATTTGTTGTTTCTTGATGAAGTCTAGTACTGATGTTGTACCCACTTTTTCCTGATGTCTTCATTTCTCAACTGGTCTCTTCTTGTTACACCCAGCATACTGCGTAGACACTTCTTCTCTGTCGGGACTAGTTTTCTTCTATCGTTTGTTGTCAGCACCAGGTTTGGCACTGGTAACATAATGTGGGGAGAAAGATTGTGTTGAACATTGCTCTTTTGTGTTCATGGTGACGTGTTTGCATCTTAAAATTGGCGCCATTTGCCCTATCATTTTATTTGTTGCATCTGTGTTGAATTTCATTAGTTATTCTTCCGTTTGCTGAAAAATGCTCCCCAAGTATGTGAAGTCTTTTACTTGATTTAGTGGTGGATTGTTGATGGAGATATTGGTAGTACTTTCCTCTCTGGCGAATGTCATTACTTTTGTTTTGTCGATGGTTATTCTCATGTTGTATTCGTTACATGCTAACTGGAGTCTGTTAATGTGTTGTTGTAGCTGTTCTTCTGTTGTTGATATGATTGCCTGATCGTCTGCAAAAATAAATTCGTTTAAGAGCTATCCGAGGTTGTTTCCTTCGCTGTTGTTAGCTATTTTACAGATGTGGTCAAGATACACGATGAACAGCAGCGGGGATCGTACGCAACCTTGTCTTACTCCTGACCCTACGTGAAACTTTTCTGATAATCCTGTATTTGTTCTAATCGTACATTGGCTGTCAGTATAAATGCTCTTGCAAAGGTTGCTTAGGTGGTCATTAACCCCCTGGGTTAATATTTTCCACAACTTGTGCCTATCTACTCGGTCGAACGCTTTTTCCTGATCTACGAATGCAACGTGTAGGTGTTTGTCAGATTCGACAGTCCTTTCTACTAACTGACTAAGGGCAAATATTGCGTCTGTGCAGCTTTTGTTCTTCCTGAATCCCATTTCGGAGTCATTAAGCTATGGCTCGATGGTGTCGTGGGAACTAAACTCAAAAACATAAAATTAAAAAATCTCCTCCTGAAAAAGTTAGATAACCTGGGTATCCGGTTTCGTTCTTTTAAGCAAGATGGCGGCGCGCTTGTTGAATCGTATTGTGTATCTCAAAGGTCAACGGATTAGTAAATTTTCTCGGTGAGCACACTTGTTTAACGAGCTCATATTTTTTTGTTCATATCAAAGAGATACATCATTTCTTGTCTTAAAATCATAGCTTATAATGGTATTGTGCGTGACATGTAATTTATATTTTTGCGTCCCATTTGTTTGAAATGGTGAATGATCATAATAAAATGTAATGTTGCGTAAGCAGGAGTTTCAGTTTAAATTGTTATTATTAAATTGTTACTCCAGTGAGTCGTGACTCACTGACTGACTTATGAAGATTGGAGTGACCCCAGAAAAGAAATCACAACATGTATATGAGTAGGCTCATCAATCAAAATTCGAACTGGAGCGGTCAGTTGCTGGATGCTGTTGCCAGAGACTGAGAGATATTTAATAAATAAGAGAGATAAATAATTTATACAATAGAATATAATAATATTGCTAGACAAAGATGAGAGCTAGGAGTGCTGAGACTGAGTGAGTGTGTACTGTGTTGCAAGCAATGATTGAAGATATTGATATTCCAAACTAGAACTGACAAAATATCTAAATTATTGTAAAATACATTTCACTCCTGTCATTCTTTTTGTGCTTCCACCTGCCAAATATACAATATACACAAAACTTTTTTATATCATATTCATGCAAAAAGATTCAAGTTTATATTTAGTTCTATTATTTCACAATGACAATATTTCCATTTCACAGCCGCTCATTAAGTAGTGCCAAACCTGGAGAAAATGGAGATATTACAAGCCTATCCTTGTCTAAGAAACTGCCAGGACTTCCAGATCCTCAGTATGCATCAGCAACCAGTCATGCCTATGACACACATGTGACCACTCTTGATAATGGTCTAAGGATTGCTTCAGAAAATAAGTTTGGACAATTTTGTACAGTTGGAGGTTGGTATATTTGCTGTCCTTATCTTATCTTAACCACATTTGCCTTGAAGCGTCGTGGGAGAGTTAGTTTCCTATCTTGTGCCAGGTGTGTTGCACTTGACGTTGTCAGTCCATACTGTACTGACACATGCTGTACACAAGAACTACGGAGATTGCTGTCATTGTAATACTTAAATAGGATAGGAACATAACTTATATATCTATATCCTTTTTTTTTTTTTTTTTCGATCCAGAAGCTCTTGAGCTTTCAGCTGTTCGGTGTCATGGACATCGTAACCCTTTGGTTCGGTGCCACGAACACCGTGAATTTGGGGAACCTGTGGCTTTTCTGCCAGCCCACGGAATTGAACCCGCACTCACAGAGGGCTAGTCTCCCACAGTCCAACGTGCTACAAACACGCTGGGTAGGCGGGCCTATATCCTCTTCATGACCCATTTAGCACATAATGCAGGCTACCAAAAGAGATTTCCATTGTTGCCATTCTGCTGCCTTTTTGTTAATTGTTTCCCACATCAGGCTGCAATCTTTCAGCCTCGTCCACCGTTCTTCTCCATGTTTCCTTTAAATGTCCAGGCCTTCTCTTCCCATCTGCTGTCCTAGCCAGTGCGCATACTGGTCTACGACACATGTGATCAATCCATCTCCACCATAATCTTTTAATGATGGTCTCCTCCAATGAGGCACAGCTTGTTTGCTTTAAATGCTCTTCATTTGCTATCATATTTGATCAGAAAATTTACACAATTCTTCTTAACAATTTATTTTGGAATTCCTACATAAATATTTTCATCGTCTTGACCTTTGCCAGTTCTATGAAGTTTTCATGCACTGCAGCTGAGATCTTCCTGTGTAAGAAAGAGATCAGAGCACACATGGTTACTCACCAAAGTGCAATGATGTTGGTCCTATCAATTAAATACACACCGTCTATATTAGAATGACACTAAGGAACAAAACTGGAAACTCATTTCTTACATAATATTTGTAGAGAGAACATTATCTAGTTTTATTTTATTCTTTTAGTGTTGATCAACTCTGGATCCAGATATGAATCACGCTATCCTAGTGGTATTACACATTTCTTGGAGAAAATGTCATTTGGGGTAAGCTCGTTCATCGCATATATATATATATCATTATTTTGTATTATTTAAACATTCATTGTCTGGCACTGAGTTCATTCTAACTTGAAGTTTAACAATGTTCTTCTTCACGGATGTTGTTAGAGCCTTCTTCACTGATATTTTAGAGCTTCTTTACATTTCTAAAGTGGAAAATAATTCACAAAAAATAGTGACTTCTGTCATGGTAGGATGAGGTCAAGCATCTAGTCCTATTGGAGATTGATGAAATCACGTAAATCCTGTGTGTTAATGTTAATTGTGCACATTAAAGATCCCATCATGGTTGAAAATGTGGGCCGCTGCACGTACCAAAATTTGGAGATATTAAAGGTGAAATTTAGACTTCCCCAAATCTTCAACCATGAAGTAACTGAAATTAAAATCCTGGCATATCCTTAACAGGACATCGCCATCATCCACAGTAAACGAGTCGTCGATTTTCTAGACACCACTTATACGTTTGGTAGTTTGCCATTGCTTTCTGAGCGGTGAGGTCTATCTTTACTGTTTGTAAAAATCCACAGGCACAAATTTTCTTCCAAACTGCCCGCCAGTGGTTTGAACCAGGTACACTTGGAGTGTGGTCAAACTCACAGCCGCATAAGCTACAGACGCCCACAATCATGAAGTAACTAGAAGACTGAGTATAACAGTTTAGAATATAACATGTACAAAGCACATGAAATCTCTCATGTGATCACCTAAACGACCGATGTACCAGATTTCTCCATAAATTCATTCATGTGGAAATCTGATTCATGCAGCCTTAGCATGGGTGGATTTCTTCACATCTTCAGCGCCATTTGAAGCTCTGGTGCTTATCCTTCGGCGATGTGTCCGGATTCAGCCAGCGTTTACTGGGTTCGCTCTCCGTTAGCCTTTAGCTGTCCCCAGCCGTCCTGCAAGGCAGCAGGTTGACTTCTACACATTTAGGACCCGTGCATCCGATTTCAGCCAAACCTCCTTTGTCACCTCTTACGACATGCGTGGAAGGTATCTGGTTCTATTCTTTACACCCCAAATTTGTGCCCTGGTAACCATTTCTCACTCTCTCTTCACCCTTTGCCCCTAGGGAGGCATAGGTCCACAACCAAGGTCTTCCAAGCCTGTCTATCCAAGATGATGTTTTCCAGATCTCTACCCATTTTCTTGCCATGAGTCCCTCCTTGCGTGGTCTTTCCTCGGGTGGCAAGCTATGAATATTCCTGGTTGTGGTTTCTGTAGCCATCCAGTGATCTTTACAGGAGTGGGATAGCTAACCCCAAGCCCAACCTCCTTAGTTGCCTCTTACGACATGCATGGCAGGTAACAGTGGTTCCATCCTTTCCACCCCTAATTTGAGCCCCGGTAACCACTTGGACGACACAAAATCTGATGTGCTCCAAATAAAATGTATAGATATCATAGCTTTGTTGTTGACATATTACAATGCGCCTACACACAAAGGGATATAATCATTCCTAAAATCGAGGAGAAAAATGTTTATAAAGTAGAGAAAACTCTAGTTTTAGCTAAATGACTGGGGAATTGACCATACCAGAAGTTAAGCACTGTTTGTTTGTGTGTATATCCAGCTCATTGCTACTGAGCTATATATTTTAGAAGATAAGAAAACCTTTCTTTTTTATTTTGCTACTCGGTATACTAATTTGTCTGTGTTATGTACCAGCAGTAGTGTGTCATAATTTTCTTAATATGAAGCATATATCTGTATGTCCATATTCAATATTCTTTGCCATCTGTAGAACACTGAAGTATTCAGTAATTTTGTTGGTTTTTTTTGGTTTGATTTGAAACATGATAAATAAATATTATCTTGGAGATATATTTCAGACAAATGTCTGAAATATAGAAATGATCATTATAATTTATAGACTACACCATTGTGGAGTGACAAAGATATGATCCTACAAGACCTGGAGAAAGTTGGTGGTATCTGTGATTGTCAGGGCTCAAGGTAAGTACAATGAGACTGACTTTATGTGAGAAAGTTTAGTTATGTGTAATGGTTATGATTCTATGTAAGTACAATGAATAAGTTTGGCTTATCTGCGATGTCAAGACATTTTTAGTGGAGTACAATGAGACTTTATGTGAGAAAGGAGGGCAACAGATACTGTAAGCACTTCATTATAAGATTGAATATTGAAAATCATGGCATATCTGCGATGTCAAGACATTTTTAGTTGAGTACAATGAGACTTTATGTGAGAAAGGAGGGCAACAGATACTGTAAGCACTTCATTATAAGATTGAATATTGAAAATCATGGCATATCTGCGATGTCAAGACATTTTTAGTTGAGTACAATGAGACTTTATGTGAGAAAGGAGGGCAACAGATACTGTAAGCACTTCATTATAAGATGGAATATTGAAAATCATGGCATATCCTTTACAGGATGTCCCCATCAGCCACAGTAAATCGGTCATTGATTTTCTACGCACCGCTTATACATTCAGTAGTTTGCCATTGCTTTCTGCTTCATTGGGTTCGAATCCGGACCGCGGCCTTCTGTTCACAAGTGCAGTTTTTCCAGAGACCCCTAGGATTGTTGCCGGAGCTACGGAGTTCGTGCTTTGTGCAATACTCTCGGCAGGTGGCGTGCCATTTCTGCGAGAGGGACCGAGCCATATGGGGTAAAACCCGGTGCAATGAAGTCAATCCTTCGCTTTAAAACCCTTTAAACCCTTTGCTTTCTGAACAGTGATTTCTATTTTTAATCGTCCATAACAATCCACAAGAAGAAATTTTGCTTTCAAACTGCCCATCACGGCGTTTGAACCAGGTACTCTTGTGTTGTGATCGAGCTCGCTACCGCTAGGCCACAGATGCCCACTATAGGTTGAATATAAATCAGTTTAATATAGACAATGTTTTGTTTAAGATAAATATATTATATGTGTTACCAGACATATGGGTTAATTAGTCCTTGAACTTACTGGAGATAATAATCTTGAGTAGAATAAATTCATGATTAAAAAACTTGGTTGTAATGAGTTCAAAAGAAAAGTCTTTCAGTATCACAGGCACTCTGGGGGACTGCCTAGAGTAGTTGATAGTAGCTCGGCCTGCTAGCTGTGAGACGCCTCATAGCTCGGGTTCGAACCTACTGTCCGGCATTTGTTCGAGTCCCTGGTCTTACTCAGGACGATAACGTGAGTACCTCTGAAGTCGGAGAAAATCTGCCTGTATGGAGAGGGAATACTAATTACGAGTACATTGAGCACACGGCTGCCAGTGTAAGTAATTTACAATGTGCACGCTGCTGCCATTGTAAGAAATTAGAAAAACTGATTTTCACGCAAAAATCAGTTTCAGAGATGAAACTTCGTCTGAGTTGAAAGCGGACGAGAGAAAAAAACAAAAAAACAGACACTCTAATGAAAGTAGGTTTCATGTTGATATTACTACTAGAAATTGGTGCATTATTGATGTTAGACAGAAAGACAGTTCTTCACTGTTATGTAGAACCAGTATAAGACAGTAAAACTCCCCACAAGTGCAAGTATTCCTTGTCCATATTGTGAAAGAACAGTTCAAGCCCACTTCGGGCTCACTAGTCATCTACACAAACACAGACAAATGTAATGCAACTACATTCTCTTGGATGAATAATGGTGGTCATCGTCAACCAGGATGGGCAAGCATTATCATCAGAACCAGTATTGACTTATGAAAATGAGTCATAGAAAATAAAGACAGCAAACCATGTATATTCTTCAGATAAATTCTGTACATTAAGTCATCAAATTAGCAAGCAACTAAGGTTATATCACCACTGATCACATCAACTGTGATATTTTGGTAATATTATCATATGTTTTGTAATTTAGAGATACCCTAGTGTATGCAGCATCTGCAAGAACTAGAGGTCTGGACAGAGTGATGGACATCCTATCAGATGTCACTCTAAGACCTGTATTCCCAGATGATCAGGTCAGTTATAACATGAGTCACATGATATTGATTAGTAGACTTCTGTAGTGAATGCATATTGAAGCATATATTGTAAGTATCAGAATTGATCAAGAAGATGCCATGGCGCCCTATTTTACTTGGCCACCTTCAACATTAATCAGATTTCAAGACAAAACTATATCCTTTAGTTTTTTTTTTTTTTTTTTTGTAATACCCACATAAACACAGTCTTCCATCTTTTGCGATCTTGTTTTATTTTGTAACCATTCTACTGCCCCATAACACCACCTTTTACTTTTTCACTGGAGAAAGTGTGGGTATCTTAACATTGTGAATATTAGTAATAGTATTATTGCAATCATCACATGACGCAAACATCTCTACAACCATCAGGGAGATGCACCTCAATATATATATATATAAAACATCATGTGTCCTAAACGTGTAGAAGTCTATGTGTTTAGGTGCCTACCAAACCAATGTGTAACATATACACGTTCTTGGCAAAGATCAAACAAATCACAAAGAGTGATTAAAATTGGTCGTAAAGAACGAATGCAAAGAAGACGACGATAAAAAACATGGGACAGCACTGATTTATATAATACATGCAAAGTGCTGATGTTTTTGTTTATTTGTTTTTGTCTTTGAGTAATCAGCACATATTTGGATATTTAAGATGTTCTTGTCAAATGTGTGTGCTTTGTTGACTAGCTATCTCATTTAGTTAGGAAAATAAAGTTGAGATGAATTTGCAGTAGATACATTTAACTTCTCAATAGAGTAAGTAATATGATACTTCTGAATGAAATCTCCCACACATGAAAATGTTGTTCATTGATGTCTTGTGTCATATTCTGATGGCTTTATAAATACAGAGATCTAACTAAGAATTTCTACTATACATGTCACTCAACACAAATGTCAATCATCCAACATCAAATATTTTGAAACATTATAAAATAATTTGGATTATGTACATCATTATAACAGATCCCTTTACTTGGGGATCTAAATTACAAGTACCCCAGGAAGTCGGAGTACGGCTCGCCTGAATGGTGAGAGACACTGATGATAAGGAAAGCAAACCTTCACGCAGAAATCAGTCAGAGGTGCATATTAGACTACGCCTGAATTCATGGTGGACTAACAAGAGAGAAAAATATCAGAAATTAGTTTAGAAAAATATCAACATCATAGCTAATAGTTAGGACTTAGATCCCATGTCTATTGGTTGCATCAGATGGCATGGTACATAACAAATAACATTCAATGATGTTGTATATGTTGCTTAACTGTTACACACTGTGTACACTGATCTATTACAGTTTGAGCATGCCCGTAAGGCGATTGGTTTTGAAATTGAAGCTATGCATATGGATCCAAACCCTGAACATCTTTTGATGGAAATGATTCATACAGTAAGTTATATTTGATTGTTCAGATAGATATCTGTTCAATGACATGATGACCTGTAATCTTTATTTTAATTCTGTGTCCTGTTACCTGAGTTCCATATTGTAGTTCCTTGTTTATTTGAATGTTTATATCATATTGTTAATGGTTCTTAGCATTGGATGATATCATCTTATTGGTAAGGTATATCTACTAATATGATTTGTTTCTAACATAAGTAGAATGGATGAGATGGATGGATTAGATGGATGGTTGGTTGGTTGGTTGGTTGGTTGGTTGGTTGGTTGGTTGGATGGTTGGTTGGTTGGCTGGTAGGTAGGTAGGTAGAAATAATGAACTGGAATATAATCTTGCGATGATGTGTAGTAGTGTTATGATCAGGTTCCCCAGTTGAAGTGGGATTTTATTCTGATCATAACAGTTCTCATGTTGACCAAGTCTCGGCTGGAGGATACCAGAGAAACACTGGGAAGTAAAGATATGTTGACATGATGTTGACCATATCACTAACATGTGTTTTATCCATACACACATCCAGAGATGTTTGTCGTGATCTTTTATTTGCCAGTTTGTGTAGGATGCTTTAGACACCATGTTTACATCACAGCTACCATATTTGATGTTTCAGTTACTTACCTGCTAATCTTCAGACTCAATGAAAGTAGGAACCATATAGGAATCTTTTATAAGTTGTTGCTTTCTCCGGGCAAGCAATATTAGTTCTTTCTTTTGTCCGTCTCTGGTTTTTTGCTGTTAATTGTCACATGTTTAAGTGATGATCGGTTTCCGAGATAGTGCATGCTCAGTCGCTTGATATGCTGTGATATTGTGGAGTTTTAAGATGTCTGTAACAACATCAATCCATCTTTATTTTGGTCTGCTCATTTCTCTTGATTATTCCATTTTCAGGTTGTTCGCTCTTGCAATTAGTTAGTTGATAATAATAATAATAATTATTCATCCTTCCATCTCTGTTTCTGTATGTTAAATACATTTGTTACTGTCCACAAACAGTGTGCTTACAGAGCCAACACTTTAGGCCTACCTCGCGTCTGTCCAGCTGAAAACATTGGCACCATCACAAGACCGGTTTTATACTCATATATGAAAGAAAAACATCATCCAAAGAACACAGTGATTGCTGGTGTTGGTGTGGAACATGAGAAGTTGGTTCAGCTGGCTCAAAAATATTTTGTTGATGATAAGAGACCTATATGGTTATCTGAACAAGACAGATGGGGACAGGAAGAACTGGAAGCTAATTGTATCTCACAGTACACTGGCGGTATTTTACAGGTCAGTCTTGCTATTTCTTTCCTTTTTTATAATACATAAATCTTTCCTTTCAATATTAAACTCAAATTTAATGAAAATGGGGGTCTCAGGAAAAAAAGTTGATGGGGAAGAGACCACAGAGCAGTCCCACAGGTCTAGGGAAAGCTACCTAGTAAATAAAAAGTGTTGCAAGAAATTGGACGTGCTGGCCTAGGCACTCGTAGGTGCATAACTGGTACAGTGTACAATTGTTCTTATACTCAGGCCACATACAAACCACACAGAGTGGTTTAATAAGTGCTTGATATGGAGTGTTCGAAGAAAAAAAAGACCACTAGGCAACCCAAGAAAACAATGAACTCTGACATTGATCCCATGATCTAGAAATACCAGGAATCAACAATTGGGAAGAGAAGACTAAGAACAGAGAATGGAGGCAGCTGATATCTGCAGTAATAAAACTCAAAGGCTCGAAAAGTTGAAGTAAACGAACATGCATAAAGATTGACCTATGCACCCAGAAAGTGTGACATTGCCTTTCTTAACTTTGTTTGATATTCTTACCTACTAATGTTGAACTGTGAATTCATACTGATACTGAGTACCAGCTTCATTTGTGACATTCTTACATACAGGTAGAGAAAGATCTGTCGAATGTGAGTTTGGGACCAACACCAATGCCAGAGTTGGTTCATGTTGTGTTTGGCCTAGAAAGCTGCAGCCACAAGGATCCAGATTTTATTGCTTTCTGTGTGCTGAACATGATGTTGGGTGGAGGGGGCTCATTTTCTGCTGGTGGCCCTGGTAAAGGGATGTACACAAGATTGTATCTCAACGTACTCAACAGGTAAAGTTTATCATATAGTATATAACTTTGTGGGTTTCTCTAGCTAATGGATTCACCTTGCATTCTGAAGGGTCGTGGGTTTGAATCTGAATTGCGTCATTCTGTTCGCAATTGCATTTTTCCCATAGATCCCCCCTTAGGATTGCTGCAGCAGTTACATAGTTTGTGCAATATTCTTGGCAGGTGGCAGGCCACTTCTGCCGAAAGGGACCAAGCCATAGGAGGAAAACCTGGTGCAATAAAGTTAATGCTTCGCACCTAGACCCTTGTTAAAAATTATATAGTGTATACATACATAACATTCTACATCATAGTCTTCTTCAGTTTTAAATATCTAGAATAGTACACTACAAAAATGATTGCTGATATGTATCCCTTAATTGTGTCTAACAAGGTGCACATTGAGACATTGTAGTACAATCTCTCAATTATGAAAATGGAAAACATAGCATGCATGAATTCACTACCAGTGACACTGCGGAAAAGAGTACTCCAACACTATAGGGAACCAATACTTATGTATGGTAGCGAATCATGGACAATGAAGAAACAATCAATAAGATAGATGGAAGTCACAGAGATGTGGTTTTACAGAAGAATGTTGAAAATTCCATGAACAGCGAAGAAAACAAATGATGTGGTTTTTAAACAGGTCTGCACACAAAGAAACTTATAAGAATAAGGCAGAAGGCATACCGGCAAAGAGAAGAAGAGGACGACCATGGAGAAGATGGATTCAGGATCTAACTGATGGTTTGAACATGACGGCTGCAGAGAAAGGACATCTGGCCTATGAGAGAGAAATTGCAGAGGACTCTTGGGGTGGCAAAGTTCTGCTCAGGACAAGCTATTTGATGATGATTCTACTTTGCGTTGCTTCTTAGACCAATTTTAATCACTCTTTGTGTTTTGTTTGATCTTTGCCAAGAACGTGTATACGTTGCACATTGGTTTGGTAGACCCCTAAACACATAGACTTCTACACATTTAGGACACATGCATCCGATTTCAGCCAAACCTCCTTAGTCGCTTCTAACGACATGCATGGCAGGTAACAGGTGGTTCTATTCTTTACACCCCAAAATTTGGGCCCCGGTAACCACTCAGGCGACATGTTAAGTGATCGGAATACTTTCATAATCTCAGGTTAGGTGAGATAGTGTCTAGTCCCATCAGAGATAAATCTTTGATCCTGTGTTCAAGTTGAACATGTAAAATAACATATGACTTGAAAATTTATAATATTAGGCTGGAATGTTGCTGCCGCTACAAAAATAAATTCTAATTGAACAAAATTCAGACAATTTTTAGAATCTTTATATTACAACTGGAACCCTCATCTGTGCTACAGAGTGCATGACTGCCATTGAAATATTAATGAGGAAGATAGTGATTGGAGTACATATTGTTATTCACCAAAGTCTTTAGCAATGATGAAGGTCCATTCAGTCAAATCCATGAAAAGACATGAAATTTCACTCTTCTTCTTCTTCTCTCTCAATTTGGATTGTTGACAGACCGAGAAGGTTCTCATTCTCCACGAAATGTGCAACACTGTGAGGGTGAGCTTCCATTGTCTGAAACACCTACATGCCTAGGGCAGTAAAAACACATAAGTTTATGGTGGTTTGAAACATATATAGACTACATCCACTCATACCAACCTCTGGACCAACAACAACTTATACTATATCCTATTCATGTCCCTATTGACATATAAGGCTTCCACAAGAGACCTCCACTGTTGTCGTTCTGCTACCTCTCTACCAACCGTCTCCCATGTCAGGCCACACTCTTTCAACTCTTTCTCCACCATTCTTCTCCATTTTTCCTTTGGACGTCCATGCCTTCTCTTCCCATCCGCTGTCCATCTGAGAGCTATCCAAGCCAATGCCCCCACTGGAATACGTCATACATATCCAAACCGCCTCCATCTTCGTCTCTTAATGATGGTCTCCAAGGATGTATAGTCTGTTCATTTTAAAAGCTCCTCATTTGTTATGGTATTTGGCCAGACAATTTGCAAGATTCTTCTTAAACATTTATTCTGAAATGTCTCCAACTTGTGTATTATGTGTTGGGTCATTTTCCAGCATTCACTACTGTATAATAGCACTCCCAGTACATTACTTCTATATATTTTAACAACTTACAACTTCCTATAACTCTTCACTATATAAAGGGGTTAGACACAGATTGGAAATCAACTGTGAAATGTAAACTTTCATTGTGTATAATGAATAATAATCATCAAAACTGTTTGTTTTCTCAGATATGTATGGATAGAGAGTGCTACAGCTTACAACCATGCTTATGAAGACAGTGGATTGTTCTGTATTCATGCCAGCTCCCATCCTTCTAAAGTAAGAATCCACAAAATTTGCGCCTAGATGGAGACAATACCCTGATGAATAATACAATGAAATAATAATTTTTTTAATATAAGGAAAAGTTGTGTTCAGTCAAAGGCTGTTATACTAAGCACCATCGGCATGTTTATATTTTGCTTATTATAGCATTTAACTCTTAGTGGACCAGGACAAAAGCCATTATAGAGTAAAAACGTCACTTAGTGTTGTTTCTGGTCCACAAGGAATTAATCATAATACTATTAAAGACAATGACATGCACAAATATGAGGAATGAATTCAAAGTTTTAAAGTAAATCTACAAACACATACTGCATAACATTCAGTCAGTTTCAATCTTATTCACTCTAACTCCCACCCCAATTTTTGTTTTACAGAAAATAACTTTACATATTAGACCGTTCCATAGATTTACCTTTGTATTCTCTTTCATTTTATTAAACTGATTGCATCTAAGATATCATCGCTCATGTGTCAATGTTTGACATAAAACTGTTTAACCTTTCACATCATCCTGAGCCTGAGAGCAAGTTTGTACAACTTTCATTGGGTTGTGTCTATGAAACATTCAACATTTTCTTCTTCTCTGCTGTGTACAGTCTCTATTGTTTGACTCTCCCTACAAATTCCACTGGAAATTAAATTATCATTAGCATGTTACAAATTTGTCAATATTATTTGCACTATCCAAATTTGCAATTCAATTTTTTAAAATACTTTTCTGATAGAAGTACAAGCAGATGATCTTAACAATCAAGTGCCATGTCTGTATCGTAGGCGATCATGTCTCTGTACTAATCTCTCTCCCTGGTTCAGTTGATCAGTTCTGATGTCAAACCACAATGTCAGACTGTACAGCATCTTCTCCCTCTGTCTTCCGTGATCTCTCCTTCCTTGTATTTTACTCATTATCACCAAATGTTCTGAACCTCTTCTCATTATATGCCAGAAGAACCTTGATTGTCTTATTCTTATGATAGGTTTCTTTGTGTGCAGGCCTGTTTAACAGCTTCATCATTTGATTATCTTATTCTTATGATAGATTTCTTTGTGTGCAGGCCTGTTTAACAGCTTCATCATTTGTTTTCTTTGATATCCAAGGAATTTTCAACATTCTTCTGTAAAACCACATCTCTGTGACTTTCATCTATCTTATTGATTGTGTGTTCATTGTCCATGATTCGCTGCCATACATCCCATAAGTATTGGTTCCATATAGTGCTGGAGTACTCTTTTCCGCAGTGTCATTGTTAATGAATTCATGCATACTATGTTTCCATTTTCATAAAAAGCTGCTTTTGCAGGACTCTACTCCATATCGTGGTTTTCCATGTTTTCATTTACTTTCTGGTGTCCATCTGAGTGCAGTTTTAGTCTCCATGTGTATTGATTTCCATCGTCTATTTTGAATGATAGTGTTCATATTCTGTTGATGACACTGTGCAAGCAGTTCTTGGTTAGAGATAGTTTTTAACCAGAACACATGTAAAATCTTTCACGGACAAGTTGTATGGAAGGTGGAAAGTTTGAAGATATCTTGTTCTGTCATTCTCCAGCATTCTGATCTGTATAAGTTGTAAGTACACACATCTGCTGTATATATTAATTTTGGCTCTGATGCTGTATTGGGCTTATTGTAATTATTCTTTTTTTACAGTTGAGAGAGTTGGTGGAAGTGATTCTTCGAGAAATTGTGTTCACATCAAATACTGTTTATCAGGTATTGATTGTTTGTTTGTTTGTATGTGTTTCATCTACAGTTTCAGTTTGTTCTTCAAGTATATTCTTTATAAAGATATCGAAAGTAAGTTGAACGCATTTGAAAACAGATGTCTGCGAAAAATTAAGAATGTGAAATGGGATTAATTCAGAAGTGATGAAATCATAGAAATGTCTGGTCAATCACTAGTAACAACTGTTTATAAGGGTAGAAGAGAGAGATATGTTGAGCTTACTCTGAGAAGAAATGATCAAAGAATAACAAAGCAGGCATTGATATGGGAGGCAAAGGGTTCAGGAAAGGAAGGCAGCGCTAAGGAAACCCTAAAACAAACCTTACTGAAAGAGGCGAGAAATATCGGGACTCCATTTCATAGAAGATATTGAACGAGTTGCCCAGGATAGAGTGGTATGGAGAAATTACTATGTAACATCTAGCGGTTCGAGAGAAATATAATAATATGTGAACACAAACTTAGTTGTAATGTTGGAGATTTCAGGGAGGACATACTGTAGTTGTTTAGTAGCTGCCAGTTTGATGAGTACATGCAGTTGACAGTGCATCTATACTACGATTGAAGGAATTTGAAATCAGATGGGCACATGAAGGACAGAGTGGGAAGTGTGTTGGACTAGTTAGTCACATATACTACCAGCATGCATACTTTTCTGTATCTGCTTGGAAATACTGCGCACCTATTGTTCAGCCTGGATTATTATTAGTCCAGTTCAGTAGCCTTTCAAGACTAAAATGATCCAGAAGACATCATTTATATCAGAAGAAATGTGTATGTATGTTATAGAACAGAACAAGTGGCTATTATATAACAGAACAAATGGGATTATATAACAGAAGAAATGTATATTATATAACAGAGCAAGTGGTTATTATATAACAGAAGAAATGTATGTTATATAACATAGAAAGTGATTATTATATCCTCTTTATGTCCCGTTTGACACATAACCCTTCAACAAATTTCCATCGTTGCCTTTCTGCCAAATGTTTCCTTTGGACTTCTTTTCTCACCGATGTCCTAGCCAATGCCCCGTACTGGCATACCACATATATGCACTATCTATCTCCACCTTTGTCTTTTAATGATAGTCTCCAATAATGCACAGTTTGTTTTAAATGCTCTTCATTTCCTATCATATTTAGCCAGAAAATTTGCAAGATTCTTCTTAAACATTTATTTTGAAATAGTTGGTATTTTATAATGATGAAGTGTCTTCTATAGAGATTCCTTGTGCATGCTATCACATAATATATAATAATGGATAATTATATAACAAGAAAGAAACTATAAATTAAGATGAGGCTTGGAGGTTGATGTTCTAGACCTAGGAGAAGATTTACAAACATTTTCACTGAATATAAAATTTGTGCAGAAACAACCACAGTTTTACAAATCTCTGACTCTTTCATTTTTCTGTCTGAACGTGATTCAGGATGAACTAAATCGTGCCAAGCGTCAGCTTCAGTCAATGCTCATGATGAACTTGGAGGTCAGACCTGTTGTGTTTGAAGACATAGGTCGCCAGGTGCTAGCTGGATCAACAAGACGTACACCACAGTTTTATTTTGATCAAATCGGTAAATATTATGTCTTATTAACATATTATTTTATGATGTACACAAGTTTTAGTCATAGATGTACGCTTGTGATTGAGAGAGAGACAATGGAGAACATATTTCGAGATTATGTAGTAGTTTTGTTGGTTTTTTCCCAACACATTTTATTTTAAAGAGTTGTCTTTTTTGAACGCTCCACATTGACCGCTTGTTGAACCACTCTTTGTGATTTGTATGTGATCTGAGCCTAAGAGTGAGGGTACAGTTATGCACATATGAGTAGTTTCTACGACGCTTTCTATTTACTAGGATAGATTCCCTAGGCCCCTACCACAGTAGTTTCTTACGACATGCCTTGTAGGTCGCAGTGTTACTATTCTTTGCTCCTTGCAAGCCCCCGCAACACACGGGCGATCTTAGTCTGACTTCACCAGTTTTGAAACAACCTGCTTACAATTGAACCTGTCCCATGCAAGCTCTTAACAGTTTAACATATTCATATCCAATATATTCAATAATTAGCATTTATCCATAAGGTAATCATTGATTGATTGATAGAACCACCATCATTGCACTTTGGTGAATAGCCATATGTGCTCCGATCTCTTTGCTTACACAGGAAAATCTCAGCAATAGAGCATGAACTCTGTAGCACTGATGAGGGAACCTGGTGTCATTTTGAGGATGGAGAAAATGTTTGTGGGTATTCTATTTTCATCGGTATAGGGGCTGAGAGAGGTGTGTTTAACCGGCGAGCCACAGGAACCATCAATATGAATACCCTTCGGCACCTGTTAGGGAAGACTTAAGCACATATGGGTCTGCCCAGAGTGCTATGGCGTTAGTTTAGTAGTCCATAACCAAACTCAGTGGCATCCCATAGGCTAGCAAAAGGAATGAGACATCCCCCTTCTTGTTTTGTAGGTTACGCCTTGCTAATCAAATATTACAACCATTAATGAAATATTGTTTAGATGGTGATTGTTCTTAGTTTTCAGAATAGCAACAAGTGCTTCATGCTATTCCTGTCATGCTATATATATAAGCAATATCTGATTTTTGTCACTTTCAGGTAATATAACTGAACGTGACATCCAGCGAGTAGCTAATCGAATGTTGAAGAGTAAACTATCTGTCGCAGCATATGGCAGCCTGTCAGGTCTACCAGCTTATGAAGATATGGAAACTGCCATTTTGAACAAGAATGGAAGAATGCCTAGCAAACAGTCCTTCTCATTGTTCAGACGATAACACCCATTTGTTTTATTTTAGATCTTTGTGACTGACTTCATTTGTTTAACTTCCTCGTTCTAAACTCTTCTCATTGTTCAGACGATAACACCCATTTGTTTTATTTTAGATCTTTGTGACTGACTTCATTTGTTTAACTTCCTCGTTCTAAACTCTTCTCATTGTTCAGACGATAACACCCATTTGTTTTATTTTAGATCTTTGTGACTGACTTAATTTGTTTAACTTCCTCGTTCTAAACTCATCTCATTTTGTAACTTCATGCTGAATTGTTTATGTCTGACACATATATATGGTCTCGATGATAAATTGTGGGAGAGTGATATGTAGATGTTGTCCATGATAAATTGTGTAAGTACCTGGCACATATGTATGTTCTAGAACGTAAGTTGTTTGTGTTCCTAACACACATACAAGGTATGTTAAAAAAGTATCTAACCTTTGTTTGTAGAGCATACAGTTACTCCCCTGAAGGTATGAAACCATAATCTTCAAAGTACTATCCTTGAGACTGCACACACTTCTCCCAGTGCTCATGTTGTTGCTGGATGCAGTTCAGAAAAGCTAAGGATCTAAATCTGAAAGATGACTTCATTGCACTGGTTTTTATCCCATGTGGCGTGGCCACTCTCCGCAGAATTTGCGCGCCACCTGTCGAATGTATTACAGAAAAGCCTTTTTGAGAATGGGGTATAGATTGGCCGTCCCATTCCACACAATGTATGGATCCAATACATATCCCAACATCATTTTTTTTCAGATTGATGGCACAACAATTCTGCATAAGCAAAGTCCATACTTGTTTAATGACATTATTTCAACTTGTTGGTTTCATATTGGAATGGGATCCAACCTCCACTGATGCAGTCGTCTTTTAAGCAATTATGACACCCATTAGTTTGTTTAATACTAATAGGAATCATCCATCTCCGAAAACCTGCTGAACCTTTGAAATAATTTCTACTTGGGTCTTGTCAAGCTTTTGATAAAATTTGATGCAATTCCACTGCTCAAGCTGTAAGCCATTTTGTGTCAAATCAGAACCCAAGAAGTGTTCACTAGACTCATCCACTCACAGACTGACTCATCCACTCACAGACTGACTCATCCACTCACAGACTGACTGACTTTCTTTATGTGCTGGAATAAATTTAACGTGCACAGGAAGGTCTCCTACCGCATCCCACTAGATGGCACTTCCTGTGCTTACAGTTGGATACATTTTGTCTAGACCAGACACATTGTGTCTAGTCCTTGTATATAATTTAGATGATAAGCAGTGGGTATCTGATATATATATATATGTGTGTGTGTTCTAGAAAATAAATTGTTTATGTGTGTACCTGATAAGTATATGTTGTAAATGATAAATTGTGTGACTGGTATCCGTATATCCTTGGTTTATCTCACACTGACATCATCTGTCTGCTCTCCGCACTGTTATTATTATCCTGGGGGATACCGTGCCATCTGCTGCATGAAAGGCTGGGGCGTAGGGGACTGGACCACGTGGCAAGAGAGATGGGAGGGACGTGCTTGGAGCTGCTGGGTCGTGGCTCCATGCCAGAGAGGTTGCTTTTTGATCACTGGGAGCTAGACTCAGTGGCACTAGTCTTCTCGGCCTCCATACCTGAATTGTTGAGCAGAGATGCCGAACCTGGTCTGGTGAGGAGGGTGGAGCATCTCCATTGCGTGTTTTTATGGGACAGCTGGATGGGGATTTGCACGGATGGATCAGCAGTGAGGGCAGCCATGAATGGTGGATCAGGAGTGTGCATTGGCACCTGGATGCTGTTGCTGTGTCTCTAGTGGCCCTTGCTGGAAGAGTGTGTTCCAACTGCAGGGCTCTTGGCCCATCTGATGGCAGCTGAGAAGCAACATGTAGCCACAACCAGTCAACCTGAAAACTAAGCTTTGGGGAAACCTGACAGACCTGAAGCTGACTGCCCAGTTTGTGGTCCACAGTAAATTAAGCAAGCGCATAACCAGAGATCGCTGAAGATTATTATCCTGACTGTATGAGTTGTCTTGTGTTCTGCTGAGTAATTGTTTACATAATGCTCACATAATAACTATCAAAGAATCTATACTTGTGTCACTCTGCATGCAGTGATAAGTGAGACTATGTCAATTGTCTTGTGCAGATCTGCATGCAGTGAGAGATGAGACTTTGCCAATCATCTTGTGCAGATCTGCATGCAGTGAGAGATGAGACTTTGCCAATCATCTTGTGCAGCGAGAGATGAGACTTTTCCAATCATCTTGTGCAGCTCTGCGTGTAGTGAGAGATGAGACTTTGCCAATCATCTTGTGCAGATCTGCATGCAGTGAGAGATGAGACTTTGCCAATCATCTTGTGCAACTCTGCAATGTTGGCAAACTGTTATAATGAGGGGCAGCCGTTACAAAGTTTGTCGTGCAGAGTGGGCGGCGGATGAAAAAGTTTGGGAATCTATGGTCTAGACGAGCTTATCTTCTGTCCAACAAAGGGCACTAAGAGGTACAAGGAGATGAAACAAAACTATCGGACATAGTCAATGTAGAAGATTGACAGGAACCCACTAAGACTGTCTGAATGAGAACTTATTTTTAACTAATGTGGTCTAGTATGTTAAGAGATGAATATACTGACATTCTATTGTTCCCATTAAATGTTTTTGTTTTCACATTGTATCAAATATAAATTCATAATAAATACATTCTTGTTATTGTTGCTTTCTAAATAAGCCAAGTCTTACAGTACAAACAGTCTGCATGTGAACACTATTTATGAAGCTGACACAAAAGTCAGTTCTAGAAATATCTTCTTATCCTGACGCTGTGAGGCAAACAGGATTCAAGAAATGAAAGAAGTCTGCATGTGTTGTTCCCCTTTAACAGTCATCCTGTATATGACAAAATAAAAATTTCCCATAGCTTTTGTAGGATATAGGAGTGATTACCTCTTCACATTTTTAGATCATAGTATGCAGGAGAGCCAGTTCCTTCCCTCATTTGTGGAGCATCTGGTGCAGGAGATGAATCTACAAACATTTTGTCTTCAATTTCAAAAGCGAACACTTTAGTCCAGCGCTGCAACCCCGGGCTGCATGTGTGGTACAACCCTGCCGCTCTATTTTATTCCTCCAGCTTTAAAGTTAATCAGAATGTTAAGAAAAACATGAGTTTCTGAATAACAGTATGATTGAGTTTATCTTAAGCATAATATAAACAACAAATGAAACTTGTAATCAAAATTAACTTTTCATCTGTTATTATTTTAGATTTATGTTACTATGAATATTATTCTAATATTATTGGTAGTATTATTATTACAAACTGAATACATTCTGAGCAAAAGTCTGAAAGAGTCAAATGACGAAGGATTAACTTCATTGCATCGAGTTTCCATATATGGCTCGATCCCTCACGCCATTTGTCGAGAGTATAGCACAATCTCCGGCAACAATCTTAGGTATCTCTGAAAATACACTCATGAACAGAACGATGCGGTTTGAATTCCAACACACGGGACGCAAGGCAAACGTTTTAGCTACAGAGACACCTGCACATCCTGTGCACACAACGTATCAATAACAAAAGAAGCAGTGAAGTAACAAGGTAGTAAAGAAAGGGAATGCAGGTAAAGGAACCCTTCTACATACCTCGATGTATATTGGATTATGCGGTGTTTGGCCCGTACTTTTCATTGACAGTCGTCACACGATGGATGATATGATCAACATCACGTCGGCTTCCTTTACTTCCCAGTGCTTTTCATTGACAGTCGTCACACGATGGATGATATGATCATATCACATCGGCTTCCTTTACTTCCCAGTGCTTTTCATTGACAGTCGTCACACGATGGATGATATGATCAATATCACATCGGCTTCCTTTACTTCCCAGTACTTTTCATTGACAGTCGTCACACGATGGATGATATGATCATCACGTCGGCTTCCTTTACTTCCCAGTACTTTTGACAGTCGTCACACGATGGATGATATGATCAATATCACGTCGGCTTCCTTTACTTTCAAGTACTTTTCATTGACAGTCGTCACACGATGGATGATATGATCAACATCACGTCGGCTTCCTTTACTTCCCAGTACTTTTCATTGACAGTCGTCACACGATGGATGATATGATCAACATCACGTCGGCTTCCTTTACTTCCCAGTACTTTTCCTGGTACCAAGTTGAAGCTGTGCTACCAAGTTGAAGATGTGCTACCAAGTTGAAGCTGTACTACCAAGTTGAAGCTGTGCTACCAAGTTGAAGCTGTGCTACCAAGTTGAAGCTGTGCTACCAAGTTGAAGCTGTGCTACCAAGTTGAAGCTGGGTCCACCTGAGAGCCGTTACGGTCGGAAAAAAATTCGACTGTTGAATTGAGCCCGGATCATTAGCCTATAAAGCGAGTTCGCTAACTACTACGCCACTGCCGCTTCAATGTATCAATAATAACGATATAAGTTATTTATCAAAGATGAACGATTGTTTCATTTCTAATTTGTTCATTGTGCTAGCCTTTACGCCTTGATATAACCAAAATGACTCGTTCTTAGGTTGGAATGAGTGTGTATTGCTTCAAGACGCTTTAATTCCCCTATATAACAATGAGTGAACCAGGGTTGCCGCAACCAAACTGTGAACCAGGGTTGCCGCAACCAAACTGTGAACCAGGGTTGCCGCAACCAAACTGTGAACCAGGGTTGCCGCAACCAAACTGTGAACCATCTATCGTCTCAAGTTTCATTAAAACGAATGACCTTGGTAAAGAAATAACCTAGATAAGTTTACAACCAATTGAAATCCTTGTTCATGGATACATCAACAGTCTGCTGCTGTATTATGTGAAGTTTAACACTGCATGTCATACGCATACATAATACATGTCATACATATATCATGTAGCTAAACGGAAAGCATGTTTTTTGTGTAGTTCCGGATCTTCAAACTGGATGGTGACCTCGACCTTAACTTAGCAGACATCAGGAGTGGTTGTAAACACACACAGCAAACTTGTCGAAGAGTTGGGTATACGAATTACACATTTCATGAATCATTCATACTCAACTTTGACCTACTACATTGGCTTCCAGATGTTACATTATTATAATAAAAGTGTCTACATTTTTTCTTCCTAAATAATTCATTAACTAATTATGACAGCTTAAGACTTTAGTAATGTTCATATTTTTATTTAAGTCTACTTGTGTATTTAAGTCTACACTGACCACTAATAAAATCATCGTTCAACACAATATTTCGTCTCCCAACATTATGCTACCAGTGCCAAATCTGGATACTGATATCAAATCATAGAAGAAAACTAGTCAGTATATAAATGAAGTTTCTACGCAGAATGCTGGGAGTATCAGGAAGAGACCGGTTTAGAAATGAAGACATCGGGCATAAAGTGGGTACAACATCAGGACTGAACTTCATCAAGAAAGAACAAATTATATGGTTCGGCCACATAAGCAGATTATCAACAGACAGCGCGTATCAAAAAGCAATGTTACTCCGATTTAGTGGATACAAAGGAGAAGAAAGTCCACGCAAAATGTGGTTCTCAGAGATCCTTCCTTTCGTTCGCTTGAAATTTGTCTAAATATTCAATGTTGTCTCTTGTATGAACTTCACTGTTCTCAGAGATAACAGAGGCGACGAGAAACATGGTTTATGAAGCGCACACAAATGCCCGTTCTAGAAATCTCTTCTTATCCTGACTATGTGAGGCAAAACATGATTAGATAAAAGAAAGAAAAGATAACAATGTATTTTCAGTAACAAAGGGAAACAATATCATGTCTGTATATAATGTTTGTCATGTACAAGTGACCATGTAGTCTAGTTTTAAGTATTCTATAATTCAACTTTGTAGCTAAGATCAAAGTGTAGTAACCAACGTTTGATCGCAGCCAGAAGGTGGGATCCTTCATAAACACCAAATGACACACTCAGATACACTTAAACAAATACGAGCGGCTCTCATTCGAAAGGATGAGGCACACGAAGTTTACTTGTTCAGCCGTACTGGGTCCACTCGTTCCGGCACTTCCGGAATCTCCCGCCCCCTCCCCAAATCGATTAATAATATAAAGAAAAGACAAATCTCAACGCAAAAAGACGTTGAATAGAGCATAAGGATTAAATAGATGTTAGTACTAGCTAGATTAAGAAGAACGTCAATAACAAAATGAATCTGGAAAAGAAAAGAACAGAAGAACATCATCTTAATCTGTACACACACTAACTCGTGTTATTGCATGTAGATAAACTTTAAAAACAAACATGATGGCATAAAGATCAGCACCATTAGTGTCCCTCGCCAGTGCTAAGAAGTTCGTGTACTGCCGTCGAGATATTCTCATGTTAGAAAGAGATGCGCCCGAGTGGTTACGGGGCCCAAATTTGGGGTGTAAAGAATAGAACCACTGTTATCTGCCACGTATGTCGTAAGCGGCGACTAAGGAAGTTTGGCTGAAATCAGATGCACATGTCCTAAATGTGTAGAAGTCTATGCGTTTAGGGACCTACCAAACCAATGTACAACGTATACACGTTCTTGGCAAAGATCAAACATGTCACAAAGAGTGATTAAAATTGGTCGTAAAGAACGAACGTAAAGAAGAAAAAGAAGAAAGAGATGGGATCACACATGGTTGTTCACCAAAGTGTAATGATGATGATAAAGAAGAAAAAGAAGAAATAGATGAGATCACACATGGTTGTTCACCAAAGTGTAATGATGATGATCCTATCAATCAACCATTAGTACCCCCTGCCCCCACCCCCACCGTATCCACATGAATGAAAATCGGGGCATATCCCAAAGGACGTAGCCATCAACCACAGTAAATGAGTCGTTGATTTTCTAGGCACCACTTATACGTTCCGTAGTTTGCCATTGCTTTCTGAACGGTGAGGTCTATTTTCACCTTTTGTAAAAATCCACAATAGATCTTTTTTTTTTCCGATCCAGAAGCACTTGAGCTGAAAGCTCTTCGGCTCTGTGTCATGCACATCGTAACCCTTCGGTTCGGTGCCACGAACACTGTAAATCTGGGGAACCTGTAGCTTTTCTGCCAGTCCGCGGAGTTGAACCCGCACATACAGAGGACTTGTTACCCGTAGTCCAACGCGCTACGAACACGCTGGGCACGCGGGCATAGGAGATCTTTTATAGCTCGTGGTATATTAGGTCATACGGTGTTAGGTCTGTATTTTTTATTGACCGTCGGCACATGGTGGGTTATGTAGTCAACATCACGTCGGTCGCCTAAACTTCCTACTACTTTTCCTGGTTCCCAATTGAGGCTGGATCGACCTGTTAGCCGTTACGGTTGGAACAAATTCCACGTCAACTGTGAAATTAAACTTAGACCACATGCATAATAAGCGAGTTCTCTAATAACTACACTACTGAGCAGTGGCGGCTCGTCATTAAGGGCCAGTGGGGCCGGGTCCCACCAAAAATAATGTGTAACGTGTATTTATTAGTTAAGAAACTAAAATATAACCTAACCCAAAACCATGATTTTCCCCGAAAATTTGAGTCTGGCCCCACCAAAAAAAAGGATCAGGAGCCGCCAATGCTACTGAGGCTCTATCCTTATTAACTCAACTACTAAAACAATTTATCAAGAAGAAGGTGTAATATCTAATAAATGCAAACAACTTGAAGATAGTTGTTCGCTGAATGTATTTGTTCAGACTTTATTTTTACTGATCCAGAAGCACTTAAGCTTTCAGCTCTTCGGCTCGGTGCCGTGGACATCGTAACCCTTCGGTTCGGTGCCACGAACACCGTGAATCTGGTGAACCTGTGGCTTTTCTGCCAGCCTGCAGAATTGAACCCGCGCTCAGAGGGAGCTTGTCACCCGTAGAACAACGCGCTACGAACACGCTGAGCAGACCGGCTTGTTCAGACTTACAACAGCATGTCCAATTTATGAATTTTATTACCATCATTATAGACAGACACTGTAACACGTAACGGATACATAAATTCGTTTTGTTTCCTGTTGGTGGGCGTGACACCCCCGAGATTGTTGAATATTCATCCTTGAAATTAGTCATCTTTGACTGCTTGACCTATGACTACCAGATCTGACACCACGCTACAGTATAACACAGTAGATGTGGTATTGTTAAAGTAATACATAAACAAAGAGTAAACAGGTATCTAGTGACAACTGTTATAAGAAAGAGAAGATGGAGATATGTTGGACACACCTTGAGAAGAAATGTCTGGTCAACCACTAGTGACAACTGTTATAAGAAGGAGAAGATGGAGATATGTTGGACACACCTTTAGGAGAAATGTCTGGTCAACCACTAGTGACAACTGTTATAAGAAAGAGAAGATGGAGATATGTTGGACACACCTTGAGGAGAAATGTCTGGTCAACCACTAGTGACAACTGTTATAAGAAAGAGAAGATGGAGATATGTTGGACACACCTTGAGGAGAAATGTCTGGTCAACCACTAGTGACAACTGTTATAAGAGAGAAAAGATGGAGATATGTTGCACACACCTTGAGAAGAAATGTCTGGTCAACCACTAGTGACAACTGTTATAAGAAAGAGAAGATGGAGATATGTTGCACACACCTTGAGAAGAAATGTCTGGTCAACCACTAGTAACAACTGTTATAAGAAAGAGAAGATGGAGATATGTTGGACACTCCTTGAGGAGAAAGGATCAACGAATATCAAAGCAGGCATTGAAGTGGGATGCAAAGGGTTCAAGAAAGAAAGTCAACCTAAGCAGTCGCTGAAATGAATTTTGCTGAGAGAGGCAAGAAATATCGGTCTCAGTTCCATGGATGAGATTGAGCGAGTTGCCCAGGATAGAGCGGTATGGAGAAATTACTTGCAGGCCCTATGTAATGTATAACGGTACGAGAGGAATTATTATTAAACAGGTATCTAGGGCTTCTGAAGCTGGCTCCAGTTCATAACCAGGGGTTCTTAGAACTCGCGTTCTCTAGTTGCATATGACTTCAATTCTGGTTCCTGTATGGGTTCGGTAGAAAATCTAGATTGTCCAATACTTCAACATTATGTCTACATCGTATTCGGCTCACTAGAACGAACACAAGTATCGCTGGACCAATGAGAAATAAGAACACAAGTATCGCTGGACCAATGAGAAATAAGAACACAAGTATCGCTGGACCAATGAGAAATAAGAACACAAGTATCGCTGGACCAATGAGAAATAAGAACACAAGTATCGCTGGACCAATGAGAAATAAGAACACAAGTATCGCTGGGCCAATGAGAAATAAGAACACAAGTATCGCTGGACCAATGAGAAATAAGAATATGAAGGACCTCTGTGGTATGGAGACGAGGTGTTCGCCCCTTGCTCTAAAGATACTCGTTTTGTTCCATGCTTTGGAGAAATCGGAATATTTTTTTCTGAAGTCGCTGATCCCAAGTTCCTAGTCCTATTGGAGATGGACGATAAAATATAGGCCCTTGTTCAAGTTGAGCACGTAAAAATATCCTTTGCGGTTGAAAATCTATCAGAGCAGTGGCGGCTCGTCATTAAGGGTCAGTGGGGTCGGGCTCCACCAAAAATAAGGTATAACGTGTATTTATTATTTTATACATTAAAATATATCCTAACGGAAACCATGATTTTCTGGACATATCTTCATGGCCCCACCAGCAAAAATGATCACGAGCCGCCACTGGATAAGAATATTCTGTAATGCTGCTGCCCGGGAAAATTTCAATAGAAAAGATTACAAGTAAGTTCCCACAAAAATGTTCACGATCTTCAAAATTACATCGTGACCCTCGGTGGAGCTACAGAGTTCGTGCACTACAGCTAAGATCTTCCTGTGTTAAAAGGGAATCAAAACACACATTTTTCCTCTCATTAAAGTACAGTGATGATGATCCTATCTTAGAATCCATCGAGAAGAAGAATATTTATATGAGAGGAAATGGAAAGCAAGACACGGAGTTATGTTATGTTATGTTATGTTATGCGATCGACGTCATGGCACATTGGGCATTCCCATTCGTGCTCTGTCCTCCGTTGCAGCAGCCATCCCAAAGTCCATTTGCTCACAGTACCCATGAGAAGTTGATTACTATATCTTCTCTCTCTACCACGAAGACGACACTGTCTGGCATGTCCAAACTTAACACCTAATTCTCGAACTCGTTCCAGTGTCTGAGACCCGCCCATGTGACACAATTGAGAGCGTACCGCATTGATGATATCGGCTCTGTCCATGCTTCTGCCCACTTGAGTCGGGGCACTGTTTGCAAGAGAGTCAGCACGCTCGTTACCCCGCACTCCAGCATGTCCAGGCGTGTACAGCCAAGTCATTTTCTTGAGATGTGATCTCCGAATGCTGTTCACCCATTCCACCCGCATACTTCCAGATGCAATCAGTTGAAGCATACTCATCGAGTCTGATATGATGATCGTATGGGTAACCTGTTCAAGACACGGAGTGTTATGAACAGACACACACAACTCGTAATTACAAATTACAACCCGACAATAAACTGATCTTGTCAGCATCTTTATGATAACATTCAGAACAATAACACTAAAAGCTAGCGCCTTCTATGATCAGCTCATTTTGAATTTACCAGAAATCTGATTATCCTTCCCGCTACTGTTTATGCTTTCCATTCTAAGCCAGTGAGCTAAGCCACAGCCAGGCTATAGTAGTTTATAGTTGGCTCTGGCTAAGCACAACAGCCACACACCATGCATACTTTGCTTACAGTAGTACAGGACAAACAAGAGATCTACTTTACGTAGCGCTATATCTTAATGAATTTGAGAATAGCTTTCGTTTTGTTCTGTGTGCTGGCAGACGCAGGTCGCATGTCGCAGTCAAGTAGTGCCGTACAGCGAAAGTATTGTTTATACCGCTGTGTTTAATGTTTCACTTAATGTGTTCGTGTGTGTGTGAATATGAATACAACAGCTTGTTTCATAGGTGTATCTAGATGACAATACGTGGATTAATTCTCGTTGATTATATGTAAGTAGAATTCTTTCTCATCATGAATGAAGTGTTTTATATATTGTGATGTTCAGGGGCGTTTTTAACACATTATGTGGGGTTTTCCGCTTTTGTTCGCAATGAATTAAAGGGTACCTACATCGCTTAATAAGACACATCTGACTAATTTTGCGTAAAGGCTTGCTTACTTACTACCAGTGTAATTCGTCATTCAGGCGAGACTTACTCCGACTTTAGATGTACTTGTAATTTAGATCTTCAAGTAAAGGATCATGGTTTCCAGTAATCGTACAGGGAGCACACCGATAATTTGTGGCCACGCTGGCATCGAACCCTGGAATTACTACGGCATGTTGTTACTAGTGTAGCGTGTTATCAACTTGACTTTCAGCGATCCCTAAGATTGGGTAGCAGGCAAGTACCGAATACAAATAGAAGGAGATATGTACCGTGAATTGTTGTCCTGTGGAGATGAAAGTTAGTAAATGTTAGACCCAACTCCGTCACCAAACCTCTGATAAAGTATTCGTTTCTAAAGAGGACATACATCTTCAAGTAGTAGCATGTGCCTTGGGGAACGTTACTTTCATCACAGCACGCCTGAAAAACTCTTTGTCTCTAGCAAGTTCTCCCGACTCTTCCTGCGTCATGTTCAATGTTTCTTTGATGTCATGCTGCCACCTTCGTCTTGGTCGTCCCCTGCCTCGTATTCACGGAGCCATACCTTCTATTACCGTTCTCTCCAACTCACTGTGACGTTTAACGTGGCCAAAATATTTAATCCTCCAGGACATGATGTTATTTATGAGCCAATGCTTCTTGATATGCAGGTCTTGTAGGATGTCTTGGTTTTGTCCTCTTCTCTGTCCAGGATGTTCTAAGAATATTTATGTAACACCTTGTTTAAAAAGCTTCAATTTTGTTCTTTAATGTTTGTGTTATGGTTCACGATTTACCATATGTTGCCACAGGGAATATGCAGGTTCTCAGAAGTCTTACTTTTATTTCTTTGCTCGTGTCGTGCCATAGTTCCTTCATGCTCACCACCCCCTGGAAAGCCATCACTAGTCTCTTCTAACTTCTCTCATACAATCTTCTTTGTTGTTAATTGTAGAGCCAAGATATACAAAATATGTGACTCTCTCAATGTCTTCATTATTGATGGTAATTTTGGATTGAGATTTTGCTTTGTCGATGGACATAATTTTAGTTTTCTTTGTATTTAGAAAAAGTTCCTATCTTTGCTGTGTTTTTTTCTTTTTGATAGACTGAATTTTATGTTCCAAATCATTGACACTATTTGATAGGAGAAGCGTGTCATCTGCGTACCTTAATTCTGGAATCATATTTCCACCAATTGTTAACGGGCCAAAAACATACGTCAGCTTTGCATAATACAGATAATTAGGGTTCTGAACATTATATGAGTACAAGCTCAAAATTACATCTGGGACCTTCGTCTGTGCTACAAAGTTCGTGTATTGTCGTTGAGACCTTAGTATGTAAGTACGAGATCAGAGCTCATAAGATTATTTTTACCAAGCTCAATTATAATAATCCCATCAGTCAAACATCAAAATGTCAATTAATCACATCAATCAAACATCAAAACATCAGTTAATCACATCAGTCACGCATCAAAACATCAGTTAATCACATCAGTGAAGCATCAAAACGTCAGTTAATCATATCAGTCAAGCATCAAAACATTAGTTAATCACATCAATCAAGCATCAAAACATTAGTTAATCACATCAATCAAACATCAAACACCAGTTAATCACATCAATCAAACATCAAAACATCAGTTAATCACATCAATCAAACATCAAAACATCAGTTAATCACATCAATCAAACATCAGTTAATCACATCAATCAAACATCAAAACATCAGTTAATGTGACGAACAGCGATAATTATATCGATAGGTTTGGGACATGATCTGAAATAAGAAAGTTGGGATAATTTGAGGACTACTTTTACTATTACAACTTCCTGCTCACAGTGGAGCATAGAACTGCAACTGCAAGTGGTGCTATACACCGAATTACATTTTGTATTATCTTCTACAACTCTGATCTCATGATCTTTTATTATTACCATGTATTTTTGATGGGCGTCCGTAGCTTAAGCAGTAGTGAGCTCGATCACAACCCAAGCGTACCTGGTTCAAACTCCGCGGCGGGCAAGTTTGGAAGCAAATTCGTTCCCTTGGATTTTTACAAACGGTAAATGTAGATCTCACCGTTCATAAAGTAATGGCAAACTACTGAACGTATAAGTGGTGTCTAGAAAATCGACGACTCGTTTACTGTTGTTGATGGCTAAGTCCTGTAAAGGATATGCCACGATTTTCAAATTTGGTTGACAACTCTTCCCTTTCCCGACGTGTTTCAACTAAAGGAGTCCAACGGTGACGGATTAACTTTATTTCATTAGATTTCTCCATATGGCTCCGTCTCTGTCGCAGAATTGGCACGTCATCTGCAGAGAGTATTACATAAAGCACGAACTCGTTAGCTCCTGCAACAATCCTAGGAATCTCATGAAAAATTGCACACATGTCTCGGTCCGGATTCTAACCCCCAACCTTCAGAACGACAGGCAAATGTCTTCACCCCGTCGCCATATAGACGCCCTTAGTTTCAACTAAAATTAATAAATGATCTTAGTTTAACGTATACTAAACTTATAGCTTCATGGACTAGTGGTTCTCAACATTTATTAACTTGTACTACGCTTGAACATGTAGCAACACTCCCATGCCTTCCCCCTTCCCTGGGGTGTCACGCCTCCTCTGATACTACCTCACGCCTTCCTAGATACTGCCTCCTGCCTCTTTGGGTGTCGCCCCTCCCCGATACTGTCTCACGCCTCCCTTAATACTGTCTCATGCCTTCTCTGAGACTACCTCACGCCTCCCGTGATATTGCCTAAAACCGTCACATATACTGCCTCACTCCTTTCTGTTACTGCCTCACACTTCCCTGGGGAGTCATACCTCATCATCATCATCAGGTGCCGTCTCCACATCGAAGGTTGGCTGCAATGAATCTCCAGCATCCTCTGTCTTTCGCCTTGGTGTTGCACACTGCCAGACTGTAACCTGTCCATTTCTTAAAGTTTCCCTCCCACTTATCTCTCGGTCTTCCCCTTGCTCTTCTCCCCTCAACTTTCCCCTCTAGTAAATGTTTTATCATGGTGTCATGCCTTTTATGTGCCCAAAATACTTTACTTGTCTGAATTTTATTTCTCTTAATAATTGTTTCTTCATGCCTAGTTTTCCTAAAACTTGTTTATTTGTCTGTTTTTCTGTCCATGAAACTCTGCTTATTCTTCTATATATCCACATCTCAAATGCATCAATTCTGTCTTCTAACTGCTTGTTCATTGTCCTTGTCTCACTCCTCTCTTTATGTCTATGTATGGAGAGTAGCTATTTTCATATTTTATTATTGCTGTCTGTTCCCAGTATATGTTACTTATTAGTCTGATATCATCCCCATCTAGGCCTATTTCTTGTAGACATATGATTAGCTTTTCATGTTGGACTCTGTCAAAAGCTTTGCTATAATCGATGAAACACAAGTAGATACTTTTTGCACTTCTATATACTTGTCAGCGAGTAGTCTTATACAAGGTATTGCCTCTCTTGTTCCTCTGTTCTTTCTAAAGCCAAACTGTTCTTCTCCTACTTCTATGTCTATCTTGTTTTTAATTCTTTCATGTATGATCTTGAGTAGTATTTTTGTTATGTGGCTCATCAGGCTAATTGTCCTATAGTCTGTGCACTCCTGTGCTTTGGGCTTTTGGGTAGTGGTATGAATACTGATGTCTTCAAGTCTCTTGGTATATATCCTGTGTTATATATATCATTGCACAAATCTGTAATGGTTGAAATACCAAAATCCTCTAAGGAGGTTAACATTTCCACAGTAATATTGTCCAATCCTGCAGCCTTTCCTCGCTTCATTGTTTCGATTGCTCTTACAACTTCAGATTTTAATATTCTTGGGCTGTCATTGCACTTTATACTGTGTTTACTGCTTCTTTGATCATCAAATAGAGCTGTTACATATTCTGTCCATCTTGTCAATATTTCTGTTTTATCAAACAAAAGTTGGTTGTTGTTGTCATACCTCACAGGCTGAAAACCACTGCTTCAGAGAGAGATAGGATTTATTTCGTGTTTACAACTTTAAAATTGTTGATAGAATGTCAAGGCACATATCTTTATCTTTGGATTAGAAATCTGATTCGAGAATACGTAAGAGGACTCGTATTGTTGTCTGTTTGTATTGCTGTATCTTCATTGTTGTTGTAGTCGATAGATAGGTCAACTTCACCTTGAAGAGCTTTCGAATGTCTTCATGCAAACGTGATTCACTGACATTCATCGTTACTAAGCTTTAGGTCATGAGTAGTGTGAGAATGGAAATCTGGCCAACATAAACAACATTACCAAACTATGGGGAAACCGGTGATAACCTCTAGCGCACCGCCCTGTTTATGACACATACCAGAGTAGTCGCATAGCAGAAGTTGATGGCAGAAGAAGTAGATAAAGAAGAGTTTAGATTAACCATCGCGTGTGGAGCGTCTGACCACAGCCAGGCTCTAGCCACAGCCAGGCTCTAGCACAAGCCAGACAACTGGCCGGGTATTCCCTGACCTAGATAAGAAAAGGGATCTGGAAAATACAGATGTTTGATAGAACACTGCATGCTTTTTTGCAATTTTACTCAATTCGGTGAGTCTATGGTTATTTATTGGTAACAAATATTTATAATATTGATATTCCTTATTGTTAAACTTAACTTGTTGCATAATATAACTTCGAGTTAGCATTTTGTGTTGATTTTAAAATGAATTCGTCTATATACACCAATACTGGAATGCGAGGTCACGTGGTGTAGTTGGGGTCTGATTTCCCACAATTCTTACCTGAGCCCGAAGGCCCAGTAGTTTATAGTTGGCTCTGGTCTCACCAATGGATTAGTGCGCGGCTCCCATGCGGTAGACTTGGGTTCAATTCACGGTAAGGTCCAGTTCTATAAATATCCTGACAATGTGTAACAAAATCAGATTAGAGACAAAAAATGAAGAAGCAGACACAACAAGAGTATGTCTTACAAGAGTATGTCTTACAAGAGTATGTCTTACAAGAGTATGTCTTACAAGAGTATGTCTTACAAGAGTATGTCTTACAAGAGTATGTCTTACAAGAGTATGTCTTACAAGAGTATGTCTTACAAGAGTATGTCTTACAAGAGTATGTCTTACAAGAGTATGTCTTACAAGAGTATGTCTTACAAGAGTATGTCTTGATATCAACTAAGTATTAAGTCAACCACTAGTGACAACTATTATAAGAAAGAGAAGATGGAGATATGTTGGATACACGTTTTATGTCTTGATATCAACTAAGTATTAAGTCAATCACTAGTGACAACTATTATAAGAAAGAGAAGATGGAGATATGTTGGATACACGTTGAGGAGAAATGATAACAAGAGTATGTCTTGATATCAACTAAGTATTAATTCAATCACTAGTGACAACTATTATAAGAAAGAGAAGATGGAGATATGTTGGATACACGTTTTATGTCTTGATATCAACTAAGTATTAAGTCAATCACTAGTGACAACTATTATAAGAAAGAGAAGATGGAGATATGTTGGATACACGTTGAGGAGAAATGATAACAAGAGTATGTCTTGATATCAACTAAGTATTAAGTCAATCACTAGTGACAACTATTATAAGAAAGAGAAGATGGAGATATGTTGGATACACGTTGAGGAGAAATGATAACAAGAGTATGTCTTGATATCAACTAAGTATTAAGTCAATCACTAGTGACAACTATTATAAGAAAGAGAAGATGGAGATATGTTGGATACACGTTTTATGTCCTGATATCAACTAAGTATTAAGTCAATCACTAGTGACAACTATTATAAGAAAGAGAAGATGGAGATATGTTGGATACACGTTTTATGTCTTGATATCAACTAAGTATTAAGTCAATCACTAGTGACAACTATTATAAGAAAGAGAAGATGGAGATATGTTGGATACACGTTTTATGTCTTGATATCAACTAAGTATTAAGTCAATCACTAGTGACAACTATTATAAGAAAGAGAAGATGGAGATATGTTGGATACACGTTGAGGAGAAATGATAACAAGAGTATGTCTTGATATCAACTAAGTATTAAGTCAACCACTAGTGACAACTATTATAAGAAAGAGAAGATGGAGATATGTTGGATACACGTTGAGGAGAAATGATAACAAGAGTATGTCCTGATATCAACTAAGTATTAAGTCAATCACTAGTGACAACTATTATAAGAAAGAGAAGATGGAGATATGTTGGATACACGTTGAGGAGAAATGATAACAAGAGTATGTCCTGATATCAACTAAGTATTAAGTCAATCACTAGTGACAACTATTATAAGAAAGAGAAGATGGAGATATGTTGGATACACGTTGAGGAGAAATGATAACAAGAGTATGTCCTGATATCAACTAAGTATTAAGTCAACCACTAGTGACAACTATTATAAGAAAGAGAAGATGGAGATATGTTGGATACACGTTTTATGTCCTGATATCAACTAAGTATTAAGTCAATCACTAGTGACAACTATTATAAGAAAGAGAAGATGGAGATATGTTGGATACACGTTTTATGTCCTGATATCAACTAAGTATTAAGTCAACCACTAGTGACAACTATTATAAGAAAGAGAAGATGGAGATATGTTGGATACACGTTGAGGAGAAATGATAACAAGAGTATGTCCTGATATCAACTAAGTATTAAGTCAACCACTAGTCACAACTATTATAAGAAAGAGAAGATGGAGATATGTTGGATACACGTTGAGGAGAAATGATAACAAGAGTATGTCCTGATATCAACTAAGTATTAAGTCAATCACTAGTGACAACTATTATAAGAAAGAGAAGATGGAGATATGTTGGATACACGTTTTATGTCCTGATATCAACTAAGTATTAAGTCAACCACTAGTGACAACTATTATAAGAAAGAGAAGATGGAGATATGTTGGATACACGTTGAGGAGAAATGATAACAAGAGTATGTCCTGATATCAACTAAGTATTAAGTCAACCACTAGTGACAACTATTATAAGAAAGAGAAGATGGAGATATGTTGGATACACGTTTTATGTCCTGATATCAACTAAGTATTAAGTCAATCACTAGTGACAACTATTATAAGAAAGAGAAGATGGAGATATGTTGGATACACGTTGAGGAGAAATGATAACAAGAGTATGTCTTGATATCAACTAAGTATTAAGTCAATCACTAGTGACAACTATTATAAGAAAGAGAAGATGGAGATATGTTGGATACACGTTGAGGAGAAATGATAACAAGAGTATGTCCTGATATCAACTAAGTATTAAGTCAACCACTAGTGACAACTATTATAAGAAAGAGAAGATGGAGATATGTTGGATACACGTTGAGGAGAAATGATAACAAGAGTATGTCCTGATATCAACTAAGTATTAAGTCAACCACTAGTGACAACTATTATAAGAAAGAGAAGATGGAGATATGTTGGATACACGTTGAGGAGAAATGATCAACGAATATCAAATCAGGCACTGAAGTGGGATGCAGAGGGTTCAAAAAAGAGAGGACGACCTAAGGAGACCCTGAAATGAACTTGGCTGAGAGAGGCAAGAAATATCGATCTCAGTTCCATGGATGAGATTGAGCGAGTTACCCAGGATAGAGCGGTATGGAGAAATTACTTGCAGGCCCTATGTAACGTATAATGGTACGAGAGAAATTATTATTATTATTATTATTAAGTCAACTATAAAATAGTGTGTGCCCTATATGAGAGATTTATTACAGCTATCATTGCCATTTGTATTTCTTCCATTCATTCAAATGCAAATGTGGGATCTCTGTTGCGCAGAGGCTAGACGCTCGCCTCTCGTTTCAAAGATATTCGGTTCGTTCCCTCGTGAATGTCTCTGATCTCAGCGTAGGTAAGATCGAGTTCCTAGTCCTGTCAGTGACGGACAATAAATCGTAGACACCGTCTTAAAGTTGAGCTTGTAAAAGAACCCTTGGCAGTTCATAATCGAGAAGAGCAAGCTGGAAAGCCACTGATCGAACAAAATTCATTAGGAAGATTTTAAAAATTTAATTGCTACAAAATATTTTCACCATCTTCTAGATTACACCGGAACCTAGTCAGCGCTACGGAGTTCGTGCACTGTCGCTGCGATCTTCATGTGCAAGAAAGAGATCGGAGCACACATTGTTACTCACCGAGCGAAGTGCAATGATGATAGTCCCAAACAATCAAACAATCAATCAATGTAAATGTACTGTATGTTTAACCAATCTATATTGATCGCTTCTTCTTGTATAATTTTTCAGACAATTTGTCCCTAACAATGGAAGGCCAAGCGATCTTGCTAATATTAACACTGCTGTTTGTCAAGTTAAATGGTGAGAATGCTGAAAGTGCTGCCTGTGCTATCAACCAATGCCAGTGCAGCAAGAGCACTCAGTGGTCATATAACGATGTCAGCTGTTTCGTCACTTCCATTACAGCAGCCGATCCGACTATAACATCATTGCCACCAGACGTTCAGTCTTTAATACTCAACTGTCCCAGTTTAGAGTCATCAAGTATCCTGTCGGATGGAATATTCCAGAAATTATCATTTCTCCGCTCACTAACTATTTACCAATGTAAAATCAACATCATAACTGCAGGATCATTTATAGGCTTACAGATGCTAAAAAACCTGTCCATATCTTACAGTGGGCTTCCACAACTTGGAGACGACACATTCACACAGCTTCCAGGTCTTCAGTTTTTAACAATTGTATATTGCAATTTAAGCACACTGCCAGATATCTCACATATGAAATCCTTGCAATATCTGAACATAGCACATAATAAACTTTACAATATTAGTATTAAAACAGCTGAGAAATCACATGATAGTGTTAATATAACTGAAACAGCATCTCTGGGTGATCTAAGAACATTAGATCTGAGCTACAATAGTTTCAGTTCTCTACCACTTAATCTGCTTATAGAGACACCACGACTGCAACATCTATACCTTATGGGACTTTCCTTAACAAAACTTGAGATTCCCAACAATATTCTGCTGAAGGACTTGATTACTCTAGATGCCAGTGAGAATAGTCTGTTAGTTGTAAATTTCTCAAGGTAAGATTTTCTACTGTTTTATTGTAATGCAATATCTTTATGTACATAGAGAACAACAACTGATTAGTTCATTGTTTTATATCTCATTCTAACTTCTACAAATATGTTTTCATGCCATGTGGTATATTGGAGAATACAGTGTTGGTAGAAGAGTACTTGAAATATCATAGACAGAGAAAAGAACAAATGCTTCTATTCTGCAACAGCTTGATATTAAAGAGAGTTGGCTATTAAAGAGCCTAACATCAAGGACAATTAAATATTTCGAATACATCAAACTGCCCAGAGAAGATAATTTTGGAGAGAATGGTGCCTGGAAGAAGAATGAGAGGAAGACCTAGAAGACGATGGATGCAAGATGTCATTGACTATCTTCTTCTTCTTTTCTCAAACGCCCTCTGTTAATTCAGGCGAAAGTCATGACGCCTGGTATTGCGCTTCTGACTGATTTTTGCGTGAGGCCTAATATTACCCTTTTACAGGCGTCCCTCAACCATGCGGACAGCCTCGCCGACTTCAGAGGTACTTGAAGCTTTATCCTTCAAGTGTGAGCGTTGCAAGAAACATGTTGTCCGTGTAACTCTTGCCTTGAGTCCTCGTACCATTGGTACTTTTACAGTCAGAGTTCATTAGTGAACTGCGACTTCTCTATCGGATTTCCTGCCTTTAGTAAGGTCGTTCCGTAAGCATCGTATGATAAACACTCTTTAATGATCTTTTAGTGCCGTATATTTGGGCTTGAATCTACGCCAAAAAGCATTAGCTACTTTGCGCTGACTGGGTGAGGTCGCTCCATTGACGATCTGAGAATTTCTGCTGCTGACGCCGGTCAACTTGCACAGAATAGATAGTTTTTCAGGACTGCTGTCATAGGAGTCAAGTTCCGAATGGAACAAGCTACTTGATGATGATGATGACAATGTTAGGACAATACTTTTCTTTGTGCAATGGCACACGACGGGTGATGTGGTCAATACGGCATCGAAAGTAATTTGAGCAAGGTGATTATTCTTTCACTATATGCACCTCTCTCTCTCTCTCTCTCTCTCTCTCTTTCTATCTATTTCTCTCTCTCTTTCTATCTATTTCTCTCTCTCTTTCTCTCTCTCTCTCTCTCTCTCACACACACACACATTCCTTCTAAAGTAAAGCACCCGTTTTCATACCATAAGACCGCCCGAGTGGCTACCGGGGCGCAAATTTAGGGTGTAAAGAATAGAGCCACTGTTACCTGCCACGCATGTCGTAAGAGGCGTCTAATGAGGTTTGGCTGAGGTCGGATGCATGTGTCCGCCAGGGAATGCTAACCCGAAACAAATGCTTGCAGAAAACGGATGCACCAGGCCGTAAGGCGCATAACATGGTGCAACGACCCCTCACAATGAGGAATGGGATAACGGATTCTACGGTCGCCAATCTGCCTGGGAGATTTAGCCACTCAGTAAGAATGTCAGACCTACCATCACGAGGGTGGCCAAAACTTACTGCGGGAAGAGATCGGCGCAAACGGGGAAGCAGAAATCATAGGAATTATATCCTACAGAACTGCCCCCAGTATGCAGACTTGAGAAGAAAGAGGTGGCCCACTTACACCAGCGGCCAAGACAAACTGTATGGCGTGGCTGATAATCTGAGGCAGACGGCTGTCTTTATTAGAGAATCTGAAATCTCAATCTAGTGAGAACGCAGAAGACAAACTGTATGGCGTGGCTGATAATCTGAGGCAGACGGCTGCCTTTATTAGAGAATCTGAAATCTCAATCTAGTGAGAACGCAGAAGACAAACTGTATGGCGTAGCTGATAATCTCAATCTAGTGAGAACGCAGAAGACAAACTGTATGGCGTAGCTGATAATCTCAATCTAGTGAGAACGCAGAAGACAAACTGTATGGCGTAGCTGATAATCTCAATCTAGTGAGAACGTAGAAGAAGAAGAAGATACCGTAATACATATTGGCGAATACGGTGTTTCATTCATCAAGTAGCATGCCTCTTGTAGAACGTTGCTTTGATCACAGTCTGTCCGAAACACTCTCTCTGTTTCTAGTAAGTTCTTCCATCTCTTCTAACATCATATTCAGTGTTTCTTTGAATACGCCGTTAGACCCGTATATTTGATTTGACCAACGATAATGAATGACAATGTTATCACCATCAAACAGGCTGCCTTTACTTTCCAGTGTTTCTCTCTGATACACAATTGAAGTAAGATCTATCTGGGAGCCCTACAATCAGACAGAACTTCAACATCTCTTTGATATAATTATAATTTGTTTGTAGAAATGTTCTAACAATATATTTATACACAAACAGAATCATAGCTGTGTTTAGTTTAGTTTAGTCGTCGGATCACCATCATTGCACGTCGAGCAAATTAGTCCATAAGTGCTCCGATCTCTCCCTCAGTATGTCCATCAGCGTGTGGCGACTAACGACACCGGTTCTTTGTTGGTTTACAATTCTTCTTTGTCTGCCAGCATAGCGTTCTTTTCGAGCTACACCACACTTAACTTTGAGTTCTTGCAGTCTGGTTAGTGTTGTGGATTCACCGCTATTACGTGAATCATGTACACGCCCTCTCTCCCTTAAGGAATTTATAATATCAGCCTGGTCCATTGCTCGTCCGCTTTGGACAGCAGCCATACCTGCAAGCCTATCCGCACGTTCATTCCCCTTACACCTGCATGCCCTGGCACAAAAATAAAACTGATCTTTGTCAGCTTAGCGATTCTATCCAATGTCTCCTAGCCCATCCTGTTTCAATCTTCCTGAGCATACTCATTGAGTCACTGAGAAAACATGTATGGATAAAAGTCTGTGATTCTAGCCAAATCATCGCTTTGGTAACCGCCATGATTTCCATAGTGAGACTGCTTGTAGTCACGGCAAAACCACCACTGTCTTCCTTCACAACATTACCTCCGACCTGAGTAGTGAAAGCCCACGAGCTCCGCACATGTCGAATCACCGAACCATCCGTATAAATGATTACATCATGCTCAGATGCGTTCTCAGAAATTAATGCCTGAACCTCTGCCTCCACAACAAGTGGGTTATGTTGCCTGCATTCTTTATCAAGTTCGATGCATACAGAAAAGGATGTAGCGATTCCTCTTGGCACTGGTATCCATTCTTCACCGGGATCAATGTCTTCAAGTGTACACACCTGTTCAATACAGTCCTCGGCCTGACCCATCCAAGATTTTCCTCTTTTAACCTATTTCCTTTGTGTCTCTTTATTTCCAAGTGCAGAGGATGTTGTTTGTCAGCATTGACTCGAAGGTATGCTCGTGCACGGCTCATCAGTATTCTATACTCCATAGTAGGATAGTCAAGGAGATAGCGCATCGCCCTGCACGACGTGTCTTTAGTGCAACCAAGTATAATGCGCATCGCCTCGTTCTGTATTCTTTCCAGTCGTTCTATCTGACTATGACTGAGAGTCAGGATCGCCAGCGCATACTCAAGCACAGAAAGGACCAGACCCTGGTATAAAGACAAAGATGGCGCTGTTCACAATCCGCCGCAGCCATTACCCTCATCGCCAGCAAACCTTTCCTCGCCTTCATTATCACATGAGCTATGTGTTCCGAAAAGCTAGACTACGATCAAAACGCAACCCCAGGTATTTCATAGACTGAGATCGCTCCACCACCTCTGAACACAAAACCACAGATGGTGTTGGAGTGTTGACGATGTGGTTGTTTAAAGAGAACCATGTCACCGCTGCTTTTGTGGGGTTGACCAATGCTCCTGCTTCAACGCACCATCTACCTATGCGGTCGAGTTCTGACTGAAGTTCCTCCACAAGCAGTTCTCTATCCTTGCCCTGACGATACACCAACACATCATCTGCATATGACATTGTCCTTCCTCTACCCGTGATCTGCTCTTCTGTGATGCTCACAGTATAGGCATTGAACAACACCGGAGATAATGGTGACCCCTGTGGTAAGCCAGGGTGGATTGTTGTTGGTGATGACGTCCAACTGCCACATTTAAACACTATCTTTCGCTGGAAGAGGGCCGCAAAGACCCAATTGAGGAGGAATGGGCTGATATTGAGTTCAGTCAGCTGCAGCATTAAAAAATGCAGCGGCACTCTATTATAGGCATCTTCAAGGTCAATTGCAGCAGCACATGTCTCAATGCCCGAGTGAAAACCCTCATAGACATCGTAGGCGAACACCGCTGCGTTACGTCATGTCTCTCTATATGGACGGTACCCTCCAAGGGTGGGTGGAAGGAGATGTAACCTCTCTAGTTGGCAGGATATTTTCCTAGCAATTATTTTCTCCAGCAACTTGCCTATTGTATTCTGCATGGTGATTACCCGATAGCCCTGAATTTTTACAAAGTGTTACAACTTGCAACATTACATATAATCGATGTCGTAGTTAAACTCTGTTACAACATACAACAACAATAAATCTATACAATATATCTGATCACCATATCCACTATCACTACATGTGTGCAGTTTACATATACGTCACCTTACTTACCATTTCTGTCACGTGTATGTCATCTTAATATGTCCCATTTAGTATGGCGGAGGAAATGCATGTATGTGCTTTTGAGTATAAGTGTTACAGAAGAGTTCTCCGTATATCATGGACACAGAAGAGAACAAATAAAACTCATAAAGAACTCAAAATCAAAGAAAACTGGCTGAAGCTGCAAATCAAAATAAGACAACTGAAATATTTAGGACTTATCATAAAGACACTAATGCTTGAAGAAGACTATTATGGAAGTAGGAATCCCGGCAAAGCCGAGACAAGGAAGACCACGGAGACGATGGTTCATCGTGTGACTCATGATTTAAACATGACGGCTGCAGAGGCAGGACACCTGGCCTATGATATAGAACAATTTTGAAGGACTGTTAGCGTTGCGCAGTTCTGCGCTGGACAAGCTACTGGACGATACGTCATCTTACCTAACCATTACTGCTACATATACCGACACAACGTCTCACAGTCATCACTGTAATTGTTACATCAATCACAACTACCATTATAACCGGCTAAACATATTCTCCATGACCACGCTTCCCCCATATCCTATATATATATTCTCCATGACCACGCTTCCCCCATATCCTATATATATTCTCCGTGACCACGCCCCCATATCCTATATATATTCTCCATGACCACGTCCGTCATGTCCCCTATATTACCCATGACCACGCCCAACTATCCTATATATTCTCCATGACCACGCCCCAATATCCAATATATTCTCCATGACCACGCCCCCCATATCCCCTATATTCTTCATGACCACGCCCCCGTATCCCATATATTCTCCATGACCACGCCTCCCGATATTTCATATATTCCACATGACCACGCCTCCCGATATTTCATATATTCTCTATGACAACGCCCCCATATATTCTAATACTAATCTACTATGTTCTCCAGCATCGCTGTTGCAACTGGCATCAATACACTGCATCTAGAAGGAACGGGACTACCATTACAACTCCAAGATCTGTCATACCTGCGCAACATTGAAGTACTGTCACTCAACAATTTTGATATTACTGACACCATTTGGCACGAGCTGAACAGTACTAAATTGAGCAAACTGAACTTGGCAGTTAATAATCTGACTACTATTGATATCAGCCAGGTTCCTGACATAAGAGTGTTACTATTGCACTTCAATAGAATCTCAAATCTAAGTAACGTAACCTTCATCAACCAGCCTGCTCTACTACTAGTGAACTTGTCCCGCAACAACGTCCAGGCTCTACCTGCAAACATATTCAAGAATAATTATAATCTAAAAGTTATAGATTTTTCTGTCAATCACATTTCACGTTTAGAATCTGACAGCTTAAAGGGACTTAATCAAGTATTCTTTTTGGACTTGAGTTCGAACTTAATTTCTTACCTCCCTTATACAATCTTCAAAGACATGTCTTCAATGATGAATTTATACATTCGTAACAACAGATTGACCTACTTACCCAAGCTGTCTTACATGTCGGAGCTGGTCTTTCTGGACATCAGTTACAACCATATTTCTACGATCTCATCTCATGACTTTTCAGGATTATACAAACTGGAATCATTGTTTGCTAACAATAACAAGTTAACCATTCTGCCGCCAAATTTATTATCAGAATGTCCAGGAGTTCGTCATGTATTGCTTCAGAACAATTACATAACAAGCATGGGAACGTTAGGTGATCACCCTAATTTACGTATACTAGAAATAGATAACAACCAACTCACAGATTTCATAGCAGAGTCACCGTTTGTCCAGCTACCCCAACTGGAGTATTTGTCGATTGAACGTAACAATCTTACCACATTAAAATATAGAATGTTTCCGCCTTCAATCCAAGGCGTATTTTTGGGTAAAAATCAAATAAAAAATATACATACCACGTGTTTTCGTGATCTTCCACGTTTGAACTCTGTGTCTCTTGCGTTTAACAAGTATGTGCTGTCAATTCCACAGTCGGCTATGAATGTATTTAAATATCACTCACCGAAACCTACTATAAGCATTCTAGGAAACACATTGTATTGTGACTGTGAGATGGGTTATATGAAGGTTTTATCAGTAGAAGGATATTCTAAACAGTTATTTCAGAAGAATTATGCACGCGTTGAGGGATTAGACAGCGCATTATGCAGCCCTGGTCACGATTCAGAAGTAGCGCGTCCTTTCAAAGACGTTCCGCTCAGTGATTTTGTGTGTCAATATACGGAGACATGGTGTGACTTTCTCTGCGACTGTTGCATGCAAGCTACCAAATGTAAATGCTTGTTAACATGCCCACGTGAATGCGCGTGCTTCAACGGTGGTTCCGTTATTGATAAAACATTCACGAATATTAATTGCCAGGGAAGAAACCTTGAATATGTTCCAAGTGAGATACCGTCCAGGGCTGTGGTGTTATTTTTGGATGGAAATAAGTTCAATCATATTTCAAAACACGATGTTGGTCATCTTCGAGAAACTGAAATAATTTATCTGAATAACAGCGGTATTCAGTTGATAGAAGATGGAACATTTGACGATATATCAGCTCTTAAAATACTGTTTCTCAACGACAACTTTCTGACAACGATAGGTAAAACCTTATTTGGAAAAATGGAGGGTGTCAAGAAAATATATTTACATAACAATTTGGTTCATGATATTTCTCCAGTAGCGTTCTCCGCTCTTAAGAATATTGAGGTCATTACTTTGCACAATAATCGCTTAGTTTACCTGACCGCTGTTCCTAAAATTTCACAACCGATGTCCTTGACATTATCAGGAAACCCATGGTCGTGCAATTGTGATTTAAGCAAGGTCATCATTAGGACACTCTATGAGATTAATAAGGTCATAGTGGATAGTGAGAAAATGTGCTGTTATTTCTACCAGTGGTCAGTTCTGAGTGGTTGGGAAGTTAGAGCGGACCAACACCACGACGAAACATATTTACCACCTTCTACAGAATCCATAAAAGATACACATGTCTTGTTTCCAGAGGCGAATACAACACTGACCACTCGTGATTTCAGCAAGGACTGCAGATCTTTGCTACGGTTTAATTATGAGGATTATTGCGCACCAAAAACATTCAATTCTTCCTTGTTGAAGTTCTCAAATACTAGTAACTTTCATCCAGGTTTCATAGCTCTGACCGTCATCACCACTATATTGTTACTGCTAGCATCAATAGTTGTGTTTGTACTCTACAAGCGACATGAGATCCAAGCCTGGGTTTTTGTAAGACTTGGAGTTCGGATCCTCGACAAGAAGGTAAGGAAGACATTTTCTCTTGATTCTTTATTTGTCATCCTTTTTTTTTGTTTTTATCCAGAAGCACTTGAGCTTTCAGCTCTTCGGCTCAGTGCCATGGACATCGTAACCCTTCTGTTCGGTGCCACGAACACCGTAAATCTGGAAAACCTGCGGTTTTTCACCAGTCTGCGGAATTGAACCACACTCACAGGGGGCTTGTCACCAGTCGTCCAGCGCACTACGAACACGCTGGGCAGGCGGGCCATTTGTCATCTTAAATTATTTGTGTATTGCACTCCACCATTTTGAAAAGAAACCGATTGATGCTGGTATCACTGTTTTCTTTTTAACTCTTTCAATACCATGAATGTTACTGAGATCTAACCACAATTGCTTTATGACAATATCAATATTATCAAGCACAATATCTATGCTGACGTTGTTTACATTCGATTCTACATAAATCTATTGCTTTATGACAATATCAATATTATCAAGCACAATATCTATGCTAACGTTGTTTACAGTCGCTTCTACATAAATCCATTGCTTTTTAACAAAAGAAATGAGAAAGAATTTAAGAAAAGATTTTTTTTTTAATACATGCAAAACCGTTGTGCAAGGTTAGAAGAACACCAAAGAAAGGGGAGAGCGGAAAAGTTCAAAGAAATAACAGCAATTTTCACAAACATCTTCACAAAGAACTCCATAAACATCTTCATAAACATCTACACAAACATTTTCATCAACATCTACACAAACATCTTCATAAACATCTACACAAACATCTTCACAAACATCTTAATAAACATCTTCATAAACATTTTAATAAACATCTCCACAAACATATTTATAAACATCTTCAATGTACTTAGAGACAGTAGTGCAGTCACGTGTTCTCATAATGCAAATTTGAATATACAGGTACAACTGGACAAAGAAGAAGGAGCGGAGAAAGTCTTTGATGCATTTATCTCATACAGCAGCAAGGATGAAGAGTTTATTGCAGCAAACCTGGTTCCTGTTTTGGAAAATGGAAACAGAAAGTAAGAGATTTTCTTTCTCCCTTCTTTCTTTCCTGTTTTCTTGATACGGACTTATAAAGTAGTCCCTGAGTTGCATGCGTTGTTGGGTCCTGTAGGCTAACAACTAAATCTCTCAATCATTCTAGGACAGTAGTCATCTTTCACAGGAAGTCACATGACGTACCTACATCTGAATTTCCCCAACTATTTTTCTCTATATTGTCTTTCGTCTGCCCATCATTGATCCTACCTCCGAGATCCACTGCTTGTTAGTTTCCATATTCTCTGTATCGCCTCTGAGTATATATCGTATCCAACGCAAGCGTGTGCCTTTATTACTATGTGCATTTTCTCTTGATTGTGCCCCTGTTTACCGGTTCTTTGTTTTTTATATTTGTTCGGTCAAACTATTCTGATAATTTGTCTGATGTAGGTTGTATAGAATACGGATACTAGATGTTACTTTTTCTCTTGTTATTCAGCATATATATATATCTATCTATCTATACAAATGTATTGTAAGTATGCAGTTCCCTCATATATTCTTCATTTAGTTGTTTTGTTATACTGGTAAGATCTTCATTTTATATTTTCTTTTACTAATTTTGTTTACATTTACTTCGTTTTTCGTCTCATGTTTTCAATATCTAGAGCAGTTAGAGGTGGCGTCTGTGGCTTAGGATATATGGAACTCGGTCTATTAACCCCGACGTTCTGAGTTCGAATCACGTTGCGGACAGTTTCGTTGCAAATTGTTTCGTGTGGATTTTTACAAAAGGGCGATGGCACCACCAGTTCAGAAAGCAATGGCAAACTACTGAACGTAATAATGCCTAGAAAATTCACAAACAGCGTTAAAAGCTGGGGTTGATTCGTAAAGTCCTGTAAAGGATATGCAATTAACTAACTTAAGAGCAGTTAGAAATACACACACACACATATTATCATCACTGTGTTTATGCTGATTATCACACAGGGATGTTGTCTTTCATCCTTTGCTGTTCTAGTATCTTGTATTTGATCAGGGTCTCTTTCTTTCCCTTATTTTTTCTGTAGCAGTCGGATATGACTTTCTATAAAAGCGCTGAGATATTGAGTTAGATTTATTTAGTTATTGTCTCCACATTGAAAGTAAACTTTAGTTATTCTCTCCACATTGAAAGTAAACTTTAGTTATTGTCTCCACATTGAAAGTAAACTTTAGTTATTGTCTCCACATTGAAAGTAAACTTTAGTTATTGTCTCCACATTGAAAGTAAACTTTAGTTATTGTCTCCACATTGAAGGTAAACTTCAATTGTCTCCACATCGAAAGTAAACTTTAATTGTCTCCACATTAAAGGTAAATTACAATTGTCTCCACATGGAAGGTAAACTTTAATTGTCTCCACTTCGAATATAAACTTTAATTGTCTCCACTTCGAATATAAACTTTAATTGTCTCCACTTCGAATATAAACTTTAATTGTCTCCACATCGAAGGTAAACTTCAATTGTCTCCACATCGAAGGTAAAGTTTAATTGTCTCCACATCAAAGGAAAACTTCAATTGTCTCCACATGGAAGGTAAACTTCAATTGTCTCCACTTCGAAGGTAAAGTTCAATTGTCTCCACTTCGAAGGTAAAGTTTAATTGTCTCCACATCGAAGGTAAACTTCAATTGTCTCCACATGGAAGGTAAACTTCGAATGTCTCCACATGGAAGGTAAACTTCGAATGTCTCCACATCGAAAGTAAACTTTAATTGATCCCAAATAATCCCTGTTTTTTAGGATGACAGTACATTCTCGACATTGCTGGTCGTCGACATCTATGGTCCTCAAAGTATGTTCTTCTCAAAGACATTGTCATCTACCACTTGATGGTTCTTCTTCTCAAAGACATGGTCATCTACCACTTGGTGGTTCTTCTTCTCAAAGACATTGTCATCTACCGCTTGATGGTTCTACTTCTCAAAGACATGGTCATCTACCACTTGATGGTTCTTCTTCTCAAAGACATGGTCATCTACCACTTGATGGTTCTTCTTCTCAAAGACATGGTCATCTACCGCTTGATGGTTCTTCTTCTCAAAGACATGGTCATCTACCGCTTGATGGTTCTTCTTCTCACAGACATGGTCATCTACCACTTGATGATTCTTCTTCTCAAAGACATGGTCATCTACCGTTTGATGGTTCTTCTTCTCACAGACATGGTCATCTACCACTTGATGGTTCTTCTTCTCACAGACATGGTCATCTACCACTTGATGGTTCTTCTTCTCACAGACATGGTCATCTACCGTTTGATGGTTCTTCTTCTCACAGACATGGTCATCTACCACTTGATGGTTCTTCTTCTCAAAGACATTGTCATCTACCGTTTGATGGTTCTTCTTCTCAAAGACATGGTCATCTACCACTTGATGGTTCTTCTTCTCAAAGACATTGTCATCTACCACTTGATGGTTCTTCTTCTCACAGACATGGTCATCTACCACTTGATGGTTCTTCTTCTCACAGACATGGTCATCTACCGCTTGATGGTTCTTCTTCTCACAGACATGGTCATCTACCGTTTGATGATTCTTCTTCTCAAAGACATGGTCATCTACCACTTGATGGTTCTTCTTCTCAAAGACATTGTCATCTACCGTTTGATGGTTCTTCTTCTCACAGACATGGTCATCTACCGTTTGATGGTTCTTCTCAAAGACATTGTCATCTACCGCTTGATGGTTCTTCTTCTCAAAGACATGGTCATCTACCGTTTGATGGTTCTTCTTCTCAAAGACATGGTCATCTACCACTTGATGGTTCTTCTTCTCACAGGCATGGTCATCTACCACTTGATGGTTCTTCTTCTCAAAGACATTGTCATCTACCGCTTGATGGTTCTTCTTCTCACAGACATTGTCATCTACCGCTTGATGGTTCTTCTTCTCACAGACATTGTCATCTACCGCTTGATGGTTCTTCTTCTCAAAGACATGGTCATCTACCACTTGATGGTTCTTCTTCTCACAGACATGGTCATCTACCACTTGACCACTGTATCATCCCTTTCCTTCTATTAAAGTATTAAAGTGTATCTAGCATGGCTCTTGAACTGTTTCACATACTTCATCCACGTAATTGTATGATCAATGTCGACATTTCTAGTGATACAAGAGAATAAATTGTCCTGACAATAGGACATGTCATATAGAAATATCCCTATAAAAGACCATACTTCTCCGACAATTAATTGAACTATCATGAAAAGTTGACAAATATTATTGAAAGATTGTTGTACATACTGATGTTTCTGCTTTACAATTCCTAGTTCATATCATTGGCTACACCAAGTGTAGCAACTATCTACTTCAAAATTCCTAGTTCATATCATTGGCTACATCAAGTGTAGCAACTATCTAACTCATAATTCCTAGTTCATATCGTTGGCTACATCAAGTGTAGCAACTATCTAACTCACAATTCCTAGTTCATATCGCTGGCTACATCAAGTGTAACAACTATCTATATAAGTTTAAATTAATTATCAGCAACATCTTCACGTATTACAACAATAAACTTAACTTTTATATTCTTGTTCTAGTGGAACGAATAAATTAGAGCGCTGGCTCCCATCTGGGAAACCCAGGTCCAATCCCCTTTAAGACCAATTTGTGTTTTCTGTCGGGGGCATAAAGAAAAACATCATAGCACCAACAGTTTCGTGGCGACTGCACTAGCCAAGTGGCCCTTAAATTCCACATGTTCATCTTCCCCTACGTCCTACACCGCCCTAAAAATCGGTATTACGGGCAGTAGCGACAGTTTCTTAACTAATTCTTGTTCTAATTTTTTTTTTTCCCGATCCAGAAGCACTTGAGTTTTCAGCTCTTCGGCTCGGTGCCATGGACATCGTAACCCTTCGGTTCGGTGCCACGAACACCGTAAATCGGGGGAATCTGTGGCTTTTTCTGCCATCCAGCGGAATTGAACCCGCACACACAGAGGGATAGTCACCCGTAGTCCAACGCGCAACGAACACGCTGGGCAGACGGGCTCTCGTTCTAATCTGGCATGTACATGTATTACAACATTAAACAAAACTGAGATATTATTATTTCAATCTGTCAGGTATATGTAACATACAGTGGCGGCTTGTGATTCTTTTTGTTAGTGGGGCCAGGCACAACTGTTCGGGAAAATCATGGTTTTGGATTAGGTTATATTTTAATTTATTAAGTATTAAATGCACGTTACACATTATTTTTGATGGGGTCTGGCCCCACTGGCCCTTAATGACGAGCCGCCACTGATAACATAATATTAAACATAACATTGAAATTATTGTTCTAATATGACAGGTATCGATTGTGTGTTCATTATCGAGACTTTCCCGTTGGTCGGAACATCACAGACACAATCTACAGAGCTATTGAGAACAGTAGCAGAACCATTCTTTTGCTAACTGTCAATTTTCTCCAAAGTGAATGGTGTCGGTTTGAATTCCAGGTAAGCAGATAAAGTAATGAACACTCAATGCTAGCATATTTACATATAAACACCCCGGGGGACTGCCTAGAGTAGTTGATAGTAGCTCGGCCTGCTAGCTGTGAGACGCCTCATAGCTCGGGTTCGAACCTACTGTCCGGCATTTGTTCGAGTCCCTGGTCTTACTCAGGACGATAACGTGAGTACCTCTGAAGTCGGAGAAAATCTGCCTGTATGGCGAGGAATACTAATTACGAGTACATTGAGCACACGGCTGCCAGTGTAAAGTAATTTACAATGTGCACGCTGCTGCCATTGTAAGAAATTGGAAAACGGATTTTCACGCAAAAATCAGTTTCAGAGATGAAACTTCGTCTGAGTTGAAAGCGGACGAAAAAAAGAAAACATATAATGCTAGCATATTTACGTATAAACAGTTGGGACAGTAAATACATGAGAATTGAGCAAATAACAGTGCTACATTAACAACAAATGTAACATAGTCAACATTTTGATCAAAAGTCTACTTCAAGTTTTGTTACCCTACATGTTAACCCTTCTCCTCCCGGCGTCATCACTTCCACCGTTATATCTAAATTGTCCAGGCACCCGAGATGATCTAGATTCCAGGTCGTAGAACTTCGTGACATATACTCCTCGTTCTTGAACTTAAATCAATGTTTTATTATGTTAATTTACTGCTTTGTTTGTGTATGTATTGTCTTGAGAAAGACTGAAACGTCGCTTGTTTGTTGTCATTTTACTTACTGAATTAATAATGTCTTCTTGCTTATGTAATATTGTTCTATACCTGTCCTCGTACATATATTCACGTTTATTCAGTATTATTTCAGCCTCCGCACGGTTTTCTCCAGATCTGATCTGATCCGGTCTGACTACCTAATATCTGTAAGTTTCCTTACATCACCTTCAAGTTTTTGTTGCATCCACTTACTTGCTGAGCTGCTTAGTTCCAGACTTAAGTTTGTTGCATCCACTTACTTGCTGAGCTGCTTAGTTCCAGACTTAAGTACATCACCTTCATGTTTTTGTTGCATCCATTTACTTGCTGAGCTGCTTAGTTCCAGACTTAAGTACATCACCTTCATGTTTTTGTTGCATCCATTTACTTGCTGAGCTGCTTAGTTCCAGACTTAAGTACATCATCTTTATATTTTTGTTGCATCCATTTACTTGTTGAGCTGCTTAGTTCTAGACTTAAGTATTCAGTGTCTCACATTTTTGGAGGAAAACAAATTTCATCTTTTCATTTTAAAACTAACTTGCTTTGCTCTTGTTGAAATTCTATCTCTATATTCTCTTCATGTGCAGTTTGACATTTAAAACTTCCCCAAGAAATGTCCTTTGTTGTCGAGCTGCCACCTTTATTCTATTTGTTTCCCCTTCAGGGCACAATCTTTTAACTGTCTTTTCACATTTCTCCTTCATGTTTCTCTTTGACGTCCAAACCTTCTTTTCCCATCCGTTGTCCATTAGAGAGCTATCTTAGGAAAGGGTTTTTTTCATTTCAACATCCGAAAACAAATGTGGGTGGATTTGGGTGTTAGAAGGTTAGCTGTCTGGATGCAGACTACCTTTTAGGTTTGATCTCCTTCCTTCAGGAAACAAGTTGCATGATTGATCTCGTTCCCTTCACCAGATGCAACAAGTTGCATGATTGATCTCGTTCCCTTCACCCGATGCAACAAGTTGCATGATTGATTTCGTTCCCTTCACCCGATGCAACAAGTTGCATGATTGATCTCGCTTCCTTCACCCGATGCAACAAGTTGCATGATTGATCTCGTTCCCTTCACCCGATGCAACAAGTTGCATGATTGATCTCGTTCCCTTCACCCGATGCAACAAGTTGCCTTTTAAAACAAGGAACGTTTTACATGTTGTTTACGATTTGTGAAAGAATGTATAAGTTGATAGAATATGTAAGTGGCGAGAGTTTTCGTAGTACATAATAAATCAGTTTCAAATTGTCACACACACACAGTTACAAATACATTTGCTGTATGACCCGGAAGTAACCCAACGTGATGTGTCAGATTAGCAATTCTCTAGTAGTACCTAATACTAAATTATGTCCGCTGATAAAAAAAAAAAAGATGTGAGCCAATAATTATTACCATCAATAATGCATAAATTCAAGCTGTTACAGATTTCAATTTCTTGGTTATGTAACAATAAACAATAATGAAGACTCTACAGAAGAAAATCAGAAGATTGGCGCAATGTAGCAAATTACATTACTTTATTGTTACGTGTTTCGACTTTGCTACATTGTTGTTATTGTAGTCTTTTCTGATATCGATAATAATGTTGTGCCATTTTTGCTGTAACTATTCATTTTATTATCATTTTGTTGTTATTTATTTGTTTGTTTTGTAGAAGATTAAAGCATCCTTAAGCCGAGACACGTCTCGTTCGACCTAAGAACAAACCTTGTTTTGTAGAAGATTAAAGCATCCTTAAGCCGAGACATGTCTCGTTCGACCTAAGAACAAACCTTGTTTGTAGAAGATTAAAGCATCATTAAGCCGAGACACGTCTCGTTCGACCTAAGAACAAACCTTATTTTGTAGAAGATTAAAGCATCCTTAAGCCGAGACACGTCTCGTTCGACCTAAGAACAAACCTTGTTTTAGTTATATCAGAATATGTAGGCCAACATATATTAAAAATATGAACTAACTCCTTTCGGAGAATTCAAGTAAAAAGTTAAGTTATCGCCTTCGTTGAAATTTAGTAGTGACATTTGTAGGGTATTTATGTTTCCTATTGCTAGATGTTTGGTGTTTGTGATGGGACATGGGGACTGTCTTAATCTTGTCGTTTGTTTTATACCCTTTGTTTAATAAAGGCCTTTTGGTCGAAACATCACTGCATCTTGTTTTATGTACTTTGTAAAACTATATGACTTTATTTGTATGTGTTTCGTCAAGACTGACAATGGCAGCTCAGAGGGTTAATAGTATTTTTAAAATTGATGGTATAACATAAGCGAGATAGCAACAGTAAAACGTTTTAGTGCAAGCATTTGTCCGGTGTCAACATGGAGATGTGAATCAGGAATTATAACACAAACTTTCAAGAAGGAAATGGAATATTTTTAAACAAAATGAGTTGAGAAAAATTCTTAAAACATTCTGAACAAAAAAGAGGTTATAAAAATACCGATATCTTACAAGGCATTAATTAAGGAATTTTGGCTTATAAATAATATCATGTCTTGGAAGCTGAAATATTTTGTATACAGGAGACAGTTGTTAGCATTTCGTGTGATTTTCGTTGGCTCAGGAACAGAGCAATTATGGGGTGACCCATTGCAGTGAAGTTGGAACCGTACATATGAACTATGAACTATAATTTGTATAATAATAATAATAATAATAATAATAATAATTCCTCTCTTACCGTTATACGTTACATAGGGCCTGCAAGTAGCTTCTCTATATATTTTGTATACATTAATGAAATGTCAAAGTGGTTTAGAGAAAGCAGTAATGATGGACATGCTTCCTGTAAGATGTGCCAATACTAAGATGGCGGGATAGCATGATAATATGAAGATTTTAAACACGACGGGGTGGAGGAGGTGAAAGAACTGGCTAGAGTTCTAGAGTCTTTTAGGAAAGATTTAATGAGGATAGCATTCTACAAATTACTTGTTGCACGAAGTGTTGTGAAATATTTTGTTAAAACTTATAACCTTATTATTTGTGTTTTATGTCAATTATTGTCATGAAAACTGTACTGAGATGGACACCAGAGGATAAACGAAAACTGGGAAAATACAAAATCTCGTCAAGATCCTGGAGGAGAACAGTAAAACCAGAACTGAATGAAATTAATCATAGCTCAAACACAAAACAGAGAACGGCCAAGAATAGAGAAGAATGATGTGTGTATCTTGCTTCCCTAAGCGACAGGGTCATCACATGCTAAAAGAGAGAAGAGAGAGAGAGAGAGAGAGAGAGATATTATTATTTACTCACCAAATCTCAAACATGCATTCATTCATTCATTCTTTCATTCTTTTACTCATTCATTCCCTCATTTATTCATTCACTTATTCATTCACTAATTCATTCACTTATTCATTCACTTATTCATTCACTTATTCATTCACTAATTCATTCACTTATTCATTCACTAATTCATTCACTTATTCATTCACTAATTCATTCATTTATTCATTCACTTATTCATTCATTATTCATTCCTTCGTTCATTCACTGATTGATTAATTGATTCTTTCCTTCTCTAATTTCTTTCTTTCTTTCTTAATTAATTTAATTATTTATTCATTCATTCATTCACTAATTCCCTTATCTATTCGTTCATTAATTTCAACATTCATTCATTCCAAAATTCATTCATTCACTTACTTTTTCTCCATCATTCATTTATTCACTCACACATTGACTCTTTCATCTTTCTATTCATTCATTCTTTTATTAATCAATTCATTCATTCGCCCCTTCATTCATTCTTTTATTAATCAATTCATTCATTCGTCCCTTCATTCATTCTTTTATTCCTTCATGTATCTATTATTTTATTCATTTGTTTTTCATTTCTTCACTCACTCACTCACTGATTCCTTCATTCATTCCTTCATTCATTCCTTCATTCATTCCTTCATTCCTTCATTCATTCCTTCATTCATTCACTCACTGATTCCTTCATTCATTCCTTCATTCATTCCTTCATTCATTCCTTCATTCATTCCTTCATTCATTCCTTCATTCATTCCATTCATTCCTTCATTCATTCCTTCATTCATTCCATTCATTCCTTCATTCATTTCTTCATTCATTCCTTCATTCATTCCATTCATTCCTTCATTCATTCCTTCATTCATTCCTTCATTCATTCCTTCATTCATTCCTTCATTCATTCCTTCATTCATTCCATCATTCATTCCTTCATTCATTCCTTCATTCATTCACTCACTGATTCCTTCATTCATTCCTTCATTCATTCCTTCATTCATTTCTTCATTCATTCACTCACTGATTCCTTCATTCATTCCTTCATTCATTCCTTCATTCATTCCTTCATTCATTCCTTCATTCATTTCTTCATTCATTCCTTCATTCATTCCTTCATTTATTCCTTCATTCATTCCTTCATTCATTCCTTCATTCATTCCTTCATTCATTTCTTCATTCATTCCTTCATTCATTCCTTCATTCATTCACTCACTGATTCCTTCATTCATTCCTTCATTCATTCCTTCATTCATTCCTTCATTCATTTCTTCATTCATTCCTTCATTCATTCACTCACTGATTCCTTCATTCATTCCTTCATTCATTCCTTCATTCATTCCTTCATTCATTCCTTCATTAATTTCTTCACTCATTCCTTCATTCATTCCTTCATTTATTCCTTCATTCATTCTTTCATTCATTTCTTCATTCATTCCTTCATTCATTCCCTCATTTATTCACTCACTGATTCATTCACTCATTCATTCCATTCATTCCTTCATTCATTCCTTCATTCATTCCTCCATTCATTCCTTCATTTATTCACTCACTGATTCCTTCATTCATTCCTTCATTCATTCCTTCATTCATTCCATTCATTCCTTCATTCATTCCTTCATTCATTCCATTCATTCCTTCATTCATTTCTTCATTCATTCCTTCATTCATTCCATTCATTCCTTCATTCATTCCTTCATTCATTCCTTCATTCATTCCTTCATTCATTCACTCACTGATTCCTTCATTCATTCCTTCATTCATTCCTTCATTCATTCCTTCATTCATTCACTCATTCATTCCTTCATTCCTTCCTTCATTCATTCTTTCATTCATTCCTTCATTCATTTCTTCATTCATTCCTTCATTCATTCCTTCATTCATTCACTCATTCAGTAGCATGTTCCATATAGAAATTCTCTCCCATGACAGTTCACATAAAACCTTCTCTAACATATGTAACGGTGTGTCACACCACATCATCATCATCAAGTAGCTTGTCCCTTCCGGAACTTGACTGCCATGACAGCAAACTTGAAAAACTCTCTGTTCTGTGCAAGTTGACCGGTGTCAGCAGCAGTCATTCTTAGATCGTCAATGACATCTTGCACACATCGTCTTCTAGATCTTTCTCTCATTCTTCTTACAAGCACCATTCCCTCCAAAATTATCTTCTCTAGGCACTCGTTGCTTTATGTGTCCGAAATATTTAATTTTCCTTGATTTGATGCTCTTTTATAAGCAACTCTCTTTAATATCAAGTGTATCACACACAGTCATTATATATATGTGATTTCTCGTACTTATATTTTGTGTGTGACTTGTCAATATTTCCATTGTCTGTTGTGCTAGACTGCCCATCATTACATACTTCGTGAGGGATCTCATAAACTGATCATTGTCATCATGGGAGACATACCTGAGGACATGTTAGATCCAGACCTGAAGGTACATACTTACTTGATGTCCTGTCTTACCTTCCTACATCTCTCTCTCTCTCTTATATATATATATATATATATATATATATATATATATATATATATATATATATATATATATATATATATATATATATATATATATATATATATAGCATATTCCTTTCGTTTACATGCTGTAAATTACAAATTTTCTTTTCATTGTTTCTTAAAATGTTTACAATTAGAAAACTAAAAATGAAATCCGGGGTCTATCATGTTGTCGTTATTGAGAAAATAATTGCCTTCAAAAGTCTAACCAACCTTGTATAAAGCAATCAATAATCTGAAGTCTGAAGGAACGATATGGATTTAAATGTGTGTTTTGTATAGTTTTCTTAATGCAGATTTTGTATCCGAAACGTCAATTTAGTTTATTGTTGTATTTTGTAAAATTTACTTAACTTCGTGTAGTAAAATTCTGATGTGAAATGTTAGTGTTGAAATTTTGATAATCTAGTCGTTTTAATGTTTTATTTTGTCCATTCATTGCTATATGTTTCCCATGTTTGCCATCACATGACTATTGTTCTATACATCCACCATATCTACTATCATATGACTATTGTTCTATACATCCACCATATCTACTATCATATGACTATTGTTCTATACATCCACCATATCTACTATCATATGACTATTGTTCTATACTCACTACATATCTACTATCATATGACTATTGTTCTGTACACAATACATATCTACTATCACATGACTATTGTTCTATGTGTCCTCCATATCTACTATCACATGACTGTTGTTCTATATGTCCTCCATATCACATGAATTTTGTTCTATATATCCTCAAGATCTACTATCACATGACTATTGTTCTATATATCCTCCATATCACATGCCTATTGTTCTATATATCCTCAATATCTATTATCATATGACTATTGCTCTATCCATTCTCCATATCTACAATCATATGACTATTGTTCTATACACACTACATATATACTATTACATGACTATTGTTCTATGTGTCCTCAATATCCACTATCACAGGACTATTGTTCTATATATCCCCCATATCTACTATCACATGACTAGTGTTCTATGTGTCCTCCATATCTACTATCATATGACTATTGTTCTATACTCACTACATATCTACTATCACATGACTTTTGTTCTATATGTCCTCCATATCACATGACTTTTGTTCTATATATCCTCCATATCACATGACTATTGTTCTATATATCCTCCATATCACATGACTATTGTTCTATATACAAATGATACAGTACTTTCCTTTACTAACAACGTACAGGTACACTTGAAGTCTAAAACTTACTTGAAATATGGAGACCCCTGGTTCTGGGAAAAGCTGTACTTTGCTCTACCGTCCATCAAGAACAGAGACAAGCACGATAATGATTGGGATATTCTACAGGGGATGAGAATCCTTGCAGGGGACGAGTTAGTTGGCGAAGAGACTAACCATCCAAATCAACAAGGCAAGACTGCACCAGAAATCACAAGTCAAGGCTTAAATATAATTAATAACAGTCAACGAAGCGAGAATGATCTGCAACGAGCGCAGGACGAGGGCTATAAACATAACGATATTTTAAGTAATGAAAGGGATCTGGTATTTTTTCATATTAACATGGGATTTGTGAACCTTGCAGATAATATCAAAAACGATGATTATGAAAGCACTATCAATGATATAGAATTAGAGGTAACTGACAAGAAAGAGGTTAATATCAATGAGGACGATGAACGTATATTTAAAGGAAAATGCAAAGTAGACGTGCATGCTGACGGTGAAAATCAATATTTTAATAAATTATCTGATTCTATGAATAACCTCAGCTGTTCAACAGACGATAATAATGATGATGATAAGTCTGGAACAAATTGCAGAGAAGGTAATGTATTCTGTTTTAAGCAAGAAATAAGTAAGGAAAGTATAGAGGAAATTGATAATGATTGTAAAGCTGATGTAAACTTGATTAGCAAAAATGATGTAGGTAATGACATCACAGATGAAACTAGAGAAGAAACAAGGAATTAAAGTCGTGTAACTGATGCCTTCAAATTTAGTATCGATAATGTAATAAATAAGATGTAGAATATCATGGACAGAGAAAAGAAAAAATGCTTCTGTTCTGCAACAGCTTCTTCTTCTTTGCGTTCGTTCTTTACGACCAATTTTAATCACTCTTTGTGATATGTTTGATCTTTGGCAAGAACGTGTATACATTGCACATGGGTTTGGTAGGCCCCTAAACGCATAGACTTCAACACGGTTGGGACATGTGCATCCGATTTCAGCCAATGTAACAGCTTGATATTAAAGAGAGTTGGCTATTAAAGAAGATAAAAATAAGAAACATGTAATATTTCAGACACATCAAACGACATGGGTGCCTAGAGAAGATACTTTTGGAAGGAATGGTGCCTGGAAGAAGAATGTTGGGAAGACCTAGAAAACGATGGATATAAGATGTCATTGGGAAACATATGGAAGTCTAAAGAAATCAAATCTAGAACAAACATTCGGATATTTAACTCTAATGTTAAAGCAGTTCTACTGTATGGGTCAGAAACATGGAGAACAATTAAAACAATAGCGCATAAATTGCAAACATTCATCAACTGGTGTCTGCGTAGAATAGAGGGAAAAAGATGGTATGATAGGGTCACAAATGAGGAACTTATGGAGAGAACAATACAGATTCCAGTGAACGAACAGGTTTAAAAAAGACGCTGGCGAAGGATAGGACACACTTTGCGAAAACCGGAGGGGAATATAACACAAAGGGTCCTTGCCTGGAACCCACAGGGACAGCAAAAGAAGGGAGGCCGAGAAATACATGGAGACGAGATTTGGAGGCAGAGATCAACAATATAAAGAAGAGCTGGAGGGAGCTGCAGGAGATAGCTAGAGATAGGAAGACTTGGCATGAGTTGGTTGAGGCATATGCCCCAATCCGGGGTAAAAAGGCAAAGAGAGAAGAGAGATAAGATGTCATTAACGATCTGACAATGACTGCTGCTGACGCCGGTCAACTTGCACAGAATAGAGTGTTTTTCAGGACTGTTGTCATGGAGCCAATTTCCAGAAGGGACGCGCTACTAGCTTGATGATGAACGTAGTCGAGATGTGTACACTTATGTTGATAATGAACGTAGTCAAGATGTGTATACTTTATGTTGATGATGAGAGCATGGACAACAGAATCGTTTCATCTTCTGACAAAGCAACGGAAGACAGCAACGAGACTTGTTCATAGTATATAGACAAGCTATTTAGATTTGATAATGCATCCGTGGGCGTCTGTGGCTTAGCGGTAGTGAGCTCGATCACAACCTAAGAGTACCTGGTTCAAACTCCGCGGCGGGCAGTTTGAAAGTAAATTTATTCCCGTTTATTTTTACGAACGAGGAAAATAGACCTCACGGTTCAGAAAGCAATGACAAACTGCTGAACGTTTAAGTGGTGCCTAAAAGATAAACGATTCGTTTGCTGGTGACGTCCTGTAAAGGATATGCCACGATTTTGATTTTCAATGCATCCTTAGCCAGTTAGTGTCTTAGCCAGTTAGTGTCTTAGCCAGTTAGTGTCTTAGCCAGTTAGTGTCTTAGCCAGTTAGTGTCTTAGCCAGTTATTGTCTTAGCCAGTTAGTGTCTTAGCCAGTTAGTGTCTTAGCCAGTTAGTGTCTTAGCCAGTTAGTGTCTTAGCCAGTTAGTGTCTTAGCCAGTTAGTGTCTTAGCCAGTTAGTGTCTTAGCCAGTTAGTGTCTTAGCCAGTTAGTGTCTTAGCCAGTTAGTGTCTTAGCCAGTTAGTGTCTTAGCCAGTTAGTGTCTTAGCCAGTTAGTGTATTAGCCAGTTATTGTATTAGCCAGTTAGTGTCTAAGCCAGTTAGTGTCTTAGCCAGTTAGTGTCTTAGCCAGTTAGTGTCTTAGCCAGTTAGTGTATTAGCCAGTTAGTGTCTAAGCCAGTTAGTGTCTTAGCCAGTTAGTGTCTTAGCCAGTTAGTGTCTTAGCCAGTTAGTGTCTTAGCCAGTTAGTGTCTTAGCCAGTTAGTGTCTTAGCCAGTTAATGTCTTAGCCACTTAGTGTCTTAGCCAGTTAGTGTCTTAGCCAGTTAGTGTCTTAGCCAGTTAGTGTCTTAGCCAGTTAGTGTCTTAGCCAGTTAGTGTCTTAGCCAGTTAGTGTCTTAGCCAGTTAGTGTCTTAGCCAGTTAGTGTCTTAGCCAGTTAGTGTCTTAGCCAGTTAGTGTCTTAGCCAGTTAGTGTCTTAGCCAGTTAGTGTCTTAGCCAGTTAGTGTCTTAGCCAGTTAGTGTCTTAGCCAGTTAGTGTCTTAGCCAGTTAGTGTCTTAGCCAGTTAGTGTATGTTAAAAACATTTTCTGCCACGAAGAGAACGCCATATCGGAGACGGACAATAAAACGTAGGTCCCGTGTTAATGTTGAGCATCATTTTACAAAAAAACATGGCAGCTGAGCTGAGAATCGATATTCGTAGTCTGTAAAATCTATGCTCGGGCAAAATTCATTAAAGAGATTAAAATAAAACAGTTGAATAAAACAGTTTAATGGTGTAGCAGATTTTGACAAAGATATCTCGCAGTTTGTTTTTTGGTCGGGAAATGTGTTTATGAGTCTAGTTAATCTGCTTTCATTGCCACAACTATCATGTGAATACTTTAAACCTTTTCATTGTCAACACTATCATGTGAATACTTTAAACTCTTTCATTCTGTTAATTTTATTTTAACCTCTGGACATATTTTTATTGTAATATGCATTGAATAATCCAGTAAACTGGATTTGCGTCATGCTAGAAAATATTACGAGACTGTGTATTGACTCTACATGAGGAACTTTTGAAACGAACAGACTGTGCATCCTTGGAGACCATCATTAAGAGACGAAGTTGGAGGTAGTTTGAACATGTATGTCGTTTGCCAGTATGGACATTGGCTAGGACAGCTCAGATGGACAGCGGATGTGAAGAGAAGGCCTGGACGTCCAAAGGAAACATGGAGAAGAACAGCGGAGAGAGAATTGAAGGAGTGTGTGCCTTGACGAGGGAGACGGTTGGTAGAAAGGCAGCAGAACGGCAACAGGGAGTCTCTTGTGGAAGCCTTATGTGTCAATTGGGACACGAAAAGGATATAGATAGTGTATCGGTTCTGAATGACGAAGGAGCTACGGAAAATAATTTTGTGCAATAAGTTCTGATATATCTTTGTTATATACATTTACAGGTTGTGCTGGTTTTGTAGTAAGATGACCATTGTCCAAGTCTATAAGTTCAAAATGGGTGGCAGTAATTGGGTGGCAGTAATTGGGTGGCAGTAATTTACATGTGTAATAGTCAACTAGAAGATTTGGATTTTGGAGATGATATTGCCTTGTTAAGTAGAAACAACCAAGATATGCAAAGAAAAATAGACAACTTGTCATCTATAGCATCAAAAGTTGGACTGCAGATAAGCTATGAAAAAACAAATATAATGAAGACACCTATGACAAGTAATGCAGATATCACCCTGGAATCTAAAATGATAAAAATTACAGAGCAGTTCATCTATTTAGGTAGCAATTTTGATTGCACAGGAAATGTTAAAAAATAAATTATGATACGAATTGGCAAAGCAACATCAGCTTTTACAGGTCTAAATAAAATATGGAACTGCAAGTTATATAGTATTAAAACTAAATGCGAATTTTCAATTCAAATGTTGTATCAATCCTAACATATACCAGCGAGAGTTGGAAAATGACTAAAGATATAGAAAGCAAGTTGAATGCATTTGAAAATAGATGTCTGCGAAAAATAATGAATATAAAATGGAACGAATTCAGAAGAAGTGATGAAATCAGAGACATGTCTGGTCAACCACTAGTGACAACTGTTATAAGAAAGAGAAGATGGAGATATGTTGGGCACACCTTGAGGAGAAATGATCAACGAATATCAAAGCAGGCATTGAAGTGGGATGCAAAGTGTTCAAGAAAGAGAGGTCGACCTAAGGAGACCCTGAAACGAACTTTGCTGAGAGAGGCAGGAAATATCGGTCTCAGTTCCATGGATGAGATTGAGCGAGTTGCCCAGGATAGAGCGGTATGGAGAAATTACTTGCAGGCCCTATTTAACGTATAACGGTACAAGAGGAATTATTATTATTATTAATTTACATGTGAAATCTACTGCTTCAAATCTGGTCTCGCCCATGTGTTACCGAGGCCCTCAATGGAGCAAAGAATAGTACCACTGCGACCTACAAGGCAAGTCATAAGAGAAGACTGTGAGGTAGGGCCTAAGGAAGCTACCATAGTAAATAAAAAGCGTTGTAGAAATCGGATGTGCTGGCCTAGTTGTAGGTGCATAACTGGCACAACGTACAATCGCTCCTTGGCTCGGATCACAAACAAATCACAAAGATTCTTTAACAAGTGGTCGATATGGAGCCTTCGAAGAAGATGAAGAAAACAATCTTGTCTTTAAATCATTTATAATCAAATTCAGTATTGGCTAAACTATGGAGATTTGGAAATCTTGTTTAAATTCTACATAAATATGAGTTTTTTGGGGAGATCGAATTACTTTTGCAGCTACTTGTAATCTTAAGCAAGATTTTTCTACTGGTCACTTTTAGTGTTGCATATTTAGCATTAAGTTTCTTATTAATCCGGTCTGGACATCAAGCAAGATTTTTCTACTGGTCACTTTTAGTGTTGCATATTTAGCATTAAGTTTCTTATTAATCCGGTCTGGACATCAAACAAGACTTTTCTACTGGTCACTTTTAGTGTTGCATATTTAGCATTAAGTTTCTGATTAATCCGGTCTGGACATCAAGCAAGACGGTGGTCATCTATAAAACAGATGGTAAACGAGGAACAAACAATATAAGCTATGGAGCGTAATGTTCGTTCATAAACACATTAGTTCATGATCTAACCATGTCTAACCTTGATCACGTATGCCCCATCTGTGGTAGGGGACTATGTTCTAGTATTGGACTATACAGTCACCTCCGCACACACTAGAAAGGTGCAGCAGCACACGTCTGAGGCTGTTGTCACCATCGCTTGCAATGGATGGCTATTATTAGTTCGTGATCTTCTCAAATATAAAAACACGTCAATAGTAATTTATTGTTTTGTTAACTAGAAACCTACATTTCAACGAAATCCCAATTTTTTACAAATCCCAGTACTAAGTAAACGAATAGTGGTTGTTTTAGTTGACGTAACATTAACCAAGATTCTTCCCCTACAACACTCTGAAATGGACATCTGGTTCCTGTGACAGATTACAGTAAACAGCTGACATTTTCATTGCTGTACTAGAGTTGTGGTTTTCTTTAATCAACCCAGACTAAAATCTGTACAAATAATACTACTACGTTGTTCTAAATCATCATTATTATTATTATCATCATTATCACCACCATCATCATTATCATTATCACCACCATCATCATTAGCATCATCACCATCATCCTCATCATCATTAGCATCAACTTGTGTCGACTCTATATTCAAGGTTGACTGCAACGGATTTTCAGCAAATTCTGTTCGTGTCAACGATTGTTTATTCTGACAAACTGATTACTAGCTGCCTCTTCATGTTTCCTTCCCAAATATATCTTTGCATCCCCCTTTCTCTCTTGTCCTAACAAAAGTATCAAAACCAATTTGATAGAGGACTTCGATTTTTGTTTTGGATAAAGGGAGATAGAAAGAGCCATAGAGAGAGAGAGAGAGAGATGAGAGAGAGGATTACTTTACAATTCTCTCAGCTGTTCTTTGATTAAAAAACGCATGAAAAAAAAATCTATGAATATGCTTAATGCTGTCTAGTTCACCATTGACCAGGCTATCATTACCAAACCTGCCAGTTTCCCATGTCCCCTTTTACACCCTCTGCATTATTGTTCAGATGTTATATTTTTCAAGAAAACAGATATCAATGCTTTGTGATTGAGAACATTCAAGTATTAAATGAAGCTATATATATATATATCTCTATATTTCTCTCATGTATTATTGTATAAATATTTCGTGACTGTTTTATTTGAATACTTTAAACATAGACATATTATCATTTGAAATATATTCCTACTGTTTATTGTGTATGACAAATGAGAATCCTGGCATATCCTTTACAGGACGTAGCCATCAACCACAGTAAACGAGTCGTTGATTTTCTAGGCATAACTTAAACGTTCAGTAGTTTGCCATTGCTTTCTGAACGGTGAGGTCTATTTTACCTTTTTATAAAAATCCCACGGAAACGAATTTGCTTCCAAACTTGCCCAGCATGGGGTTTGAACCAGGTACACTTGAGTTTGTGATCGAGCTCACTAACGCTTGAGCTACAGACGCTTACTTTGTTGTGTATACACTTACAAAACCATCTGATGTGTAGAGATTCTTTTATATTGTCTGTTATGTCAAGATTTAGTCAGACTATGAAGTGTTTTAGATTTGTTGGATATGTCTGTATTTTATTTGTGTTTTATTGTCGACATATTTGTGAGAATACTTGTCATTTAATTATTATTTCATTGTTTTTATAAGAACATATTTACCCATGAAATCTACAGCAATAAATAGCAATGTACAATAGGACATTAATGGTACGATAGGACATGGATGTCCTTTAGGACATTGATGTCTTTTTTATGACATGGATGTCCTTTAGGACAAGAATGACTTTGAGGATAAGAGCTGCTACAAATTACGAAACTAGATGTCACTAAAAAGGGGAGGCCGAGAAATACATGGAGACGAGATTTGGAGGCGGAGATCAACAATATAAAGAAGAGCTGGAGGAGCTGCAGGAGATAGCTAGAGATAGGAAGACTTGGCATGAGTTGGTTGAGGGCCTATGCCCCAACCCAGGGTAAAAGGCAAAGAGAGAGAGAGAGATGTCACTAAATGCTTAACATTCTCTCCACTTTATGTACGACCCAAGGAAAAAAAGAACAAAAAGTATTTATAGAAAAAGAGCCACTCACAATGGACACCATAACAAACACTTAAAAGCTTTACACTTACAAAACACAAACATTAAAAAAACCACTTAGAAAAACTAAGAGTTTCCATTAGCTTAATCCAGACTCTATTATCACTAAGTTATCTTTACTTAGATGGAAGATTAAAGTTCACTTTTATCCCCGCCCCTTCCGCCGTACACTATATCCCCAAGGTATTACCAAGCAATGTGCTGTGAATTTTCGTATTGTAACTCCAATCCCCCCTCCAGATTCCATGTTTTCATACAGTTTAAAACCCGTTCAAATGAATGAAAGAATAGTGTCCAAACCACACTATAGTCAGCTTCGACTTCCCTTCCCTTTTCCAGAAAAGGCCCAGCTCTATGGGGATACATATCTTACCAAAATAATACACGTCTGTCCCTCATAGATACGACCATATACAAGTATAATATTAAACCATCAATACACATGCACATATCACACATATATATATATATATATATATATATATACAACACACCTACACGCACATACACACACAACACATATATATATATATATATATATACAACACACCTACACGCACATACACACACAACACACATATATATATATATATATATATACAACACACCTACACGCACACATATATATATATATATATATATAAATATATATATAATAAATCCTCTCGTACCGTTATACGTCACATAGGGTCTACAAGTAATTTCTCCTCACCGCTCTACCCTGGGCAACTTGCTCAATCTCCTCCATGGAACTGAGACTAATCTTTCTTGCCTCTCTCAGCAAAGCTCGTTTTATAGTCTCCCTAGGACGTCCTCTCTTTCTTGTACCCTTGGCATCCCACTTCAATGCCTGCTTTGATATTCTTTGATCACTTTGAATATTTAAACGATCTAAAACAAAATCCAAGACTTTCAGTTTGTTGAAGATATATATTTATATGTGTACATTACAATTGTTCCAGAACTTGCTTGTACGTACGTATCACAGATAATGCTAGTTCTGTACAGAACAAGCTACTAGATAATGATGACTGAACGTGCCTAAACGTGATTTCAATGTTAGCGCTATGGACAACAGATGTACAGACAGCGACAGACTGAATACATTGATATTATATTAACTTTTAGAAAATGTCTGTGCACTGTTTTAAATTGTTTCTGAAATGTTCTGGCGTGCGCTCACGTTAAGAATGCAAGTTTATTTATAGGAACTTGATGGGTGTCACATTGAACGTGCCCAGGTCAGATCCTGTCATGCTTAGTTTCCTGACGTCATTTATCAGATAATCAAATTGAAGAGAGATCTCAAACAATGACATAGAGAGGACAGGATGAGAAGAAAGAGAGGACAGGATGAGAAGAAATTGGAAAATCTGGAAGGGATTCTGTGTTTAAGAACTCATCAAATCGATTAATTTTCACAGAATTTTTCAATGAAAATGTTGCAGATCTCAGATCACGATTTTGTGTTCAGTAAATGAAAATCTTGTTAGTGTTCCTGAACGAGACAATGGGACAAATAATAAAGTGAAAGTTAAGTGATGGAAGGAAGAAAGAATGACCACAATTAAATTGAAGAATAAATGAAGAAAGATTTCAATTTTAAATAAAGGAAGACTAGACAATTTAGAAACACAGACACACAAAGAGAGAGAGAGAAAGTCTGCAGACACACAAAGAGAGAGAGAGAGAGAAAGTCTGCAGACACGCAAAGAGAGAGAGAAAGTCTGCAGACACACAAAGAGAGAGAGAGAGAAAGTCTGCAGACACACAAAGAGAGAGAGAGAAAGTCTGCAGACACACAAAGAGAGAGAGAGAGAAAGTCTGCAGACACACAAGAGAGAGAAGAAAAGTCTGCAGACACACAAAGAAGAGAGAGAGAGAAGAGAAAGTCTGCAGACACACAAAGAGAGAGAAAGTTGCAGACACACAAAGAGAAAGTCTGCAGACACAAAAGAGAGAGAAGAAAGAAAGTCTGCAGACACACAAAAGAGAGAGAGAGAAGAAGAAAGTCTGCAGACACACAAAGAGAGAGAGAAGTCTGCAGACACGCAAAGAGAAGAGAAAGTCTGCAGACACGCAAGAGAGAGAGAGAGAAAGTCTGCAGACACAGCAAAGAGAGAGAGAGAAAGTCTGCAGACACGCAAAGAGAGAGAAGAAAGTCTGCAGACACACAAGAGAGAGAGAGAGAAAGAAAGTCTGCAGACACGAAAAGAGAGAGAGAGAAAGTCTGCAGACACCAAAGAGAGAGAAGAAGAGTCTGCAGACACGAGAGAAGAAAGTCTGCAGACACGCAAAGAAGAGAGAAGAAAGTCTGCAGACCAAAGAAGAGAAAGTCTGCAGACACCAAAGAGAGAGAGAAGAGAAGTCTGCAGACACGCAAAGAGAGGAGAGACAGAAAGTCTGCAGACACGCAAAAGAGAGAGAAAACAGAAAGTCTGCAGACACGCAAAGAGAGAGAAGAGAAAGTCTGCAGACACGCAAAGAGAGAGAGAGAAGACAGAAAGTCTGCAGACACGCAAAAGAGAGAGAGAGAAGAAAGTCTGCAGACACGCAAAGAGAGAGAAAGACAGAAAGTCTGCAGACACGCAAAGAGAGAGAAAGACAGAAAGTCTGCAGACACGCAAAGAGAGAGAGAGAGAAAGTCTGCAGACACGCAAAAAGAGAAGAAGAGAAGAGAAGAAGACAGAAAGTCTGCAGACACGAAAAGAGAAGAAGAAGCTGCAGACACGAAAGAGAGAGAGAAGAAAGTCTGCAGACACGCAAAGAGAAAAAGAGGAGAGAAGAGAGAAGACAGAAAGTCTGCAGACACGCAAAAGAGAGAAGAGAAGTCTGCAGAAAAAGAGAAAGTCTGCAGACACGCAAAAAGAGAGAAGAGAGAGAGAAAGTCTGCAGACACGCAAAGAGAGAGAGAGAAAGACAGAAAGTCTGCAGACACGCAAAGAGAGAGAAGAAGAAAGTCTGCAGACACAAAGAGAAAGAGAGAAAGTCTGCAGACACGCAAGAGATGAGAGAAAAAGACAGAAAGTCTGATAAAAGGATAGGGAAAAATGAGACATAGATATATGAATATGTTTATAATATATATCTCAAGTAGTAGCATGTCTTTTGCGTAACGTCTCTTTCATTACTTCCGCCCTAAAAACTCTCTGTCTCTAGCAAGTTCTTCCGTCTCTTTCAGCGTCATCTTCAAGGTTTCTTTGATGTCCTGCTGCCACCTCCTTCTTGGTCGTCCCCTGCCTAGTATTCCAGGAACCATGATTTGATTGATTGATTGATTAATTGATTGATTGATAGGACCATCATCATTGCACTTCGGTGAGTAACCATGTGTGCTCAATCTCTTTCTTGCACATGAAGTTCTCAGCGATAGTACGCGAACTCCTTAGCGCCGGCGAGGGTCCGATGTAATTTAGAAGATGGTAAAAATATTATATAGGAATATATAGTCATTTTAGCAGTCCATGGAATTCTCAGTACTATTCTGTAAAATTGTGGTCTCTAGAAAATGTTATTCTCTGCCTATTTATTATTCACGACTCAACTCTATGTGTTAGTGTTGGGTGTTATGTAGCAGTAGAGCCCTACTCTCTTTATGACTTCAATAATCAAAGATATGTTTCATATCATCTCCTGAATTTTCTTAAATACTATTTTCACCCAGTATATTCTCTTATTTACTACTGAACTGTGCCTGCCATTCAACATTATCAGAGTTGTAGAGTTTTCAATTCCTGGTCTTGTCTTGGCAACATCTCATTCACTTTTATAGTGCATTAATTAAGATGGAATCTGTATTTTTGAGATAACTATCAATTTCATCGTCTTTCTTTCATCGCCCGAGTAGTTGCCGGGGCCCAAATTTGGGGTGTAGAGAATAGAACCACTGTTACCTGCCACGCATGTTGTAAGAGGCAACTAGGGAGGTTTGGAGGAAATCGGATGCATGTGTCCTAAACGTGTAGAAGTATATGCGTTTAGGGCCTACCAAACCAAGGTGCAACGTATACACGTTCTTGCCAAAGATCAAACATATCACAAAGAGTGATTAAAATTGGTCGTAAAGAACGAACGCAAAGAAGAAGAAGAAGATCGTCTTTCTTTCAAGCAATCAAACAGAAACCTAAACTGCTCAGCAGCTACCGCATACTCACCTTGCAAAATGTATATGGCAAATTACTAGAGAAGATAGTGGCCAGAAAGGTAATGTGTCACTTGGAGAATGACCACATCCTCCTTGACACTTTGGGTAGCTACCGGCCAATGAAAGGGACATGGGACAATGCTGGCACGTTTGCATATGATGTTTATGAAGGCTTCCAATCCAAGCAAGAGGCTGTTGATGTGGCCATCGACTTGGAGGATGCTTATAACAAGGTGAATTTTTCAATAATGGTGCGCTCTTTGATTAAATGTGAAGTTAATCCTTGGCTGGTGAACTGGATAGCTGCTTCTTTAATGGAGAGAACCGTTGCACTCCGTTTAGGAACATGGACATCGGATCCTGCACGTATATGCCCGGGATTACCCCAGGGTTCTCCTCTATCACCCGTGTTGTTTAATATTTACACAGCAAATGTAGCTAAAATTCAGCCAACCAGATTGGGTCGGACATTGACATTTGCAGATGATATCTTAATATATAGGACTGGGTCAGATAGACGAGAGATGGTTGACGACATTCAGAAAACATTGCATACCATCTCGGGTTGGTGTAGAGAGTCTCGCTCTCAGGTAAATCCTGAAAAAGCGTGTACGTTGTGGTGCTCGTTGAATAATCACATCGTCAAGGCTGACCTACCCCGTGTAATCTTTGATGAACATGCCATCGAGCGCAGGGACAGGCTGCGCTATCTTGGGATAACCTTTGATCGTGATCTTTCAAACACCATATTGAACAGACGATACAACGGTGCAAGCGCGGTCTTGCGGCTCTCAAAGTTATGGTGGCCGCACACCTTGAGCAGAGACTACTTGCCCTTTTGTTCGATCGACTGGTAATGTCAGTGGTAGATTACCGACTCGGAATTCTTACGATATCAAGATCACAATGTGAACGACTCGAACGGGTTCATAATGAAGGTATGCGTATAGTTCTGGGCTGCACTAGAGATACCCCCATTGTGAAGATGAGATATATGCTTGGTCTTCTGTCACTACACTCCCGTCATGCATTCTCCCAAACCAAGGCATATATGCGGGTACTTCGGATAAGAGACATCCACTACACAAGAACACTAATGATGTTAAGGGTACGAGAATCAAGCGTGGCATGTCGTGGATGGCCCAGGCTGAGAGAACAATTGGCCAGGTGACTACGGTTGCGACCCTACCAAAAGGGAAGAATGGATCCCAACAGATGGTGGCATGATGAACTATCTCAACGTTATCATTACTCTTGGAAGAGAATGTCGAGATTGGGGCAACATGAAGGCTGATCTCGCAGTTAAGCAGCTGATAGAAGATAATGCAAGTGATGATGATGTTGTTGTATATACTGATGGGTCGGTTCAACGTGGTGAGAAATCTGGCTGGGGTTTCTTGGCTTATGCGCATGGTAGGGTTGTTGCAGAGCAAAGTGGGGCATACAGGACAACTACTTCTAGTATGAGGATGGAGGTTGAGGCCGTTACTGCTGCCCTCCATTGGATTTCTGGGACTTCATTTACTGGGGCAGTTGTTGTCTCTGACTCTCAGTCGATGCTTCACAAGATCCAGAAGGGCAGGTTTCAGTATGAGTGGATGTCGTCTATAGAAGTTTCTAACCTCCCGCGGCTTACGTGGATATACTGTCCTGGGCATGCGGGTGTTTACGGTAATGAGAGAGCGGACAGGCTTGCATCAACAGCATCGATTGTTGGGGAGTTGAAGATGGATAAGGGGATATTCTTCGGTCTCTTCGCGACTCTCTATTGGATGAGGACACTAAAATCGATGTTGAATCGATCAAGCGATTTAAGCAGTTTGGAGTTACCCGTTGTTCAAGTCGAACTGGATGCCTGAGAGGCAGAGTGAGAGGTGTGTTTAATCAGCGAGCCACAGGAACCATCAGTATGCATACTTTTCGATATCTGTTGGGGAGACTGAGCACCTATGGGTCTGCCCGGAGTGCAATGACGTCAGTTTAGTAACCAATAACCAATAACCAAACAGAAATGAAATGATACGTAGATTTTAGAGCGGAAATAATGTAGGGGTTTGTGTGCTTGCTTTGTAAGCGAGTCGGTTCAGGGTCAAAATTCACAGTTGTAACATTTTTTCTGATTGTGTGACTCTGAGATTGATCCAGCATTGAGTATCAGAGAACATTGAGAAATAAATGTGGCCTGCATGATGTAGAGCACATCATCCGTTGTACGCTATGAAATAAAGAAAAAAAAGGACAACACTATATTTCCCAATATTCCTTTCTTTCTTTTCTCCAATCCTGTCTTATCTCACAGCGTCAGGATAAGAAGAGATTTCTAGAACGAGCCCTTGTGTACGCTTCCTAAATAGTGTCTTTTGTCATCTCTGTTATCTCTGAGGTCCAACTTTTTGCGTGGCCGTGGCATTTTGCTTTGTATCTGAGCAACATTGCTCTTTGTATCTATTGTATCTGAGCAACATTGCTCTTTGTATCTATTGTATCTGAGCAACATTGCTCTTTGTATCTATTGTATCGGAGCAACATTGCTCTTTGTATCTATTGTATCTGAGCAACATTGCTCTTTGAGCGTTGCACTGTCTGTTGGTAATCTCTCTCTCTCTCTCTTGTCGATCGTTCTTTTTTGGTCATTTTTATCATTCTTATTGTGATATATAAACAGCCTTTGCCAAGAATGTTTGTTTTACGTCACATCTTCAGTACTATTTGAAGTTCTGGTGCTTGTTCTTCGGCGACGTGTCCAATTTCAACCAGCGTTTACTGGGTTCGCTCTCCGTTAGTCTGACTGTCCCCAGCCGACCTGCAAGGCAGCAGGTTACTATTTTCTTTTAGGGTAGCGACCCTTAGACGACCTACCCCCCGGGCTGCCGGTCTTATGTGGACTACTTGGTTTTCATTCCGTCCAGTTACGTGTACGATATGCTCCACTAGTCTTTGATTGTCCCCAATCTAACTACAAGACAGTAGTAGTTCCGTGCGAGCAGAAACACGCACTGGATTCAAGCCTCTGCTGGGCTTTCCAGTTTGTTTTCACATTTCGTGTGTTCCACTCACCCCTACGCTTGCTTTGGTGCATGCCCACCGTGTCTAACAGTTTTTACCGTGCTCACATTCCCCATGCCTCAAGGCTGTTCGGACATGGAGCACAACTCGGGCTCCCACCTCGTGGCTCCATCAAAGTATTAGAGGATTAATCATCTAAAGTACTAAAGTACTCATTAACTCAACGCATTACATTCCTATGCTTCTTAGTACTTTCTCATCTCATGCCCTGTAATCTATATGTGTATTTGCTTCATATATATAATTTATATTTTCATTTGATTGTATATTGTTTCTCTTCTTTTCCACTTCTATTTTTGTGTTGCACTCATTTCGTTATTCGTTTTTATTACCAGATTTTCATTAGATAAATTTGCATGTTTCCGTTATCGTCCATTTGTAAGTGTTCTCTATAATTCGTCACTCCTGTTGTGTCGTTTGCTTGATAAAGGCCTTTTGGTCGAAACGTTGCTGTTTATCGTCACTGTTTCTGTATTTTGTAAAACTATAGTACTTTGTTTGTACGTGTTTCGCTATTTACCAAGTTTTACTGCAGTCTTCCCCTATTTTGATAAAGTGCTCATTGGATTAATCATCTAAGTACTAAGGTACTCAAGAAAATATCTACTCTTTTGTACTCTGGAGACTAATAATCAAAGTAGACAAAGTACTGGTCAGTAAAGTGCACACAAGACTTTAACTATTAAAGTACTTGATATATGATTATAAGAGACGTATGTCCCCTTGTGAGAGCTGAGAACGTCTTGTTCTTTGTGAACGTTCCTTTATATATATATATATATATCAGTGGCGTTCAAGATAAAAGTAGCCCAATTTACAAATCAAAGCTTGCCAGTCGGGCTAGTATATATATATATATATATCAGTGGCGGCTCGTGATCGTTTTTGTTGGTGGGGCCAGACACAAATTTTCGGGAAAATCATGGCTTTGGGTTAGGTTATATTTTATCTTATTAAATAATAAATACACGTTGCACATTATTTTTGATGGGGTCCTGTCCCTCTGGCCCTTAATGACGATCCGCCACTGATATATATATTCCCATGATTGAAAACACAATTGTTGGGATTCCTGCAGCCACAGACTGATATATGTCACCCCCCACCCATCCCCTTCCTGTTAATTGTCTGTATTAACTAACGTATATCAAGATCATTTGTTGCATGTGCTGACTTCTACTGGGAAGCATGACATTTGTTAGTGTGTTTCACAACATGCTGTACACTAGTTGGCATCTTTTTTGATCAATATTTCAGAAGAGATATCGCTTCTGCAGATCTGATTTCAACTTTCAAACACTCTTGCTAGATTACTAAAACTAGAAATCGATACTGGAGTGTCGAAATCAATATTTGTTGTTGGTCGTTGACAACAATATAGAGTATTGTCTTATGTGACATGAAACTTGGTGACATTATGCGTCATTATTCTTATCCTGCGTGATTAGTGTTAGTAGCGTCATCACATCAATTTAGACAGGTCCATGAGTGCTCCGATCATTCGCTCCATATCATTACCAGCATGTAACGACTAATCACACATGTTCTGTGTTGTTCTGTGTTGTTATGTGTTGTTCTGTGTTGTTCTGTGCTGTACTATGCTGTTATGTGCTGTTCTGTGTTGTTCTGTTTTGATTAATCAAATTTCTCATGCCTCTAACAAAGTGGTATGTCTGACAGTTCCCAATTTCCCTACCATCTCATTTCAATCTGGATAGAAATTGTTCATACATTTCATGCATACATTTCATACATACATTTCATGCATACATTTCATACATACATTTCATGCATACATTTCATGCATACATTTCATACATACATTTCATGCATACATTTCATACATACATTTCATGCATACATTTCATACATACATTTCATGCATACATTTCATACATACATTTCATACATACATTTCATACGTACATTTCATACATACATTTCATACGTACATTTCATGCGTACATTTCATACGTACATTTCATACGTACATTTCATGCATACATTTCATGCATACATTTCATGCATACATTTCATGCATACATTTCATGCATACATTTCATGCATACATTTCATACATACATTTCATGCATACATTTCATGCATACATTTCATACATACATTTCATGCATACATTTCATGCATACATTTCATGCATACATTTCATGCATACATTTCATACATACATTTCATGCATACATTTCATACATACATTTCATGCATACATTTCATACATACATTTCATGCATACATTTCATACATACATTTCATGCATACATTTCATGCATACATTTCATACATACATTTCATACGTACATTTCATGCATACATTTCATGCATACATTTCATGCATACATTTCATGCATACATTTCATGCATACATTTCATGCATACATTTCATGCATACATTTCATGCATACATTTCATACATACATTTCATGCATACATTTCATACATACATTTCATGCATACATTTCATACATACATTTCATGCATACATTTCATACATACATTTCATGCATACATTTCATACGTACATTTCATGCATACATTTCATACATACATTTCATACATACATTTCATGCATACATTTCATGCATACATTTCATGCATACATTTCATGCATACATTTCATACATACATTTCATACATACATTTCATGCATACATTTCATGCATACATTTCATACATACATTTCATGCATACATTTCATACGTACATTTCATGCATACATTTCATACATACATTTCATGCATACATTTCATACGTACATTTCATGCATACATTTCATACATACATTTCATGCATACATTTCATGCATACATTTCATACGTACATTTCATGCATACATTTCATACGTACATTTCATACATACATTTCATGCATACATTTCATGCGTACATTTCATGCATACATTTCATACATACATTTCATGCATACATTTCATGCATACATTTCATACGTACATTTCATACGTACATTTCATACATACATTTCATGCATACATTTCATACGTACATTTCATGCATACATTTCATACGTACATTTCATGCATACATTTCATACGTACATTTCATACATACATTTCATACATACATTTCATGCATACATTTCATACATACATTTCATACATACATTTCATACATGCATTTCATACATACATTTCATACGTACATTTCATGCATACATTTCATACATACATTTCATACGTACATTTCATACATACATTTCATACATACATTTCATGCATACATTTCATGCATACATTTCATGCATACATTTCATACATACATTTCATACGTACATTTCATACATACATTTCATGCATACATTTCATACATACATTTCATACATACATTTCATGCATACATTTCATGCATACATTTCATACATACATTTCATGCATACATTTCATGCATACATTTCATGCATACATTTCATACGTACATTTCATCCATACATTTCATGCATACATTTCATGCATACATTTCATGCATACATTTCATACATACATTTCATGCATACATTTCATACATACATTTCATGCATACATTTCATACGTACATTTCATGCATACATTTCATGCCTACATTTCATGCATACATTTCATGCATACATTTCATGCATACATTTCATGCATACATTTCATACATACATTTCATGCATACATTTCATGCATACATTTCATACGTACATTTCATGCATACATTTCATACATACATTTCATGCATACATTTCATACGTACATTTCATGCATACATTTCATGCATACATTTCATACGTACATTTCATGCATACATTTCATGCATACATTTCATGCATACATTTCATGCATACATTTCATACATACATTTCATGCATACATTTCATGCATACATTTCATGCATACATTTCATGCATACATTTCATACATACATTTCATGCATACATTTCATGCATACATTTCATGCATACATTTCATGCATACATTTCATACATACATTTCATACATACATTTCATGCATACATTTCATACATACATTTCATGCATACATTTCATGCATACATTTCATGCATACATTTCATGCATACATTTCATACATACATTTCATGCATACATTTCATGCATACATTTCATACATACATTTCATGCATACATTTCATACGTACATTTCATACATACATTTCATGCATACATTTCATACATACATTTCATGCATACATTTCATGCATACATTTCATGCATACATTTCATGCATACATTTCATACGTACATTTCATGCATACATTTCATACGTACATTTCATGCATACATTTCATGCATACATTTCATGCATACATTTCATGCATACATTTCATACATACATTTCATGCATACATTTCATGCATACATTTCATGCATACATTTCATGCATACATTTCATGCATACATTTCATGCATACATTTCATACGTACATTTCATGCATACATTTCATACATACATTTCATACGTACATTTCATGCATACATTTCATGCATACATTTCATGCATACATTTCATACGTACATTTCATGCATACATTTCATGCATACATTTCATGCATACATTTCATGCATACATTTCATGCATATTTGAACATATTTTAGTTACATTTTTGTGTCCAATTTTTAATTGCGACTTACCCGGAAGTGCCACAACGAGTGAACCCAGTACGATTGAAAGTATAAGCTCTGAGCGTCGTTATTCTTTCGACTAGGAGCTGCTCGGAGTTTGTTTAAGTCTCTTCCTTCTTCTTCATTTATCTAATCCTGTTTTGTTACACAGCGTTCGGATAAGAAGAGATTTCTACAATGGATTTTTGTGCGCTTTATAAGAAGCGTGGTTCGCACCTCTGTTATCTCTGAGGTTCACCTTTATCGTGGACGGCCTTTTGCTTTGTATCCACTGTATCATAGTAGCATTGCTCTTTGAGGTACACTGTCTGTTGGTAATCTGCTAATTTGGCTGAACTATTTAATTTATTGCTTAAATTGTGGTTGATTGTGCCATTTTTGACGTTTTATGAAATCTGCCACACTTTTACCTCGTTCAGGTGGGGTACTATACTTTGATATTAGACAAAAGGACGAGAAACCATCCATTTTCTAGTATTCTACAGTGACATATGATTCATTGCAATAGCGTATCTTCATTTATGGCGCTAAATTGTAGTAAAGAGAATGTGAATTCGATATCACCCGAGTGGTTATCAGTGTCCAAAATTGGGGTATAAAGAATAGAACCACTGTTACCTGTCATGCATGTCGTAAGAGGCAACTAAGGAGGTTTGGCTGAAATCGGATGTACGTGTCCGCTAGGAAATGCTAACCCGAAACAAATGCTTGCAGAAAACGGATGCACCAGGCCGTAAGGCGCATAACATGGTGCAACGACCCCTCACAATGAGTAACGGGATAATGGATTCTACAATCGCCAATCTGCCTGGGAGATTTAGCCACGCAGTAAGAATGTCAGAGCTACCATCACGAGGGTGGCCAAAACTTACTGTCGGAAGAGGTCGGCACAAACTGGAAAGCAGAAATCTTAGGAATTATATCCTACAGAACTGCCCACAGTATACAAATTTGAGAAGAAAGAGGTGACCCACTTACACCAGCGGCCAAGACAAATTGTATGGCGTGGCTGATAATCTGAGGCAGACGAGAACGCAGAAGACAAATTGTATGGCGTGGCTGATAATCTGAGGCAGACGGCTGCCTTTATTAGAGAATCTGAAATCCCAATCTAGTGAGAACGCAGAAGAAGAAGAAGAAGAATTCGATATTGTGAAATCTCTTAGTATCTTTATGACGAGCAGTACAAATTACCAGCCAGTTATATAGGTTATCAATTTCTCTGCAGTTTATGAATAATACACAAATAAACCAAGGAAAATAGTCATTCAAGTTAAAGAAACAAATACCTACCAGCTAGTTCCATTGTTAAGGCACACAAACATCTCACTGTCAACTAAACAGCGGATGATTAACAGCATTTTCGTGCCTACTTTGTGTTGCCAGTGTCAAATATGGACAAAAAGCAAAGCATAATCGCAGAAAATAACTTCATGCGAAATGCAATGCCTACAAAACAACAACACCAGAAACGAAAGTCACCAACATCTGCATAAGAAAGAAAGTTAGGACAGATCTTTGCTTGAATTACATTAAGAAACAAAGAATGAAGTAGTCCAACCACTTAATAAGAATATAACAAAACTCCGCAGTATACAAGAGTCTTCTACAACAGAACATTAGGAAAGAAGGCAAGATGAAGACAACGAAAACGATGGTTAGATATCTGGCAGTGCACTAAATGCGTCAAAGGTCACGAAACACGTATGTGTAGCTATGAAACGAACGAATAGTAGTTGTCCACTAAAGTAGACACTATACTTGACTGGATTGTAATCAACATGGCACACATTTCTACAGACGATATCTAATATTTGACAAACATGAAAAACCCCAGTTTAAAGTAGAACATCTGGAGTTATACTCTAGCAATGGTATCACATTTGTTTGATCATAACGGAAGCTAAAAGAGCTGACACATCACAATCTATGTCAATAAATCATACACTAGCGAAACATGTTAATTGATTCACTGCTTGGTTGATTGATTGATTCGTTGATTGATTGATTCGTTGACTAATATACATTCACACCAGCAGTATTACAGCACATGCATATCTAAAGACTTGGGGAGAATAGTGCCTGGAAGAAGAATGAGAGGAAGACCTAGAAGACGATGGGTGCAAGATGTCATTGACGATCTGAGAATGACTGCTACTGACGCCGATCAGCTTGCACAGAATAGAATTTTTCAGTACTGCTGACATGGGAGCCAAGTTCCGGAAGGGACAAGCTACTTGATGATGATGATGATGATATAAACAGCAATAAAAAAAAACAAAAAAACAATACTGATACCGAATCTGTTCCATCCATTTAATGTATCATCTTTTCTGCACATTTTCTAGTGGAATTTTTTGCGTGTGTTTTTTTTTTTCTAAACTCAACTTGAATTGCACAATCAAATTTGATTGAAATCTAGAATGTCAGGGTGTATGTGATCGTTAGAGCTGCGAGTATTGATATCCCAAACCCTTATCACTCACTGGTGATGGAATCAATGCGTGTTAAAAATAACACCAAATAGCACTCATTTCAGTCAAGTTGAGCAGTTTAACACACAACAGAACAAAGCCAAGTCGTGGATCATGTCTGCTGAATATGGAATAACAGAGATACAGGAAGATGGCATAACAAGGAGCGAACCTATTATAATAACAGTAATTTGGATTAGATCATTAACTAGTTTTATTCAACATATATTCCCGCCTGCCCGGCGTGTTCGTAGCGCGTTGGACGACGGGTGACAAGCCCCTGTGAGTGCGGTTCAATTCCGCGGACTGGCAGAAAAACCAATGGTTCTCCAGATTTACGGTGTTTGTAGCACTGAACCGAAGGGTTACGATGTGCATGGCACTGAGTCGAAGAGCTGAAAAGCTCAAGTGCTTCTGGATCGAAAAAGAAAAATATTCAATATATTGTATATTTGTCAAATTCAAAATATTCAACATATATTACTCACATTTAGAATATAATGCTGTATTATTATAATGGAAATGAAATGAAAATCGAGCATATCCTTCACAGAACTTTGCCATCAACCACAGTAAACGAGGCGTCGATTTTCTAGGCTTCAGTAGTTTGTCATTGACACACTTTTATGTCATATATATATGATATCTAACGTTTCATTTCTTCTGATCTTGTTGTAGATTCTGATATAATGTTTGTTTGTTCATCTTTTCTATTATCACAGATCTAGTCTTGTTTTCTCTAGACATCTTTTATATGATCACAGACCTAGTCTTGTTTTATCTAGACATCTTTTCTATGATCATAGACATAGTCTTGTTTCCTCTAGACATTTTTTCTATGATCACAGACATAGTCTTGTTTCCTCTAGACATTTTTTCTATGATCACAGACATAGTCTTGTTTCCTCTAGACATTTTTTCTATGATCACAGACATAGTCTTGTTTCCTCTAGACATGTTTCTATGATCACAGACCTAGTCTTGTTTCCACTAGACATCTTTTCTATGATCACAGACCAGGCCTTGTTTCCTCTAGACCTCCTGGTTGAGTTTCAACCAGTTACGCCTGGGACATGATCAAGTTCCTACCCTTCTAAAATGCGATGTTATAATGCCTTAATAGTATAATGATATACAGAAGTATTGATCCAATATTTCTGTATGGCAGCGAGTCATGGACAATGCTCAAACAATCAATACGATCTTTGGAAGCCACAGAGATGTGGTTTTACAGAAGAATGCTGAAAATGTCATGGGCAGTGCAGAAAACAAATGAGGATGTTTTAAATCAGGCCTGCACACAAAGAAACCTTATCAAAAGAATACAAATCAGGCAATCAAGGTTCTTCGGGCATATAATGCGAAGATAAGATTTAGAACATTTGGTGACAACAGGTAAAATTCGGGGAAGGAGAATTGTGGAAGACAGAGGGAGAAGATGCTGGATGGCCTGACATCATGGTTCGACACAAGATCGTCGTCAGAACTGATTGAAAATGAAAATCGTGGCATATCCTAAAGGACGTAGCCATCAACTACAGTAAACGAGTCGTTGATTTTCTAGGCACCACTTATACGTTCAGTAGTTTGCCATTGCTTTCTGAACTGGTGGCGCCATCGTACTTTTGTTAAAATCAACAGAAACAATTTGCAAGCAAACTGTCCGCAGCGTGATTCGAACTCAGAACGTCAGGGGTTAATAGACCGAGTCACTAACCCCTAGGCCACAGACACCACAGAACTGATTACATACACCAAACAGACAAAGTTATGGAGAGACATGATCATCTACACCGCAGGCAATCCACTTGATTGATTGAGTTTGTCATTGCTTTCTGAAAAGTGTGGTCTATTTTTACCGTTTGTAAAAATCCACGGAAACGAATTTGCTTCCAAAATAGCTGCCGCGGTGTTTCAACCAGATATGATTGGGATGTGATCGAGCACCCTACCGCTTCTAAAATGCGATATTAATATAATGTTATAATGATATAATGATATAATGCTATAATGATATAATGCTATAATGATATAATGATGTAATGTTATAATGATATAATGTTATAATGCTATAATGATATAATGCTATAATGCTATAATGATATAATGTTATAATGATATAATGATATAATGTTATAATGCTATAATGCTATAATGTTATAATGATATAATGTTATAATGCTATAATGCTATAATGATATAATGTTATAATGATATAATGTTATAATGTTATAATGTTATAATGCTATAATGCTATAATGTTATAATGATATAATGTTATAATGCTATAATGCTATAATGATATAACGATATAATGATATAACGATATAACAATATAATGATATAATGATATACTGTTATAATGTTATAATGCTATAATGATATAATGATATTATGATATAATGATATAACGATATAATGATATAACAATATAATGATATAATGATATACTGTTATAATGTTATAATGATATAACGATAACATGCTATAGTGCCGCTTCCTTGTTATTACTTTGATTGGTTGTTTTCTGTGATCATAGAAAGATGAAAAAACAACATTATATCAGAATATACAACAACAACAGAAGATAGGAAGCGTTGGATGTCATAAACGTGTACTAGTATATATGAGACATTCACTACAGCGGAGATGATATCTGCTCTGATATAGAATAGAATTAAATTGTCATGGCACAGGCTGATGATTATTTTCATGTTAGATTTCCTCCTCTCTGTTTCTTCTGACGTTGTTATGATAATCATTTAATTTCCTTCTCTCTGTTTCTTCTGACGTTGTTATGATAATCATTTAATTTCCTTCTCTCTGTTTCTTCTGACGTTGTTATGATAATCATTTAATTTCTTTCTCTCTGTTTCTTCTGACGTTGTTATGATATCAATCATTTAATTTCTCTTCCTGACTTGTTTCTTGATTCTTCATCTGTCAAAATACGAAAATGTTATCATTCATTTATACAATTTATAAAATGTCAATAACAAAATCTCAAGATTTTTTACATAAATAGACAGAAAACAAGTATTAGGAGCTTCCTGCAGACAAAAATGACCAAACACAGGTTTCGAACCACCAACTCTTATTTCTTACGGCACACATTGCGTAGCTCTACATTACAAGCGTTTTTAAGAACACAACCAGCAAACTCTTTAAAAAAAAAGAGCTTCACCGAGAAGTGTATTTTGTAAATACTTCGTCTGTTGAGCATAGAATAATTAGGTCAAGTTCGATTGAACAGTGTTTGTACCAGCACAAGTGATAAGCTTATTGTGCTTATATATTTGAGACGAAACAACAGCATACATACACATATGTATACACATTTAACATACATACACACATCATTCATAGTAGTTTGAAGTTAACTTTGAATTTAGGTTTTGTATGTAACATCGCCCGTGTGTTGTCTGAGCCCTCAATGGATAGTAACACTGGATGCCAGCTGGTATGTTACTGAGCCCTCAATGGATAGTAACACTGGATGCCAGCTGGTATGTTATTGCAATGACTTTTCATAGATCATGAGGTGCTATATAAAAGTGAACAACAGAAAATAGAAGTAGTAGACCCACACAGATCCAAGTTGAGATCTTTACACTATGTGTGTCCATGCACTTTGGTTAGCTATAGTTTTGATGTGGCGAGTCTCTTTGGTTAAGTAGTTAAGCCGTTTTATCTTGCCTTCTGATGGTCGGGGGTTCGAATCCGGACCTCGTCGTTCTGTTTATAAATTGTATTTATTCAGAAATTCTTAGGATTGTTGCCTAAATTCGTGTTTTGTGCAATCCTCTCGGAAGGTAGCGTGCCATTTCTGCGGAGAGGATTCAATGTCTTTGATAAAAATCCGGTACAATAAAGTCAATCTTTCATCTTTAAATCTTATTAGTTTTGATGTTTTCCTTATTATAATTATTGCTTGTTTCTGCTGTTGTTCTTACTTGCAACGATCTAATATGATATTGAAATACAACAACAATCTCTCTCTCTCTCTCTGGCCAAATTAAGCAAATCCAACATACAACAACAAACTCTCTGGCCAAATTAAGCAAATCCAACATACAACAACAATCTCTCTCTGGCCAAATTAAGCAAATCCAACATACAACAACAATCTCTCTCTCTCATGCCAAATTAAGCAAATCCAACATTATCCATTGTTACAAAGACAAAAACAATGTATTTATATAAAAGACAAGTCTATAGTGGTGACTCCGAAAATGCGATCAGACGAAAAAATTGCACCAGCTACGTGATGAGAAACCGGAAAACCTCTTGCGTGCAAATGAAACGGAAACAAAACTTCGTGCGTGCACGTCGTGTCAAATGCAACGAAATATTCTATTCCGTGCAAGCACTGTAGAATAATATGTCATTAAATCTTCAGATTTTTGTACATGTCTTCAATGAATGTTTTTCAAATAATTAAAATAGTTTGACTCGTTTCTTGCTAAATTGAAATTCCAAGGGAGGAAACAAATGTCTCATCGGATGTAACAGTGGTCAGCTTGTCTGGTGCTTAACTCCTAGAGAATGACGCTCAGGGATCGGGGGACAATGTCGTAATCTTACCAGGCTTTATTGTCAGAGATAGTACAGCATAACGTTGATATGTCTGTTCATGTGAACGAGTTCTTCTTCTTCTTCTTTTGTCGTCACACTGTTACCGGGATGTTGCCCAATGTCATCTATCCCACATTGCAAAATGATTAAAAAATAATAAAACAGAAACATGGGCATAAAAAAAACAAAATTGAAAAGGCAGATGCAGCTTACAGCAGACTTGACAACAATTGAAGATCTAACAAGTATGGCACCAAGACACAGCTCCAGATATATCAAATTTGTGTTATGACAGTGCTTCTCTTTGGCTCTGAGACTTTGAAAAACAGATGAGAAAATAGAAAGTAAATTATGAGAATTCAAGAGAAAACTTTCTAGAATAATATTTATGTTTACATGAGAAGATAGAATTATAGCAAAATCAGTCTTCAAGAAATAACTTGTCTGATAAAGATAAGTAGAAATACAAAAGAGACAATAGCGATGAATTGAAGATATTCTCTAGATGAGAACAGAGCCCGCGTGCCCAGCGTGTTCGTAGCGCGTTGGACTACGGGTGACTAGTCCTCTGTATGTGCGGGTTCAACTCCGAGGACTGGCAGAAAAGCTACAGGTTCCCAGATTTACGGTGTTCGTGGCACCGAACCGAAGGGTTACGATGTCCATGACACCGAGCCGAAGAGCTTTCAGCTCAAGTGCTTCTGGATCGGGAAAAAAAGAGAACAGAAAGGCGGTAAAAGACATGCAATGCAGTACACACTGCAGAGACAGCAGGAAAAGAGAGATCTGGGATGCACATGGAGGAGAAGATTTGAAGCAGATCTCAAAAACATACATAGAACGAGGTTTGAGGTAAAAAATAAAGAGGCACAAAATCGAACTGAGTGGAAACTTTTGTCTCTGCCTTGAACTCGACAAGGACTGATAACTATGAAGCAGATCTGTCAGTTGATGGAAACCAGTTTGTCGTAAACTGCCGGGATGGTCAGTCCTAACCCAGTACACTTTCTTATACATTACATTTCAGTATCTGTGATACCGCAGTAAACTTCTATAGACCTATAAGCTGGGATACCACAGTAAGTTTCTATAGACCTATAAGCTGGGGTACCGCAGTAAACTTCTATAGATCTGTAAGCTGGGATACCACAGTAAGCTTCTATAGACCTATAAGCTGGGATACCGCAGTAAGCTTCTATAGATCTGTAAGCTGGGATACCACAGTAAGCTTCTATAGACCTATAAGCTGGTATACCGCAGTAAGCTTCTATAGACCAATAAGCTGGGATACCGCAGTAAGCTTCTGTAGACCTATACGCTGGGATACCGCAGTAAGCTTCTATAGATCTATAAACTGGGATACCGCCGTACGCTTCTATGGATCTATAAGTTGGGATACCGCAGTAAGCTTCTATAGATCTATAAGCTGGTATACCGCAGTAACCTTCTATAGACCTATAAGCTGGGATACCGCAGTAACCTTCTATAGACCTATAAACTGGGATACCGCAGTAAGCTTCTATAGATCTATAAACTGGGATACCGCAGTAACCTTCTATAGACCTATAAACTGGGATACCGCAGTAAGCTTCTATAGATCTATAAACTGGGATACCGCAGTAAGCTTCTATAAACCAATAAGCTGGGATACCACAGTAAGCTTCTATAGACCTATAAGCTGGGATACCGCAGTAAGCTTCTATAGATCTGTAAGCTGGGATACCACAGTAAGCTTCTATAGACCTATAAGCTGGTATACCGCAGTAAGCTTCTATAGACCAATAAGCTGGGATACCGCAGTAAGCTTCTATAAACCAATAAGCTGGGATACCACAGTAAGCTTCTATAGACCTATAAGCTGGGATACCGCAGTAAGCTTCTATAGATCTGTAAGCTGGGATACCACAGTAAGCTTCTATAGACCTATAAGCTGGTATACCGCAGTAAGCTTCTATAGACCAATAAGCTGGGATACCGCAGTAAGCTTCTATAGATCTATAAACTGGGATACCGCAGTACGCTTCTATGGATCTATAAGCTGGGATACCGCAGTAAGCTTCTATAGATCTATAAGCTGGTATACCGCAGTAACCTTCTATAGACCTATAAGCTGGGATACCGCAGTAACCTTCTATAGACCTATAAACTGGGATACCGCAGTAAGCTTCTATAGATCTATAAACTGGGATACCGCAGTAACCTTCTATAGACCTATAAACTGGGATACCGCAGTAAGCTTCTATAGATCTATAAACTGGGATACCGCAGTAAGCTTCTATAAACCAATAAGCTGGGATACCACAGTAAGCTTCTATAGACCTATAAGCTGGGATACCGCAGTAAGCTTCTATAGATCTGTAAGCTGGGATACCACAGTAAGCTTCTATAGACCTATAAGCTGGTATACCGCAGTAAGCTTCTATAGACCAATAAGCTGGGATACCGCAGTAAGCTTCTATAAACCAATAAGCTGGGATACCACAGTAAGCTTCTGTAGACCTATAAGCTGGGATACCGCAGTAAGCTTCTATAGATCTGTAAGCTGGGATACCACAGTAAGCTTCTATAGACCTATAAGCTGGTATACCGCAGTAAGCTTCTATAGACCAATAAGCTGGGATACCGCAGTAAGCTTCTATAGATCTATAAACTGGGATACCGCAGTACGCTTCTATGGATCTATAAGCTGGGATACCGCAGTAAGCTTCTATAGATCTATAAGCTGGTATACCGCAGTAACCTTCTATAGACCTATAAGCTGGGATACCGCAGTAACCTTCTATAGACCTATAAACTGGGATACCGCAGTAAGCTTCTATAGATCTATAAACTGGGATACCGCAGTAACCTTCTATAGACCTATAAACTGGGATACCGCAGTAAGCTTCTATAGATCTATAAACTGGGATACCGCAGTAAGCTTCTATAAACCAATAAGCTGGGATACCGCAGTAACCTTCTATAGACATAAAAGCTGGGATACCGCAGTAAGCTTCTATAAACCAATAAGCTGGGATACCGCAGTAAGCTTCTAAAGATCTATAAGCTGGGATACCGCAGTAAGCTTCTATAGATCTATAAGCCCGTTCTAGAAATCACTTCTTATCCTGACGATGTTAAACAAAACAGGAATAGAGAAAGAAGAAGAAGAAGAAGAAACAAAAGAAGAAGAAGAAGAAACAAAAAGAAGAAGAAGAAGAAACAAAAGAAGAAGAAGAAGAAGAAACAAAAGAAGAAGAAGAAGAAACAAAAGAAGAAGAAGAAGAAACAAAAGAAGAAGAAGAAGAAAGAAAAGAAGAAGAAGAAACAAAAGAAGAAGAAGAAGAAACAAAGAAGAAGAAGAAGAAGAAAAAGAAGAAGAAGAAACAGAAGAAGAAGAAGAAAGAAAGAAAAACAAAAGAAGAAGAAGAAACAAAAGAAGAAGAAGAAGAAACAAAAGAAGAAGAAAAAGAAGAAACAAAAGAAGAAGAAGAAGAAGAAACAAAAGAAGAAGAAGAAACAAAAGAAGAAGAAGAAGAAGAAAGAAAAGAAGAAGAAAAAAGAAGAAAAGAAGAAACAAAGAAGAAGAAGAAGAAAAAAAAAGAAGAAGAAGAAGAAACAAAAAGAAGAAGAAGAAGAAAGAAAAGAAGAAGAAGAAACAAAAGAAGAAGAAGAAGAAACAAAAGAAGAAGAAGAAGAAAAAAAAGAAGAAGAAGAAACAAAAGAAGAAGAAGAAGAAACAAAAGAAGAAGAAGAAAGAAGAAACAAAAGAAGAAGAAGAAGAAAAACAAAAGAAGAAGAAGAAGAAGAAACAAAAGAAGAAGAAGAAGAAGAAACAAAAGAAGAAGAAGAAGAAGAAACAAAAGAAGAAGAAGAAGAAACAAAGAAGAAGAAGAAGAAACAAGAGAGAAGAAGAAACAAGAAGAAGAAGAAGAAACAAAAGAAGAAGAAGAAGAAGAAAAAAAAGAAGAAGAAGAAGAAACAAAAGAAGAAGAAGAAGAAACAAAGAAGAAGAAGAAGAAACAAAGAAGAAGAAAAAAGAAGAAGAAGAAACAAAAGAAGAAGAAGAAGAAACAAAGAAGAAGAAGAAGAAACAAAAGAAGAAGAAGAAGAAAGAAAAGAAGAAGAAGAAACAAAAGAAGAAGAAGAAGAAAAAAAAGAAGAAGAAGAAAAAGAAGAAAACAAGAAAAGAAGAAAGAAGAAGAAGACAAAAAAGAAGAAGAAGAAGAAACAAAAGAAGAAGAAAGAAGAAACAAAGAAGAAGAAGAACAAAAAGAAGAAGAAACAAAAAGAAGAAAAGAAAGAAGAAACAAAAGAAGAAGAAGAAACAAAAGAAGAAGAAGAAGAAACAAAGAAGAAGAAGAAGAAACAAAAGAAGAAGAAGAAACAAAAGAAGAAGAAGAAGAAACAAAAGAAGAAGAAGAAGAAACAAAAGAAGAAGAAGAAACAAAAGAAGAAGAAGAAGAAGAAACAAAAGAAGAAGAAGAAGAAACAAAAGAAGAAGAAACAGAAGAAACAAAGAAGAAGAAGAAGAAGAAGAAGAAGAAACAAAAGAAGAAGAAGAAGAAAAAAAAGAAGAAGAAGAAGAAACAAAAGAAGAAGAAGAAGAAGAAGAAAAAGAAGAAGAAGAAAAAAAAGAAGAAGAAAAGAAGAGAAGAAACAAGAAGAAGAAAGAAGAAGAAGAACAAAAGAAGAAGAAGAAACAAAAGAAGAAGAAGAAGAAACAAAAGAAGAAGAAGAAGAAGAAACAAAAAAGAAGAAGAAGAAACAAAAGAAGAAGAAGAAGAAACAAAAGAAGAAGAAGAAACAAAAGAAGAAGAAGAAGAAACAAAAGAAGAAGAAGAAGAAACAAAGAAGAAGAAGAAGAAACAAAAGAAGAAGAAGAAGAAACAAAAGAAGAAGAAGAAACAAAAGAAGAAGAAGAAGAAGAAACAAAAGAAGAAGAAGAAGAAAAAAAAGAAGAAGAAGAAGAAACAAAAGAAGAAGAAGAAGAAGAAACAAAAGAAGAAGAAGAAGAAGAAACAAAAGAAGAAGAAGAAGAAACAAAAGAAGAAGAAGAAGAAGAAACAAAAGAAGAAGAAGAAGAAAAAAAAGAAGAAGAAGAAACAAAAGAAGAAGAAGAAGAAACAAAGAAGAAGAAGAAGAAACAAGAAGAAGAAGAAGAAACAAAAGAAGAAGAAGAAGAAACAAAAAGAAGAAGAAGAAACAAAAGAAGAAGAAGAAGAAACAAAGAAGAAGAAGAAAACAAAGAAGAAGAAGAAGAAACAAAAGAAGAAGAAGAAGAAAAAAAAGAAGAAGAAGAAGAAACAAAAGAAGAAGAAGAAGAAGAAACAAAAGAAGAAGAAGAAGAAGAAACAAAAGAAGAAGAAGAAGAAGAAACAAAAGAAGAAGAAGAAGAAAAAAAAGAAGAAGAAGAAGAAAAAAAGAAGAAGAAGAAGAAACAAAAGAAGAAGAAACAAAAGAAGAAGAAGAAGAAACAAAAGAAGAAGAAGAAACAAAAGAAGAAGAAGAAAAAAAAGAAGAAGAAGAAGAAACAAAAGAAGAAGAAGAAGAAACAAAAAGAAGAAGAAGAAACAAAGAAGAAGAAGAAAGAAGAAGAAGAAAAAAAGAAGAAGAAGAAACAAAGAAGAGAAGAAAAGAAGAAGAAAAAGAAACAAAAGAAGAAGAAGAAAAGAAAAAGAAGAAGAAAGAAACAAAAGAAGAAGAAGAAGAAAAAAAAGAAGAGAAAGAAAGAAGAAAGAAAGAAGAAGAAGAAACAAAGAAGAAGAAGAAGAAACAAAGAAGAAGAAGAAGAAGAAACAAAAAAGAAGAAGAAGAAACAAGAAGAAAGAAAAAAAAAGAAGAAGAAGAAACAAAGAAGAAAAGAAGAAGAAAAAAAAGAGAAAAAGAAAGAAGAAAAGAACAAAAGAAGAAAAGAAGAAGAAAGAAAGAAAGAGAAGAAGATCGTAAACATCTGTATTATTATTCATTTTATCTATTGGAAAAGAAAATACAAATCAGAATTTAGGTTTCTAGTTAAATCTATGGATAAACACTATCAGACATTTCTGTGGGTTTTGTCAACTCGACTATAGAAGAAGAAAAAATCAATTTATGTTTCCCGACTTTAGTAACACAGAAAGTACGAACAACGTTCATATGACTTTCGTAATTATGTACTCGGTGCTTTCTACAACTTCATTTTAACTGGTAATATGGTTGCTGCGTGATGTTATTATTGCTGGTTTGTTGTTTTCTTATTGTTGTTAATATATTACTGCTTTTGTTACTATTGTGTTGCTTTATCGTTGCGGTTATTATTATTAGTGTTGTTATTGTTTTTGCTGTTGCGATTGCCGTTTATTGCTTTGTTGTTGATGATGTTATTGTTATTGTTGCTTTTGTTCTTGTTGAGTTGTTATTGATGATGTTGTCGTTGTTTTGCTGCTGTAATTATTGTTTTATTTGTTTTGCTATTATATTTTGCTATGTTTGTAGTTGCTGTTGTTATTGCTACCACTGTTGTTTGTACAACTGCAAAGAATTTTGATTGCGACGATATTTTCAATGGAGTATTTACGAGATGTTTTATAGCAGTGCTCTAATACTCGAGAGACGTCATTACTTTCGGCTGGATGTTCAATGCGGTAAATTCTGAAGAGTTTTACTTTGAAGAGATCTACATGGACTTATTGCGGTATCACAGATACAGTGTCTGGTAATATCAAGAAATTACCATTTAAGAATGAAGACTTCAGAACTTATTGATTGATTGATAGGATCATCATCATTGCACTACGGTGAGTAACCATGTGTGATCAATCTTTCTTTCACAGAAGATTTCAACTGCAGTGCACGTATTCCTGTAGCACCGGTGAGGTCCCCTATGTAATGTGGAGGGTGAAGATATTTTGTATTAATTTTATTTTAAATCTTTTTTTTTCTAATGAATTTTCCTTGGACAGCGGCTTTCTAGTCTGTTCTTCTCAATTAGAGCTCCTCATGGTTCTTTTAAGTGCTGAAATTGAACACGGGACCTACGTTTTGTCATCCATCTCCGATAGGACTTGTAACTTGATCTCTACTACACTGAGATCAGAGATCTCTGGAAAATATCTAGGATTTTCTCAGGTGGGGAAATATTCGTAATCGTTGCCGGAGCGTCTATGTCTTATCACAGCGAACTCTAATATTTTGTTCAGGTTGGTTGTGGTCTTATTCAGTTCGATATTAACTGGTTGAAATGAACTAACCAACTATGGGGTCAGCTGTAGTTTACTGGGACAAGAAGGGGTGAGGGTTTGGGACATGAAACTGTAGTTTACTGGGACAAGAAGGGGTGAGGGTTTGGGACATGAAACTGTAGTTTACTGGGACAAGAAGGGGTGAGGATTTGGGACATGAAACTGTAGTTTACTGGGACAAGAAGGGTGAGATTTGGGACATGAAACTGTAGTTTACTGGGACAAGAAGGGGTGAGGGTTTGGGACATGAAACTGTAGTTTACTGGGACAAGAAGGGTGAGGTTTGGGACATGAAACTGTAGTTTACTGGGACAAGAAGGGACGAGGTTTTAGAGCACGAAACTGTAGCTTCTTAGAACAGGAGGGACGAGGTTTTCGAATAAGAAACTTTATCTTACAGAAGCAGGAACGAAGCAAGGTGCAGGGGTACTAAAATGCAATCTCTAACATGTTGAGCGATTTAATCGTGATTAATTACCCTCTGAGATGTAGAAGCCAGGTTAAATCACATCAGACTTATGCCCTGCATCCACTTAATTAAGGTAATACCATAGGGAGCACACTCAATATAAGCATCGAAACTCGGGCTGATTCAAAGGGCCTGCCATTGATTACAATAGTTTATGGGAAACTTATACGAATTAGCAAATGCCGAACGGTATCGATTGCAATCTGTCTTTGAAATAGGCTGTAGTACGGGCTTGAGAGAAAACAGAAAATACATTAAACGGTGAAGATGTAATATTGAAAATTAACTTGTTCATTTGTTATATATTATGTTTGTGTTTATGGATAAACTTTGAGATAACAAATGTTAGCAAGAATAATGTACATCTCACACAGTTAAACAAACACAAACATTATGTACAATATTGATAAGTTTAAGTCGATCAATGATCGATTGACAAAGCGCATGATGTCTGAAACGTCTTTTTAAATATTTGAGAAATGACGGAGTTATGATACGACGTACGTTTTACAATATTTGTTCGCCCGTGTGGTGTCGAGACTCGCAAAGGGAGCAAAGAATGGTACCACTAGGACCTACAAGGCATGTCGTAAGAGGTGAATGATGTAGGACCTAGGAAGTTACTTAGTAAATAAAAAGCATCGCAGAAATAAATTGTGTGTGCTGGCATCGCAGAAATCGTTGTAGACGCCTAAGTGGCACAATGTACAATCGCTCTTAGGCTCGGATCACATACAAATCACACAGAGTGGTTAACAAGTGGTCGATATGGAAAGTTGGAAGTAGAAGAAGACAATATGTGTTAAGTCAAGAATATTTCAAACATAAAAAATGGACATGTTAGCTGTTATAAAGAAATAATCACACAAATAAACAATTTTATTTGTGTGCTGAAGAACTCATGTGTAAACGGGAATGAACGCCCCTAAATATTTGCTTGTAATGGCTTCTGTTGACAGCGGACGAGCAATGGTGCAGGCTGATATTCTAAATTCTTTAAAGCAGAGAGGAAGTGTACATAATTCAAGGAACGGAGGTAAATCTGCAACCCCAACCAGACTGCAAGAACATTAAATCAATTTGCTGCGTAGCTAGACAATAGCACTACACCGGAAGTCAAAACATAATAGTGAACCAACATAGAACTGGTGTCACTAGTTGCCACATCCTGGGAGACATACTAAGAAAGAAATCGGAGAACATATAGAATAATTCGTTGGATGTGCAGTGATGATGATGATCTGACGATTAAACTTAACTAAACCATTAACCTGAGCAATCATGTATAACATATATTATTGTTATGATACATGTACAAACGAAACGACTGACATTTTATATGCTACTTTTTCTTCTTCTTCTTCTTCGTCCTAAAATAACTACTTATAGCAGAACCATTTATAGCAGAACCATTTATAGCAGAACCATTTATAGAAGACTTACATACAGAAGAACCATTTATAGCAGAACCATTTATAGCAGAACCATTTATAGAAGACTTACATACAGAAGAACTACTTATAGCAGAACCATTTATAGCAGAACCATTTATAGAAGACTTACATACAGAAGAACCATTTATAGCAGAACCATTTATAGAAGACTTACATACAGAAGAACCATTTATAGCAGAACTATTTATAGAAGACTTACATACAGAAGAACCATTTATAGCAGAACTATTTATAGAAGATTTACATACGGAAGAACCATTTATAGCAGAACTATTTATAGAAGACTTACATACAGAAGAACCATTTCTAGCAGAACTATTTATAGAAGACTTACATACAAAAGAACCACTTATAAACTACTATGTATGGTTTTGTGATCGGAACTAGTAAGCTTAGTTACAATGTGCAATGTTAACAGAAAATTTGAGACATCTACTGTTGTTGTGTTTCAAGATATATTTCTTTGTTAAAAAGAGATCAAAAGACATGTTCACCGAAAGACAATGATGATGTTCTCTCAATCAATCAATCAATCCCATATGATTGTTCACCGAAAGACAATGATGACATCAATCTATCACATATTATCTTGTATAGATTTCAGAATGTTGAAAGTACAAGCTACAATGCTTGGTACAGAGAAGTTAAGTTACTTGCTCCCTTAGAGAAAGCAAAGAAATAAACTCTTTCTATAATTTGGAAACGCGATATTCCATACTTTATCATTTGCTTATACATGGCCAAACACAATTATAATCATGTTTTATTTGTAATTTCTTCCGTTTTCTTCATTCTCCTTTCTTATATCTATTTCATCTACATTAACATCAAGTAATTAAACTACTAACATAAACTTGTATTGTATATTACGTGGCAAAAATAGAAAAAAAACTGTCCTAAATTGTGCGCTTCACTTCAACAGAATATGACACTTTGGTGTTCCGTATTTTGTATGTACAAGTCAGAATTTCCAAGCTCACGCGAAACGACCTGACTCGTGGTTGCTGATAGCTCACGAAACACGAGCTGCTGTCGAGGTTTCTTCATTTGTAAGAGTGAGTGTGAACTGGAAAATATCGAGCAGTGATTTCATACTCTATTCTTCATTACTGTTTGTTTTATAAAACCGCTCCCACTATCTGAAATCTGCTCTCATTCTCTCCAAGAATTAGTTAACTGCTCTCTGCTAGTACTTTAGTTAACACTGACGGTTGGTGATTCCTGTCAACTATTCTAAATTAATCTCGAATTACGCAAGACTATAGGATATAAAAAAATGATTAATGTGTAAGATTTTATATGTTAAGCAATATATGTTGTTATGGTCATATGTGTAGCAGGTTTACTGGCATGCACAATTCATATTTCTATGCCGTATCGGTCACTGTGCCATAATTCACAATGAAGGATAAAGAACTCGTCGTGGAGATGAAAATGTAAGTTAGAAAACACATTTTTAACTTGTCATATTCATGGTTTTAAGTTGAATCATTTATAGTCTTTTATTCTGAGTAATTTATAGTTTTATAGTGAGTAATTTATAGTTTTATATTGAGCAATTTATAGTTTTATATTGAGTAATTTATAGTTTTATATTGAGCAATTTATAGCTTTATATTGAGTAATGTATTGCTTTATATTGATTAATTTATAGCTTTATATTGAGTAATATATTGCTTTATAGTAAGTGATTTATTATCTTTATATTGAGTATTTTTTTATTAAGTCATTATTGTATTTATAATGAGTGATTTATGAGTCTGTATTGAGTGATTTACTGTTATAAATTATGTGATTTATGTTTTTATATTGTGTGATAATTTGATAAATCGATAAATCAGTAAAACACAATCATTTGTTAAATATCACGTAAATTGATTGTTGTTTTCGTATTGCTTCGACGTCACAGCACTTTGGACAGATCTATATGTGCTCAGTCTTCTCCAGTGGACGTCGAAAGATATGCGTGGTCATTGTTACCAGGTCTAGCTAGTCAAACACACTTCTCGTTTTGTACCTCTTTCATACAGTATCGTCCTGCTTACCATGGTAATATCTTTCATACAGTATCGTCCTACTTACCATGGTAATATCTTTCATACAGTATCGTCCTACTTACCATGGTAATATCTTTCATACAGTATCGTCCTGCTTACCATGGTAATATCTTTCATACAGTATCGTCCTGCTTACCATGGTAATATCTTTCATACAGTATCGTCCTGCTTACCATGGTAATATCTTTCATACAGTATCGTCCTGCTTACCATGGTAATATCTTTCATACAGCATCGTCCTACTTACCATAGTAAACTCTTTCATACAGTATCGTCCTACTTACCATGGTAATATCTTTCATACAGTATCGTCCTGCTTACCATGGTAATATCTTTCATACAGTATCGTCCTGCTTACCATGGTAATATCTTTCATACAGTATCGTCCTGCTTACCATGGTAATATCTTTCATACAGTATCGTCCTGCTTACCATGGTAATATCTTTCATACAGTATCGTCCTGCTTACCATGGTAATATCTTTCATACAGTATCGTCCTGCTTACCATGGTAATATCTTTCATACAGTATCGTCCTGCTTACCATGGTAATATCTTTCATACAGTATCGTCCTGCTTACCATGGTAATATCTTTCATACAGTATCGTCCTGCTTACCATGGTAATATCTTTCATACAGTATCGTCCTGCTTACCATGGTAATATCTTTCATACAGCATCGTCCTACTTACCATAGTAAACTCTTTCATACAGTATCGTCCTACTTACCATGGTAATATCTTTCATACAGTATCGTCCTGCTTACCATGGTAATATCTTTCATACAGTATCGTCCTGCTTACCATGGTAATATCTTTCATACAGTATCGTCCTGCTTACCATGGTAATATCTTTCATACAGTATCGTCCTGCTTACCATGGTAATATCTTTCATACAGCATCGTCCTACTTACCATAGTAAACTCTTTCATACAGTATCGTCCTGCTTACCATGGTAATATCTTTCATACAGTATCGTCCTACTTACCATAGTAAACTCTTTCATACAGTATCGTCCTGCTTACCATGGTAATATCTTTCATACAGTATCGTCCTACTTACCATGGTAATATCTTTCATACAGTATCGTCCTACTTACCATGGTAATATCTTTCATACAGTATCGTCCTGCTTACCATGGTAATATCTTTCATACAGTATCGTCCTGCTTACCATGGTAATATCTTTCATACAGTATCGTCCTACTTACCATGGTAATATCTTTCATACAGTATCGTCCTACTTACCATGGTAATATCTTTCATACAGTATCGTCCTGCTTACCATGGTAATATCTTTCATACAGTATCGTCCTGCTTACCATGGTAATATCTTTCATACAGTATCGTCCTGCTTACCATGGTAATATCTTTCATACAGTATCGTCCTACTTACCATGGTAATATCTTTCATACAGTATCGTCCTACTTACCATGGTAATATCTTTCATACAGTATCGTCCTACTTACCATGGTAATATCTTTCATACAGTATCGTCCTACTTACCATGGTAATATCTTTCATACAGTATCGTCCTACTTACCATGGTAATATCTTTCATACAGTATCGTCCTACTTACCATGGTAATATCTTTCATACAGTATCGTCCTACTTACCATGGTAATATCTTTCATACAGTATCGTCCTGCTTACCATGGTAATATCTTTCATACAGTATCGTCCTACTTACCATGGTAATATCTTTCATACAGTATCGTCCTACTTATCATGGTAATATCTTTCATACAGTATCGTCCTGCTTACCATGGTAATATCTTTCATACAGTATCGTCCTGCTTACCATGGTAATATCTTTCATACAGTATCGTCCTGCTTACCATGGTAATATCTTTCATACAGCATCGTCCTACTTACCATGGTAATATCTTTCATACAGTATCGTCCTGCTTACCATGGTAATATCTTTCATACAGTATCGTCCTGCTTACCATGGTAATATCTTTCATACAGTATCGTCCTGCTTACCATGGTAATATCTTTCATACAGTATCGTCCTGCTTACCATGGTAATATCTTTCATACAGTATCGTCCTGCTTACCATGGTAATATCTTTCATACAGTATCGTCCTACTTACCATGGTAATATCTTTCATACAGTATCGTCCTGCTTACCATGGTAATATCTTTCATACAGTATCGTCCTGCTTACCATGGTAATATCTTTCATACAGTATCGTCCTGCTTACCATGGTAATATCTTTCATACAGCATCGTCCTACTTACCATGGTAATATCTTTCATACAGTATCGTCCTGCTTACCATGGTAATATCTTTCATACAGTATCGTCCTGCTTACCATGGTAATATCTTTCATACAGTATCGTCCTGCTTACCATGGTAATATCTTTCATACAGTATCGTCCTGCTTACCATGGTAATATCTTTCATACAGTATCGTCCTGCTTACCATGGTAATATCTTTCATACAGTATCGTCCTGCTTACCATGGTAATATCTTTCATACAGTATCGTCCTGCTTACCATGGTAATATCTTTCATACAGTATCGTCCTGCTTACCATGGTAATATCTTTCATACAGTATCCTCCTACTTACCATGGTAATATCTTTCATACAGTATCGTCCTGCTTACCATGGTAATATCTTTCATACAGTATCGTCCTGCTTACCATGGTAATATCTTTCATACAGTATCGTCCTGCTTACCATGGTAATATCTTTCATACAGTATCGTCCTGCTTATATTGGTAAACTCTTGGATTCCCCGCAAAGAATTGTAGTTATGTCATATGTTTGTTGCAATACATGCCATTAGATAACCAAAACATTACTCGTACTTGGTTTGAAAGGGTGTGTCTCGGCTAAAAGAAGGTTATAAGCTTCTACATAACAAACAAACAAAACAAACATAGGTCCAGCCATACTTGTTTAACGGGTGATGTCATAACTTGTTAAAATGTTGAATAAATAGACTCACCATCAATTGCAGAGTTTGTAAACAAAATATATAAACAAAACTATCGCTACGCGCTGCTTGTCATACTACTTTTTAGAGCAGATTCACCATCAATTGTAGTATACGAATATAGTTAAATTACACCAACATCTGTAGCAGCGGCGGCTGGTCATTAAGGGCCACTGGGGCCGGGCCCCACCAAAAAGAATGTGTAACGTGTATTTATTACTTATAAATTAAAACATAACAACTCAAAACCATGATTTTACCTAAAAGTTTTGACTAGCCCCACCAACAAAAACGATCACGAGCCGCCACTGAGCTGTAGTGTACTAATATAGGCCCTATCTAACGTATAACAGTACAACAGAAGCATAATAATTCAGAATGTTGTGTTTTTCACTACATGCATGTTGTAATATGTGTTCCTTCATTCTCGACACATTCATTGTTAGCTGATCTTTTTTTTCAGAGAGGGTTTATTTTCAATATGAAATTTCGAATAGCTTAGCTACACAGCAGGGATGCAGCTTGTTATGAAGACCACTACTTTTCATGAGAGTAGGCTCTGCGTCAACTCTGACCTGCTGACTGTCTTTAATTGAATGAAAATCACGGCATATCCTTTAAAGAACGTATTCATCATCCTCAGTAAACGAGTCGTTGAGTTTCTAGGCACCACTTATACGTTCAGGAGTTTGCCATTGCTTTATGAACGGTGAGGTCAGTTTTTACCTTTCGTAAAAATAGCACGGAAACGAATTTGCTTCCAAACTGCCTGCCGCGGTGTTTGAACCAGATACGCTTGTGTTGTAATGAAGCTCCCTACCACTTAAGCGACGGACGACCACAACTGTTATACTCATACTATTTTCAAACTTTAACTACTGTCATATAAATCACTACTTTCTATTTTTTATATGTTTGTTTGTTAAGTGGTGGATAAGCCTCTATGGGACCGAGACACGTACATTTCAACCTTAGATTGATGTCTTCTTTGGTTATATCAGAGCACAGAGTCTTTTTTACTTGATGTAGCCTGAGACTAGTCCTAGAACGGACTGTTTGCTAAGTATTGTGTTCTGGTGTGTGCGTGAAGTCCTGAGAAGCACTTTTAGTGTAGATCTGAATTCACTGTTTACTGGATTCGAAATTGTATTAAATAGCAGAATAGATATCTCTACAACAGAAGAATTAAAATATAGTTTAAAATTGAGTATTTAATTTATATATATATGTCATAAATAATAATAATAATAATATAAATAATTCTACGTTACGTAGGGATTGCAAGTAATTTCTCTATACCGCTTTATCCTCGGCAACTCGCTCAATTTCCTCCATGGAACTGAAATCGATATTTCTTGCCTCTCTCAGCAAAGTTCGTTTCAGGGTCTCCTTAGGTCGACCTCTCTTTCTTGAACACTTTGCATCCCACTTCAATGCCTGCTTTGATATTCGTTGATCATTTTTCATCAAGGTGTGTCCAACATATCTCCATCTTCTCTTTCTTATAACAGTTGTCACTAGTGGTTGACCAGACATGTCTCTGATTTCATCACTTCTCCTGAATTCGTTCCATTTTATATTCATTATTTTTCGCAGACATCTATTTTCAAATGCATTCAACTTGCTTTCTATATCTTTAGTCATTTTCCAACTCTCGCTAGCATATGTTAGGATTGATACAACATTTGAATTGAAAATTCGTAATTTAGTTTTAATACTATATAACTTGCAGTTCCACATTTGTATATATACATCATATTGATATAGTGCTAGGAAATGTGACCAATAAACAAGAAATTGAAAGATATATTTGAGTTCTTATGAGGAAATGCATGTCTCAAGTAGCAGAATGTCTCTTTTATCATTGCCCGCCTGAAAAACTCCCTTTCCCTAGCAAGTTATCCCACCTCCATCAGTGTTATGTTCTATGGTTCTTTGGTGTCCTGCTGCCACCTTCGTCTTGGTCGTCCCCTGCCTCTTACTCAAAGAACCATTCGTTCCATTACCGATGCCTTCTAACCATTGTGACGTTTAATGTGTCCGAAATATTTTAACTTCCGGGGCATGATGTTATTTATGTGTCAATGCTCCTCTATATGCAGGTCTTGTAGGATGTCTTTGTTTTTCTTCTCTTCTCTGTCCCGGACGTGATGTTATTTATGTGTCAATGCTCCTCTATATGCAGGTCTTGTAGGATGTCTTTGTTTTTCTTCTCTGTCCAGGATGTGATGTTATTTATGTGTCAATGCTCCTCTATATGCAGGTCTTGTAGGATGTCTTTGTTTTTCTTCTCTTCTCTGTCCCGGACGTGATGTTATTTATGAGTCAATGCTCCTCTATATGCAGGTCTTGTAGGATGTCTTTGTTTTCTTCTCTTCTCTGTCCCGGACGTGATGTTATTTATGAGTCAATGCTCCTCTATATGAAGGTCTTGTAAGGATGTCTTTGTTTTTCTTCTCTTCTCTGTCCAGGACGTGATGTTATTTATGTGTCAATGCTCCTCTATATGCAGGTCTTGTAGGATGTCTTTGTTTTCTTCTCTTCTCTGTCCCGGACGTGATGTTATTTATGTGTCAATGCTCCTCTATATGAAGGTCTTGTAGGATGTCTTTGTTTTTCTTCTCTTCCCTGTCCAGGATGTTCTAATAACGTTTCTGTAAGACCTTATTTCAAAAACTTCAATTTAGTTCTTTAATGTTTGTGTTATAGTCCACGATTCACATCAATATGTTACACGTACAGAAGAAAACAAGCTACACTTTGTAAACACAACAACAAATAAAAGAGAAATAATAAAACGATTGAGAGGGAGATATTTATTCTAGGAACGATATTTTTAAAAAAAATAAAACGATGAGACACATTTCAAGTAAAAGGAAAGGGAGGCGGGAAGCTTTATCAGGAAACACGTTTTTGTGTTTAAAATGCAACAAAAGACAAAAACAAATTTTTTTTTGGTCTCGTTATTTCCAGAATTCCTTTTTAACAAGATAAAAGATGAGATGTCATGTATTTTTTTGTATCCCTTCTGTTCTATAATTGGCCAAACGTCCATATCGTTTGTCGATGCATTCTTCCTGGCAATTATAGCTGTTTTCTTCTTCCTGGACATTATCCACAATCTTTCTATTTAATCTAGACTTCAGTAGTGTCCACATTCTTTCTATTTAATATAGACTTCAGTAGTGTCCACATTCTTTCTATTTAATCTAGACTTCAGTAGTGTCCACATTCTTTCTATTTAATATAGACTTCAGTAGTGTCCACATTCTTTCTATTTAATCTAGACTTCAGTAGTGTCCACATTCTTTCTATTTAATATAGACTTCAGTAGTGTCCACATTCTTTCTATTTAATCTAGACTTCAGTAGTGTCCACATTCTTTCTATTTAATCTAGACTTCAGTAGTGTCCACATTCTTTCTATTTAATCTAGACTTCAGTAGTGTCCACATTCTTTCTATTTAATCTAGACTTCAGTAGTGTCCACATTCTTTCTATTTAATCTAGACTTCAGTAGTGTCCACATTCTTTCTATTTAATCTAGACTTCAGTAGTGTCCACATTCTTTCTATTTAATCTAGACTTCAGTAGTGTCCACATTCTTTCTATTTAATCTAGACTTCAGTAGTGTCCACATTCTTTCTATTTAATCTAGACTTCAGTAGTGTCCACATTCTTTCTATTTAATCTAGACTTCAGTAGTGTCCACATTCTTTCTATTTAATATAGACTTCAGTAGTGTCCACATTCTTTCTATTTAATATAGACTTCAGTAGTGTCCACATTCTTTCTATTTAATCTAGACTTCAGTAGTGTCCACATTCTTTCTATTTAATATAGACTTCAGTAGTGTCCACATTCTTTCTATTTAATCTAGACTTCAGTAGTGTCCACATTCTTTATATTTTCACACAATTTGATTTGTCGTTGTTTCATCTTCAACAATTCTCATTTTTCCTTTGTTTATTAAATACCTAGAAGAGGAACCTCTGTTTATAAAATACCTAGAAGAGGAACCTCTGTTTATAAAATACCTAGAAGAGAAACCTCTGTTTATAAAATACCTAGAAGAGGAACCTCTGTTTATAAAATACCTAGAAGAGGAACCTCTGTTTATAAAATACCTAGATGAGGAACCTCTGTTTATAAAATACATAGAAGAGGAACCTCTGTTTATAAAATACCTAGAAGAGGAACCTCTGTTTATAAAATACCTAGATGAGGAACCTCTGTTTATAAAATACCTAGAAGAGGAACCTCTGTTTATAAAATACCTAGAAGAGGAACCTCTGGCTGAATGGATTAGATCCATTACGCTAGCTCTTGATAGAATACACTTTGTGAAAACCCTAGGTGAATATAACAAGAAGTGCTCTTCCTTGGAACCCGCAAGGAGAACGTAAGGTAGGAAAACCTAGAAATACATAGAGACGAGATTCGGAGGGAGAGTTGAAGGATATACTGAAGAGCTTTATGAAGCTGCAGGAGAACGTTACAGATAGAAATATGAGGTTGTTTTGTTGAGGAACTATGCCTCAACCAAGGTTTAAAATACACAAGAGAGAGAGAGAGAGAGAGAGAGAGATAGATAGATTGAAAGATTCAGAAGGCGAAGATACCAAAGAAAATAGATTTACTTATCTTATTGCATTTGATAGTGTCTATCACTGACTTATTCCTCTCCGCTTCTTGTGGAGCATAGGGTCTCGAAAGTTGTTCGTCACTTTTCTCGGTCTATGGCTGCTTTCTTTAAGATCTCCGAGGATAGTCGAGCAGACTTCAGTTCCACAAGAAGACTTCGTCTCTAGATATGATTAGGGCGTCCTCTTTTTTGTTTTCCCTGCTGGTTCCATTCAAGTCCTTGTCCAGTGACACTCGACTGTTTCTTCCGTAGGGTATGCCCAACCCATAGTCATTTTCTCCTCTTAACCTGGGTCATCGTGGGTTCCTGCCCGGTTCTTATCCACAAGTCTGTGTGTGCAGCTCTGTCATACCATCTCAGTCTGAGAATCCACCGAGAACTGAATGTCTATCCCAGTTTTCCTCAATGTACCAGATTTATATCTTTTAGACTTGAATATAAATATAAATAATAAACTGTTTAATTAAATTAAAATAAATATCACCTGATCAGATCAGTTGCAGCAGTAGACAATTGCCATTTTGTTTATGTCATTGCAAAATTGTCTGGTGTATCAATAGTGTGATCATTATATATAGATTTCATTTCTTCCGACCAGAAACTGTTTTAGTTAACAGAAACATGCTAGTGTATTTCAAAACAAGTTGCATACAATCACTTCAAACATATGAAGACGGATAATAGGATCATGGTAAAAACACATATCATCATAAACTAAAATAAGGATCAGGACATACAGAATTCGTAAATGTTTAATGATTAAATATCTTTTCTGTGGCGTAGAGGTTAAGTTCTCGTCTCTCGTGCCAAGGGTACCAGGTTCGCTCCCTCGTGGAGCCATCGAAATATTTTTCCAGAGATCCCTGATCTCGGTGTAGGTAAGATCGAGTTCTATCGGAGACGGACGATAAAACGCAGGTCCCGTGTTCGATTTGAGCACGTAAAGGAACCCTTGGCAGCTCAAAATCAAGAAGAGAAGGCTGGAAAGCTGCTACCCGGTTTGTTTCCCAGTGCCGTTCGTGACTTTCTGACTTCGTCTTGCTCTGCTCTAGGGGCGTGGGTGATAGTTATTTTTACTATTTGACAGAATTCTGCTATGCAATTTAACCATCTTTTTCCGTGGTCTTTCTCTCGCCTTCTTCTCTGTAAAGTTCTGCTGTAGAAGACTGTATACAGTGGTGTTTGATTATGTGGCAAAACTACTTCATTATTTGTTTCTCAATGTAATTTAAACAACATTTTGTCTCAAATTTCTTTCTTATGCTGATGTTGGTGTCTCTGCCTTGTCTCGTGTTGTTTGTAACTTTTCGCTGGCACCGCATTTCACATGTAGTTATTTTTTGTGACTATGCTTTGCTTTGCTCATTGTCCATGTTTGGCTCTGGTAACTCGACGTAGGAACGAAAATTTGAGTCTCTGTGGCTAAGTGGTTAAGCCCTTTGCCTTGTGAGTGGAAGGTCTCTGTGGCTAAGTGGTTAAGCCCTTTGCCTTGTGAGTCGAAGGTCTCTGTGGCTCAGTGGTTAAGCCCTTTGCCTTGTGAGTGGAAGGTTGTAGGTTCGAATCCGGACCGCGCCGTTCTATTCACGAGTGCAGTTTTCCAGAGACCCCTAGGATTGTTGCTGGAGCTACAGAGTTCGTGCTTTGTGCAATACTCTCGGCAGGTGCTATTTTTGCGGTAGGGACCGAGCTATATGGGGTAAAACCCGGTGCAAATGAAGTCAATCCTTCTGCTTAAAAACCCTTTTAAACGAAAATTCTGTTGATCATCATATAATATTTAAAGCACTTAAATCAATATCACACGTGACAAGTTAAATTTATTGTTTTGTTGTTTTGCCTGTTCCAGATCTATCAGCGAGACTTTTAATTAATCAGTTTCTCTTTGTTATTTGTTTACTGTTTACTATTTTGATTAGTTTGGTGTCAAGTTTTCTGTGAACTGCTGATGTTGTTTGCTATAATGCTTCATTATTTCTATAACTCTCAGACAAGAACTAACGAAATGTAATTAAAACATGAAGCTATTGGCTGCTATTTCAAATTACGATCGTGTCAGAAAGGGATAACACTAGCAGAATACAATATTCTTCTTTCAGATCTTATTTCACAAATAATTTTGATAATAATTCACATAATCTTATATTATTGTTAGTTTCCTTTAACCTGACATATCAGAGATTGATTGAGCTTATAATTTATATTAATCTTAACTATAAACTTAATTGTCTGTTTGTCTGTTTTATAAAACTCAAACCCGGACACTTTTTAGGCATTTAAAATTGGATAACTTGTTCCTACATGAATAATGTATGGAATAATGTATGGAATAATGTATTGAATAATGTATGGAATAATGTATGGAATAATGTATGGAATAATGTATGGAATAATGTATTGAATAATGTATGGAATAATGTATTAAATAATGTATGGAATAATGTATGGAATAATGTATGGAATAATGTATGGAATAATGTATGGAATAATGTATGGAATAATGTATGGAATAATGTATGGAATAATGTATGGAATAATGTATGGAATAATGTATGGAATAATGTATTAAATAATGTATGGAATAATGTATGGAATAATGTATGGAATAATGTATGGAATAATGTATGGAATAATGTATGGAATAATGTATGGAATAATGTATGGAATAATGTATGGAATAATGTATGGAATAATGTATTAAATAATGTATGGAATAATGTATGGAATAATGTATGGAATAATGTATTAAATAATGTATGGAATAATGTATGGAATAATGTATGGAATAATGTATGGAATAATGTATGGAATAATGTATGGAATAATGTATGGAATAATGTATGGAATAATGTATGGAATAATGTATGGAATAATGTATGGAATAATGTATGGAATAATGTATGAAATAATGTATGGAATAATGTATGGAATAATGTATGGAATAATGTATGGAATAACGTATGGAATAATGTATGGAATAATGTATTAAATAATGTATTAAATAATGTATGGAATAATGTATGGAATAATGTATTAAATAATGTATGGAATAATGTATGGAATAATGTATGGAATAATGTATGGAATAATGTATGGAATAATGTATGGAATAATGTATGGAATAATGTATGGAATAATGTATGGAATAATGTATGGAATAATGTATGGAATAATGTATGAAATAATGTATGGAATAATGTATGGAATAATGTATGGAATAATGTATGGAATAATGTATGGAATAATGTATGGGTCAACTTGAGAATTTTACGTACTTTCTTCACCAATTTATGAGTTAGTTAATTATTTTAAAATGTACACAAATCATAACGTGTTCATTAAGCAATTTAGTTGGTAATTGAGCAAATGCAGCGATAAACAGGGAATACTGTAGTTAAGTGATTTGGAACCAAAAAAATATTAATTTAAAATTAGGATCAAACGCCTATCAAAGCACACGTGATAAATTTAATTTTCCTCTTTTTTTGTTTATTTGATCATGCACATGTCAATTTCTTTTAGATTTATTTATGTTAAATGTAATGGAATATATCATTTATAAATTTAAAAAACGATAAAGGAACCCATTTTTATACTCTAAATTATGTTGATGATTACGATGTTGGCCAGTATTTTTCTCTGACCACGTTGGATGATGATTTTGTGGATGACTTTTACTTCCTATTGTTTCTCTGGTTCAAATTGAAGCTGGGTCGACCAGCGAGCTCAATATATTTTCAAACTGAAATCCCATGAGAAGCTTGGTAGTAAAGCTAGTATATGTATATTATTTGGCAGTAAAGCTAGTATATATGTATATTATTTATTATTATTATCCCGTACCGTTATACGTTAAATAGGACATGCAAGTAATTTCTCCATACCGGTCTATCCTGGATTACTCGTTCAACCTCCTCTTTGAAACTGAGTCTGATATTTCTCGTCTCTTTCTCAGTACATTTCGTTTCATAGTTTCAATACGGCGTCCTTACTTTCTGTTACCTTTTGCTTCCCAATATAATGTCTGCTTTCTGATATTTTGATTATTTCATCTCATAGTATGCCCAATATATCTCCATGTTTTCTTGTGTTTTTTGCAATTGTTACTATTGGTTGACCAGACATTTCTTTGATTTCATCACTTCTATATTCGTCCCATTTTTATTCATCATTTTTCGTAGATATCATTTTTTCAAGTTCATTCATAGAGCCTTATATACAGGGCCGTACCGTACTATGATGTAGAGAGGCAGCCGCATCAGGCGGTACCGTAAGGGTGGTGGCATAAGCAGCGAAATCAAAATCACAATTGGAGGCTATTTTAAATAAAAAAGACATTTACGGGACGGCATTTCGAAGACTTGCATCATACTGAGAAAATATACCACACTGCCCTGTTTATATATCTTTAGTTATTTTCCAACTCTCGCTGGCGTATGTTAGAATTGATACAACATCGGATTTTAAAATTACTAAATTAGTTTTAAAACTTTATAACTAAATGTTCCCCATTTTATTCAGACTTCTAACAATACATGTTGCTTTGACAATTCGTAGCATAATTTTTCTTTTAGTATTTCCCGTGCAATCAAAGTTGCTACCCAAATAGATAAACTGCTCTGTTATATTTTCACTTTAGTATATATTGTAAATATGCTAGTGTGACATATAAGATTGAAAGACAACAAATGCAGTGGTTTGGACATTTTTTGAGAATGGAATGCAGCTAAACCACCAATAACAGCATACAATAAAAAGAGATCAGGTACTAGAGCCTAGGGGAAAACCAAGAAAAAGACGGATATATAGTTTCAAGAACACACTAAATAAACACGGATATAACACAAGAAGGGCGACTCATCTGGCCCCTGGAACGCAAATTAAAGTTCACTCCCCTACGCTTAATTAACGGCAAGATTGGACAACTGATTTCACTATAAACCCGGGGAAAGACATTAGATAATAGTCTCAAGAATAGATAGCTAAATAACGCAATATTCTTAATTGAAACAAAATTGTGAACATTTTTTCAGCAAATGAAAGAATAAATCACGAAATTAAACATAGATGCTGTAAAGCAAATCAAATCATGGGGGAATTGACACTAATTTTGAGATGCAAACATGTCACATGAACACTAAAAGAGCATTGCACGACAATCTTTCTCCCAACATTAGGTTATCAATGCCAAACCTGGACAGTGTCTCAAATGATAGAAGAAAACTAGTCACGACAGAAATGAAGTGTCTACGCAGAATTCCGGTAGTATCAAGAAGAGACCGGCTTAGACATGAAGACATCAGGAAAATGTGGGTACAACATCAGCACTGAACTTCATCAAGAAACAACAAATTAAATGGTTCGGCCACATAAGCTGATTACCAACATATAGTGCACGTCAAAGACCAATGCTACTCCGATGCAGTGGATACAAAGCCCGATGCAGTGGATACAAAGCCCGATGCAGTGTATACAAAGCCCGATGCAGTGGATACAAAGCCCGATGCAGTGTATACAAAGCCCGATGCAGTGGATACAAAGCCCGATGCAGTGGATACAAAGCCCGATGCAGTGTATACAAAGCCCGATGCAGTGGATACAAAGCCCGATGCAGTGTATACAAAGCCCGATGCAGTGTATACAAAGCCCGATGCAGTGGATACAAAGCCCGATGCAGTGGATACAAAGCCCGATGCAGTGGATACAAAGCCCGATGCAGTGTATACAAAGCCCGATGCAGTGGATACAAAGCCCGATACAGTGGATACAAAGCCCGATGCAGTGGATACAAAGCCCGATGCAGTGGATACAAAGCCCGATGCAGTGGATACAAAGCCCGATGCAGTGGATACAAAGCCCGATGCAGTGTATACAAAGCCCGATGCAGTGTATACAAAGCCCGATGCAGTGTATACAAAGCCCGATGCAGTGGATACAAAGCCCGATGCAGTGGATACAAAGCCCGATGCAGTGGATACAAAGCCCGATGCAGTGGATACAAAGCCCGATGCAGTGTATACAAAGCCCGATGCAGTGTATACAAAGCCCGATGCAGTGGATACAAAGCCCGATGCAGTGGATACAAAGCCCGATGCAGTGGATACAAAGCCCGATGCAGTGGATACAAAGCCCGATGCAGTGGATACAAAGCCCGATGCAGTGGATACAAAGCCCGATGCAGTGTATACAAAGCCCGATGCAGTGTATACAAAGCCCGATGCAGTGGATACAAAGCCCGATGCAGTGGATACAAAGCCCGATGCAGTGGATACAAAGCCCGATGCAGTGTATACAAAGCCCGATGCAGTGTATACAAAGCCCGATGCAGTGGATACAAAGCCCGATGCAGTGGATACAAAGCCCGATGCAGTGGATACAAAGCCCGATGCAGTGGATACAAAGCCCGATGCAGTGGATACAAAGCCCGATGCAGTGGATACAAAGCCCGATGCAGTGTATACAAAGCCCGATGCAGTGTATACAAAGCCCGATGCAGTGTATACAAAGCCCGATGCAGTGGATACAAAGCCCGATGCAGTGTATACAAGCCGATAGTATCAGCCCGATGCAGTGTATACAAAGCCCGATGCAGTGTATACAAAGCCCGATGCAGTGTATACAAAGCCCGATGCAGTGGATACAAAGCCCGATGCAGTGTATACAAAGCCCGATGCAGTGATAAGCCGATGCATGTACAAAGCCCGATGCAGTGGATACAAAGCCCGATGCAGTGTATACAAAGCCCGATGCAGTGGATACAAAGCCCGATGCAGTGTATACAAAGCCCGATGCAGTGGATACAAAGCCCGATGCAGTGTATACAAAGCCCGATGCAGTGGATACAAAGCCCGATGCAGTGTATACAAAGCCCAGGTATACAGCCCGATGCAGTGGATACAAAGCCCGATGCAGTGTATACAAAGCCCGATGCAGTGTATACAAAGCCCGATGCAGTGGATACAAAGCCCGATGCAGTGTATACAAAGCCCGATGCAGTGTATACAAAGCCCGATGCAGTGGATACAAAGCCCGATGCAGTGGATACAAAGCCCGATGCAGTGTATACAAAGCCCGATGCAGTGTATACAAAGCCCGATGCAGTGTATACAAAGCCCGATGCAGTGTATACAAAGCCCGATGCAGTGTATACAAAGCCCGATGCAGTGTATACAAAGCCCGATGCAGTGGATACAAAGCCCGATGCAGTGTATACAAAGCCCGATGCAGTGTATACAAAGCCCGATGCAGTGGATACAAAGCCCGATGCAGTGTATACAAAGCCCGATGCAGTGGATACAAAGCCCGATGCAGTGTATACAAAGCCCGATGCAGTGGATACAAAGCCCGATGCAGTGGATACAAAGCCCGATGCAGTGTATACAAAGCCCGATGCAGTGGATACAAAGCCCGATGCAGTGGATACAAAGCCCGATGCAGTGGATACAAAGCCAAAGGACGCTCACACAAAAAGTGGACCACATAAATGTATATGTCATATTCTGTATGTAACAATGAGCTGGTAATAACTGAAATTAATATTTTCATAATATGAGATTAAGTCTATGCTTGTCTTTATTACATTTTTGTTTATGTTTGCTATTGTCTGCTGAAAGATAATTAAATTCCTACTTTCTCTTCTTCCTCTTTGATGCCGTCTTCCTCTGCGTGGACTCTTAGCGATTTGAATACATTTAAAATATGCTACTTTCTCTTCTTCCTCTTTGATGCCGTCTTCCTCTGCGTGGAGTCTTAGCGATTTGAATACATTTAAAATATGCATTTTAATTAACCATTATGATTGGATTGGTGTTGAGAAGAATGGAGAGTACATGACAACTGCTGACAGAATGACAACAAAGGTTACTGCAGCTCTTCTCTACTGGATATGATACTTCTTTGACTGAAGTCAGTGGCGGCACGTGCTCATATTTGTTGGTGGGGCCAGACACAAATTTTCGGAAAAATCATGGTTTTAGGTTAGGTTATATTTTAATTTATAAATACACATTAGACATTATTTTTGGTGGGGCCCTGCCCCACTGGCCCTTAATGAGGAGCCGCCACTGACTGAAGTCATTATTAAGTCAGATACTCTCAGTCTATAATTTATCTATATCCTCTTTGTATCTCGTTTGAGGCGTAAAGTTTCCACACAATATTTCCATTCTTGCTGTTCTGCCGCTTTATTTCTTAATTGTTTCCCACGTCAGGTCATATTTCTTTCAACTTTCTTTCTACTGTCCTTCTCCATGTTTTCTTTGAACGTCCAGATCTTTTCATTTCATCCACTGTCCATCGGAGATCTGTCCTAGTCAATAACTCTACTGACACATGACACAGCTAGAAAATGCATCTCCGTTTTCGTCTTTTAAAATGGTCTCCAATGATGCACAGTTAACCCATGCTCAAGAACAGCGCTGTTCAAAGCGGCACGTGCGGGCACTATTGCCCCGCCCGTTTCATACATTCATGGTTCCCTAATTTACTCCGCCGACGTTAGGGCTTTTTTCCAAGCACTCACATGAATACAATTTTCCTGCTTTTGCAATGTTATTTTTATTTTGTAACCATTCTACTGCCCTCTAACCTTGCCCTTCCTTTTTTTTTTTTTTTTGCTGGAGAAAGCATCGAGATTTAAACTATATTAATATTACTAATACTATTAATAGAAGTAGTATTGCAATCTTCACATCGCACCCAAGTCGTCATCAGTTATATGTGCTCCAAATATATACAGATGTTGGACAACACTTCTCTGAAAGGTTGACAAAGACAAGATGTATTATGAGCAGATGCCGTCTATCAAGGCTATCCCCCTCCGTGAACTTAACTCTTTCTATACCGTGAGATCTCTGACCAGAAATAGTTTTAACACCTGAATATGTGTTCCTACAAACACTCAGTTTGTTAGGGAGGGGTTCGTTGTAGTGGGTATCACAATAATATACAGTGGCGGCTCGTCATTTAGGGCCAGTTGGCTGAGCCCCACTAAAAATAATGTATAACGTTTATTTATTATTTTATAAATTAAAATATAGCAACTAAAAATAATGTATAACGTTTATTTATTATTTTATAAATTAAAATATAACAACTAAAAATAATGTATAACGTTTATTTATTATTTTATAAATTAAAATATAGCAACTAAAAATAATGTATAACGTTTATTTATTATTTTATAAATTAAAATATAGAAACTAAAAATAATGTATAACGTTTATTTGTTATTTTATAAATTAAAATATAGCAACTAAAAATAATGTATAACGTTTATTTGTTATTTTATAAATTAAAATATAGCAACTAAAAATAATGTATAACGTTTATTTATTATTTTATAAATTAAAATATAGCAACTAAAAATAATGTATAACGTTTATTTATTATTTTATAAATTAAAATATAGCAACTAAAAATAATGTATAACGTTTATTTATTATTTTATAAATTAAAATATAGCAACTAAAAATAATGTATAACGTTTATTTATTATTTTATAAATTAAAATATAGCAACTAAAAATAATGTATAACGTTTATTTGTTATTTTATAAATTAAAATATAGCAACTAAAAATAATGTATAACGTTTATTTATTATTTTATAAATTAAAATATAGCAACTAAAAATAATGTATAACGTTTATTTATTATTTTATAAATTAAAATATAGCAACTAAAAATAATGTATAACGTTTATTTATTATTTTATAAATTAAAATATAGCAACTAAAAATAATGTATAACGTTTATTTATTATTTTATAAATTAAAATATAGCAACTAAAAATAATGTATAACGTTTATTTATTATTTTATAAATTAAAATATAGCAACTAAAAATAATGTATAACGTTTATTTATTATTTTATAAATTAAAATATAGCAACTAAAAATAATGTATAACGTTTATTTATTATTTTATAAATTAAAATATAGCAACTAAAAATAATGTATAACGTTTATTTATTATTTTATAAATTAAAATATAGCAACTAAAAATAATGTATAACGTTTATTTATTATTTTATAAATTAAAATATAGCAACTAAAAACCATGATTTATCCGGGAAAAAATGTCTGGCCCCGCCAACAAAAATGATCACGAGCCGCCACTGATAATATATATCATATTTGATGGCCTCTGTGGCGTAGAGACAATGAAGGTATTGTCTCCTTGCTATAAACGTTCCTGGTTCGTTCCCTGAATGTAGCGATAATGATATTTTCTCAAAGGTCCCTGATCTCAATGTAGACAACTTGAGTTCCCAGGCTACACACCAAATATTTATAACAGAACATACTGCAGTCAAATTATATAGAAAACATTGATGACACGAATTAATGTAGTTTTTAGCAAATGTAATAACAAACTTGTCTCTTCTTCATGTATTATGTTCCGCTCCCAATGGAGCATAGAAATGCATCTTATCAGCAACATGTATATCTGTATGTTCCTTTATCAGCTTTTCATATGTTCTCCGATCTCTTTCTCACATGGAAAGATCTCAGCAGCAGTGCACGAACATCGTAGAACCGGCGAGGGTTGCCGGTTTAATTTTGAAGATGATGAAATTGTTTGTAGAATTTTATGTTAGCATGTTGAATGAATTTTGTCCTGGCAGTTGCTTTTCAGTCTGCTCTTATCGATTTAAAACTGTCATTTACGGGCTCATCTTGAACATGAAACCTACATTTTGGCATATGTCTTCGATAGGACTAGAAACTCAATCTCCCTACATTGAGATTTCTAGAAAAATATTCCGATCGCTGCACGCGGGAAACGAACCGAGCACCTTTGAAACTAGAGGTAATCACCTTATCTCAACTCCCCAGGGAGTCTCTTTAATTTAATTTAATTAATTTTTTTCCGATCCAGAAGCTCTTGAGCTTTCAGCTCTTCGGTTCGGTGCCACGAACACCGTCAATCTGGGGAGCCTGTGGCTTATCTGCCAGTCCGCGGAATTGAACTCGCACTCACAGAGAGCTAGTCACCAGCAGTCTAACGCACTACGAACACGCTGGGCAGGCGGGCAGTCTCTTTAACTAATACATATGACACTGCGTAGCTGTCCATTATATACAGACCTTCACGCACTCAGATAATAAAAAAAATTAACAGACTAGGGTAAACACTGACAACAAATAGAAACAAAAACAATACAGAATATATTGCAGTAGAAGAAATAATTGCTGGAAGCTGTATGACTTAAAACTGTTGGCACCACCACCATTTATTGATATTACCACAATTCAGGTCAGATTGAAAGCAATTGATCTGGTATTGATCTGTTAATGGCAATAGCACTCACAGAATTTCCGTACAGGACAGGTACTCTATTGAGATTTGGGCATGCACTCTGGGAATTTTTAGAGTGGTTTTTAATTTCTGTATTATTGGGATGTAGAGTGCTGAGTGTATATATATTCTGTATTATTGTGACGTTGAGTGTTGAGCGTATATATTCTGTATCATTGTGAGGTTGAGCGTTGAGTATATATGGCCCTTTTCATCTTTACAGACGGTCAATAGGCAAGTGTTTTACTGTGACAACTTCTGAGTTTTCGCTTTTCTCTCTTGTTGTTCAGCTCGTACATAAGTCTCTTCTCAAAAGACTCTGCGCCCTTCCGTAATTTGGCTTTCCAAACAACTCTGTCATCAGCTAGTCCCTCCCATGTGCTGGGATCTATAGAAAAATTTTTCATTGAGGTTTTGCAGACATCTTTATATCTGAGCAGTGGTCTGCCCTGGTGCCTCTTCCCATCCGAAAGTTCACAGAACAACATTTGTTTTGGTATGCGATAAGTTTCCATTCTTCTCACATGTCCCAACCATCTTAGTCGTCTACTGCTGAGCATGCCCATGATGGAAGGCAGATTTGCACGTTGTAGTACTTCAGAGTTGGTTATCTTGTCGTACCACCAGATGTTCGTAATCTTGCGGAGACATCGAAGGTGAAAGATGTTAAGTCTCCTCTCGTGTCTTGAGTAGGCTGTCCATGTTTCTGAGCCATATAGTAAAGAACTAATTACACAGGCTCGATATATTTGAGTCTTCGTCTGCAATGTCAATTTTTTTGTTGTCCCACGCTCGCTTTGATAGTATGCCGAATGTAGTAGCCGCACTCCCTATACGAGCGTTGATTTCTTCGTCAAGAGAAAGGCTGGCAGTGACCGTGGACCCAAGATTGCAGAATTTGTGCACTGGTGTTAGATGGTTGCCATTTAAAGTGATATTTGATGTCTTACCTCCTGACATAATACAACTGTTTTGGAGACACTTATTGTCAGAGAAAAGAGGTCGCATGCCTTTGACAAATTATTAATTAGACATTGCAGTGTAGTCTCACTGTGGGCGACTAAGGCAGCATCGTCAGCGAAAAGGAGGTCCTTGAGAAGTATTTCCGTCGTTTTTGTCTTGGCTCTTAAGCGAGCCAAGTTAAACAGTGAACCATCAGATCTAGTGCGGATGAAAACATCACCATCAGCGTTCCCTAAGGCGTGGTTTAAAAGGACTGCAAAGAAGATGTCAAAGAGAGTGGGGGCAAGGACACAGCCCTGCTTGACTCCACTCTTAACCTCAAAACTATCAGATGTGCTGCCATCGAACTGTATGCTGGCTTTCATGCCCTCATGGAAGAAAACAATCAATTGGAGCAAATTTGGGGGACAACCAATATACTTCAATATTTTATAAAGACTCGGCCTGCTGACTGTGTCAAATGCCTTAGTCAGATCCACGAAAGCAATACATAGAGGCTTGCTCTGCTCTCTGCACGTCTCTTGTAGCTGTCGAAGGGTAAATATCATGTCAGTTGTTGACCGTCTAGCTCTGAATCCACATTGTGACTCTGGAAGAACACGCTCCGCCAGTTTCTGTAATCGTTTTGAAAGGGCTAGTGCAAAAGCTTTGCCTGTTACGCTTAGAAGGGAGATGCCTCTGTAGTTGTTACAATCCCCTTATCCCCTTTGTTTTTATAGAGTGTCACTATCTTTGCATCCCTCATGTCCTGAGAAAGTGTTCCCTCTCTCCAGCACTGAATAAGGAGATTGTAGAGGTGGGGCAGCAGGACATCCCTATTGTATTTGAGGATTTCTGCAGGAATGTTGTCTAGTCCTGATGCCTTGCCATTTGAAAGTTTGTTGATTGCTTTGGAAAGTTCCAGCTCTGTGGGTTCGGTATCCAGCTCGGTTTGGTCATGATGTTTCGGTATGATCTGATCGAGGACTGGGTGTGCTGGTTTCTCCACAGAGTAAAGATTGGAATAGTGTTCCACCCATCTTTCGAGCTGTTTGGTCATATCTGTTATTGGCTCACCTGTTTCCGATCTTAGTGGTGCAATTTTTTTAATGTTTGGTCCCAGAGCTACTCTGATATTTTCGTCCATTGCCTTGGTGTTGCCCATATCTGCAGCATTTTGTATCGCAGAACATAGATTTGACCAGTATTCATTTGCACACCTCCTTGACTCTCGTTGCAATACTGATTTTGTGTGCCGAAGATGGTCCTTTGAACTTTGTGAGGGTTTATTTTTGTAATTTATTAGAGCTCTTTTCTTTTCCTCAAGTAGAGGGCTTAGGGTTATTTCATTTTGTTCTACCCAGTCTTTGTTGGAGAATTTCTTGGTGCCAAATGAGTCAATGGCACAGTCATATATGTTAGATTTTAGAATGTTCCACTTTTCGTCTACGCTACATTCTCCCATTTCATTCTCACACAGAGCAGTAAACGCCTTTCTGAAAGTCTCCTTATTCTCTGTCATCCCCATTTTGGTGACGCTGACTTTGGGTTTGGGTGGTCTTCTTGTTGAATAGGTTTTCCTTGGAAGTATTTTGACTATGCTGATAACTAGTGCATGATCTGTATCACAGTCCGCGCTGTGGAAAGTACGTGTGATTTTCACTGTGTTGAGGTGTTGTCTGCGTGTGAGTACAAAATCAAGCTGGTGCCAGTGACCTGATCTTGGGTGGCACCATGACACCCTGTGTCTGTGTTTGACAGAAAAAACGTATTTGTCACACACATGTTGTTTTGGGAGCAGAATTCAAGCAGTCTTTGACCATTATCGTTGATATTTCCAATGCCACGATGACCCAGGCATACTGGCCATGACTGGTGATCAGATCCTATGCGTGCATTTAAGTCGCCCAATATAAACAGTTGCTCATCTACTGGAAATGAATTAACGACATTCTGTAATGAGTCATAAAACTTGTCTTTATCTTCTGCAGACGCTGCTAGGTTGGTGCGTAGACACATATGATGTTTAGGAGTCCACTTTTTACATTGAATCGTAGTGATATTACTCGTTCTGATGCAGCTACTGGTGTATGAATAGCTTTCACAAGTCTATTGTGCACGGCAAAGCCGACTCCATACAGTCTAGGTTGGTTGGTGCTTAGGCCCTGCCAGAAGAATGTGTAATTCTTTTCTTTTACTGAACCACAGTCTGGAAGCCTGGTTTCCTGTAGCGCGACTATGTCTACCTGCAGTCTCTCAAGTTCTCTGTCTATGACAGCTCTTTTCCTGATGTCTTTTGTTTTCGTCGCGTCTAGGTTGACAAGTCCGGGACACATGGTCCTTACGTTCCATGTGCCAAATCTAAGAGGTTTATTTGTCTTGTGTCTCTGTAACTGTTGCTTTCCGTGTTGTGCTCGAGCCGAAAGAAAAGATGAAGTGTCGTCTCTCTTTGTGCCTAGCCTGGGTATATATTCTGTATCATTGTGAGGTTGAGCGTTGAGTATATATTTATATATATTCTGTATTATTGTGAGGTTGAGCGTTGAGTATATAATCTGTATAATAAATAAAATAGTGGAATGAATGGTTGGTTATACGGATTAAAATGCAGATAAGCAGACTTGCTGACAAAAATAACAAGAAAATAATATAGATGATATAGGAGTGTTCTATAGTAGCTGCTTGATGGGTCGTTGTCTCAACTTTGGTGTCTGTTTCAGTTGGTGCCAGCTCTGTACATATATATACATATATATATATATATATGTACTAGCTTTACTGCACCCCCTTCCTTAGGATTTCCAAGTGGATTTGTTTTTACTGTAGCTGCTATCAGATACACTCGCTTCAGTTTTGTAGCAGAGAAACACAGAAGTAAAGATGGTCGGCGTGGTGTTGACAGCATCACCCATCGTGTGCCGTAGGTCAAAAATACACGACTAACATCGAATTCACCAATTTAAATCATGGTATAAAAAATAGTTGCTGTGTTACTTTTTTATTTATAAATTGTATGTTCCATTATATGCTATTTTTAAAATCTGAAAGAAAAAGCCATTGATGTTTCAATGATAGAAAGAAGCGAAAAACGAAATGTGTCTCATCGGTTTTGATAAGCAAAAATATTATGATCCGATTTTTAAATTGAATTCCCCGTTCACAAATAGTGCATTTGTGTTATAAACATTCAAACTGGCCAGGTAACCTTCATAGATAATACAACATACAATCAAACTGGCCAGGTAAACTGATAGAAAATACAACATATATTCAAACTGGCCATGTTATCTAACTTTACTGAATTTCAAAACCAAACATTGTTCAGTAAATGTCAGTGCCTCCAGGCATATGTTTGAATAGCGTAATTATACAAATTTATAAGAAAATAACACATTTATTGGATGTAAAATAAACATACAAATAAGCAAACAAGAGCAGACGTCAAGTGGAACATAACAGAAAGTCAAGACGCTAGATTGTTTAAACGGTCTAAGCAAAGTGTATTTATTTTTACAAGATTAAATATTGTGTTTTTGTTTTCTCAAAATGTTCACGCCCGTTGATGCTTTCTAATGACTACATTAACTCAAATAGTAGCACTATCTCGTAATGGTTTTCTTAAGTTAATTCAAGTGCTACCACTGTCTCTTGATGGCTACATTAGTTTAAACGTTGGTTGGTTGGTTGGTTGGTTGATTGGTTGGTTGGTTGGTTGGTTGACTGGCTGTCTGGCTGGCTAGTTGGTGGTTGTTTGATTGGTTGGCTGGTTGGTTTGTTTGTTGGTTGGTTCGTTGGCTGGTGGCTGGTTGGCTGGTTGACTGGCTAGCTAGTTGGCTGGTTGGTTGGTTGGATATTTAGTTAGTTAGTTAACTAGTCAGTTGCTCATTTAAATCATAGTGTAAACCATTGTGTAACTTGTAAACCATCTTGTAACTGTTGTAAATCATCGTGTAACTGTTGTAAACTATCATGTAACTGTTGTAAACTATCGTGTAACTGTTGTAAACCAACGTGTAACTGTTGTAAACTATCATGTAACTGTTGTAAACTATCATGTAACTGTTGTAAACTATCATGTAACTGTTGTAAACTATTGTGTAACTGTTGTAAACCAACGTGTAACTGTTGTAAACTATCATGTAACTGTTGTAAACCAACGTGTAACTGTTGTAAACCATCGTGTAACTGTTGTAAACCATCATGTAACTGTTGTAAACTATCATGTAACTGTTGTAAACTATCATGTAACTGTTGTAAACCAACGTGTAACTGTTGTAAACTATTGTGTAACTGTTGTAAACTATCATGTAACTGTTGTAAACTATCATGTAACTGTTGTAAACCAACGTGTAACTGTTGTAAACTATCGTGTAACTGTTGTAAACTATCATGTAACTATTGTAAACCATCATGTAACTATTGTAAACCATCGTGTAACTGTTGTAAACTATCATGTAACTGTTGTAAACCATCGTGTAACTGTTGTAAACCATCATGTAACTGTTGTAAACTATCATGTAACTGTTGTAAACCATCATGTAACTGTTGTAAACTATCATGTAACTGTTGTAAACTATCGTGTAACTATTGTAAACCATCATGTAACTGTTGTAAACTATCATGTAACTGTTGTAAACTATCATGTAACTATTGTAAACCATCATGTAACTGTTGTAAACTATCGTGTAACTGTTGTAAACTATCGTGTAACTGTTGTAAACTATCGTGTAACTGTTGTAAACCATCATGTAACTGTTGTAAACCATCATGTAACTGTTGTAAACTATCATGTAACTGTTGTAAACTATCATGTAACTGTTGTAAACTATCATGTAACTGTTGTAAACTATCATGTAACTGTTGTAAACTATCATGTAACTGTTGTAAACTATCATGTAACTGTTGTAAACCATCATGTAACTGTTGTAAACTATCATGTAACTATTGTAAACTATTGTGTAACTGTTGTAAACTAACGTGTAACTGTTGTAAACTATCATGTAACTGTTGTAAACTATTGTGTAACTGTTGTAAACCATCATGTAACTGTTGTAAACTATCATGTAACTGTTGTAAACTAACGTGTAACTGTTGTAAACTATCATGTAACTGTTGTAAACCATCATGTAACTGTTGTAAACTATCATGTAACTGTTGTAAACTATCATGTAACTGTTGTAAACCATCATGTAACTGTTGTAAACTATTGTGTAACTGTTGTAAACTATCGTGTAACTGTTGTAAACTATTGTGTAACTGTTGTAAACCATCATGTAACTGTTGTAAACTATCATGTAACTGTTGTAAACCATCATGTAACTGTTGTAAACTATCATGTAACTGTTGTAAACTATCATGTAACTGTTGTAAACTATCGTGTAACTGTTGTAAACCATCATGTAACTGTTGTAAACCATCATGTAACTGTTGTAAACTATCATGTAACTGTTGTAAACTAACGTGTAACTGTTGTAAACTATCATGTAACTGTTGTAAACTATCGTGTAACTGTTGTAAACCATCATGTAACTGTTGTAAACTATCGTGTAACTGTTGTAAACTATTGTGTAACTGTTGTAAACCATTGTGTAACTGTTGTAAACCATATTGTAACTGTTGTAAACCAACGTATGCTTAGTATGAGTTATATTGCATCTGGTGTAAGTCAGTTTCTCCCTACGACAATATCTCAGCTAAAATATAACCAGGATATAAGATTCTATATAGCACTATATTGGAAATATAGATGGTCTACACGACGACATGTCATTGTTAAACTGCAAGTTCTTGTTCTGAGTAACTTAACTATCAGATAGAAGCAGCCAACTGATTCTATCATCCTTGCATGGGTGACTATACTAGTAGATCGACTACCAAATCACACAGATTATAACTCCATAATACGTTAGCATACACCAATTGCAAAATGATGGTCGCCAGAATAAAGCTCTTGCAAATCTCATTAGGCAAATCAATAAACAGGCTCAGATAAACTAAATATTACCATTAAGCCAAGGCTCATTTTACACCGGTTGAACGCGATTCCAGTACAGGTGTTTTCAGAGTTTTAAGTAACCGTTACACGATGAGCTGCTTTAACGACTTATTTCGTCATGACTGACCGTATAATTTACAATGCTTTTCTATACGTGTCTTCATATCTATATTTTCTATATATTTTCTATATATTTTCTATATATTTCTACAGAACTTTTCTATAAATATATATATATATATGTACATATTCATCTTGTACTGTTATACGTTACATAAAACCTGCAAGCAATTGCTCCATACCGCTCTATCCTGGCAACTCATTCAATCTCTTCTATGAAACTGAATCCTATATTTCTCGTCTCTGTCAGCTAAATTTGTTTCAGAGCTTTTACATTGTTCTGGAACTCTTTGCCTCCCAGTTCATTGATTCCTTTGTGATTCTTTAATCATTACTTCTAGCAATATGCCCAACATATCTCCATATTTCTATACTTAGAAATAACTATTTATTATTTTTTGAATATATAGCGAGAGACAGAGGACTCTTGTCCTTAAGGTCATTAATAATTCATGTGTTGGTAAACAAATAAACTCTGCCTAGAAATCAAGAATGTTTACAGTTAGCTATACTTCAACGTTAGAGAATTTATCTGTGAATAACACGTCAAATCGTCTAACGGTTTGCAAATGGATAATCTTTCAACATTAATCTTCGATTGAAGGGAGTATAACGTGTCCAGTTATGTAAATCACTGTCATGGGAATCCCTTGCGCAAGATCCCCAAATGTGACACTGTAAAAACACAAGAGGAACCCGCATAGCTGACAATCGTCGTGCCGATAAGGCACGGAGAAAACAAGTACTGCGCGTAAAGACAGAACACACAACAACCACATGTCTAACCTTGATCGTGTATGTCCCATCTGTGGTAGGATATTGTGTTCTAGGATTTGACTCTACAGTAACCCCCACAGACACCAGAGGGGTGCAGCAGCACACGTCTGAGGCTGTTGTCACTATCGCTTGCGATGGACCTTATTATTATAAACTAGACGATCAACCTTGACTTAATTGACATGTTGCAAATAGTTGAATTGCTAGATCTGAAATTTTGAACATCCCATGACGTTAAAGTTATCATGATTGCCTATTTGTTTATCAGTAATGCGGAAATTGTGTCTCCCATCTTACATTAGTTGAGTGTTGTTGTTATTGTTGCAGATAAGATTGCCAGAGCCATGGATATGGAGACTTGTGGACACTGTGTGTCTGTGTGTGTGTCTATGTGCGGTTTTTATCTTCTATACCGTGCAAGTCAGTTATATGTGTGTGTGTGGCTTTTATTTATTTACTGTCATCATCATCAGGTGCCGTGCCGGATGGCGTAGGCGATCATGGATCTCCGCAAATATATGTCTTTGGTGTTTGCTATCATCTCAGATGTTGACACTCTACCCTGCCGTGATGTCAGACTATCCAAAATATTATCTCTCTGTCTTCCTCTGTCTCGTCTACCCTCGATTTTACCGGTTGTCACAATGTGTTCTAAACCTTTCTTCCACATCACATGTCAGATAAATAATGACTGCCTCTTTCTTATATTGATAATAAGCTTTCTCTGTGTCTTGATCTCATTCAACACCTCAACATTAGTCATTTTAGCAGTCCATGGAATTCTCATCATTCTTCTGTAAAACCCCATCTCTGTGACCCTGAGAGATTTTTCGATATACGTATATATGTCTGTGTGTGTGTGTATGTTAGTGCGTGTGTGTTTGTGTCTGTGTGGGTGTGCATGTGTGTGTTTGTGCGTCTCATAACAATTTCTCAGTTTGACATGTCCAGCCATTTCTCAATATGACTTATATATCTATTAACATAGACAGCCAGGCAAACTGATATATCAATATATCAAGATATATATGAGTATGTTTATGCGTCCCTGTGTGTGTGTGTGCGAGCTCGTGTGGGTATGTGTGCCATCATTAATTCAATCAATAACATAATCATATATAAGAAACTGTGACATAAAACAACCAAGGAAACAAAAGCAAAATTTCTGAGGACATACCTTGCTTCTGAGAGCCGCTGTAGCGTAGTTGTTAGTGAACTCGCTTCGCAAGGCTGGTGGTCTAGGTTCAGCTCCCGCAATACGCGTGGAATTTTTCCCGACCGCGACGGCTTCAGGTCGACCCAGCCTCAACTGGGTACCAGACATGCTCTGGGAAAGTAAAGGCGGCCGGCGTGATGCTGACCACATCACCCATCGTGTGCCGACGGTCAATGAAAAATATAGGCCTAACACTGTATTGACCTATATACCACGAGGTATGAAAGGGTTCCTTTACTTTACTTTACTTTTACTTTTCACTTTTACTTTACTTTACTTTTACTTTTACTTTTACTTTTACTTTTACTTTTACTTTTACTTTACTTTACTTTTACTTTTACTTTTACTTTACTTTTACTTTTACTTTTACTTTTACTTTTACTTTTACTTTTACTTTTACTTTACTTTACTTTACTTTTACTTTTACTTTTACTTTTACTTTTACTTTTACTTTTACTTTTACTTTTACTTTTACTTTTACTTTTACTTTTACTTTTACTGTGACAACATATGGTTAGAGCATAGATTCTTAAACTTTTCGGCCCACCGCCCACTTTGCACGACATAAACTTTGTAACGCCCCTCCTCCTCATTAAAACAGTTTACTAACGCCCTTCCCCCATATATATGAATGCTCTATTTTCACTTTGACATAGAAAATTGATATATATTTCTGTCATACATGGTCAATTTTCAAATGATTATATACGGGAAATCGAAAATTGATGAAAAAATGGATCGTGTGAGATGGGCATAAGATGAATTGAAATGCAGAATTCAAATTTTTAATGATTATTCAATCGCAAAATCACGAAAAAGAACTCCCCCCAAATGCTTCTGAACCCACTATCACCCCCTGAATGCTTCAGCGCCCACTGGGCGGTATCGCCCACTTTGGGAACCCATGGGTTAGAGGCTAGAGTGCAAAAAAGCAAATGCTGTAATCTACCAGCTAGCCCCATTATTATGACACCCATAAATTTCACAGGCAGCTAAGAAACAGACGATCAACAGCATTTTCATACCTACTTTGTGTTACTAGGGCCAAACATGGACAATGAGCAAAGCTCGGTCACAAAAAAAAACAACTGAATGTGAAATGCGTTGCCTGCGAAAAGTTACCAACAACACAAGAAAAGACAGAATCACTAACATCAGCATAAGAAAGAAAGTTGGCACAAAACCGTGCTTGAATTACATTGAGAAACAAAGAATGAAGTGGTTTGGCCACTTAATAAGAATGCATCCAAACTCCACAATATACAGTCATCTACAATAGAACATCAGGGAAGAAGACCACTTAATAAGAATGCATCCAAACTCCACAATATACAGTCATCTACAATAGAACATCACGACAGAAGGCGAAAGGACGACCACGAAAAAGATGGTTAGATGACATAGCAGAATCCTGTCAAAGAGGAAAAATAGCAATCACCCAAGCCTCCAGAACAACGCAATACAAAAACAGAAAACCACGACACTGGGAAACAACCCGGTAGCAGTTTAACGACAAAATAATAAGAACATATGGATGTGATTCGTTGATTAAAGATTATACTAGGATCTATTGAAACAAAGTATTACAGAAATATTCTTAGCAATTCCTGGACAGAGAAGTAGACAATTTGATAAACTTTTAGATATGGTCACAGTGTTTTAAACAGAGCTTTTTCTTCGAACGTTCCGTATCGACCACTTGTTAACCACTCTGTGTGATTTGTATGTGATCCGAGCCTAAGAGCGATTATACGTTGTGCCTACAAGTAGGCCAGCGCATCCGATTTCTGCGATGCTTTTTATTTACTAGGGTAGCTTCTCTAGGTGCTACATCATTCGTCTCTTAGATTGCAGTTGTGCTATTCTCTGCTTCCCTTGCGAGCCCTGTCACTACACGAGCGTTTAAAAGATCAACATTGGAGATCATGATTCCATGAAAACGAGACAAGAGATCAAACAAAACTAAGATGACAACAAGACATTCCAGAAACTTCGAACCTGGCGATGGAGAGAGAACCGGTTGAAATCTGAGAATTTTTCAGATGGGCTGTAACGAGATGCACTTTCTGCACAGAAATGATGTTCAATAAATCACACCAAAACTGATGTTGCTGTCGGTGAAAATCTTGGACGATTTAACCAAAAACTCGTAAACAACCGGAACAAACTTAATAAGCAGCAATATGTTTACATACATCATAAAATACATGTTTATATTTCTAGGTTGAATATACTTCAAGCTGATTTGGTGATCATAAATATAATAATAATAATTCCTATCGTATTGTTATACGTTACATGGGGCCTACAAGCAATTTCTCCATACTACTCTATCCTGGGCAACTCGTTCAATCTCCTCCATGGAACTGAGACTGATATTTCTTCTCTCAGCAAAGTTCGTTTCAGGGTCTAATTAGGTCGTCCTCTCTTTCTTGAACCCTCTGCATCCCACTTCAATGCCTGCTTTGATATTCGTTGATCATTTCTCCTCAAGGTGTGCCCAACATATCCCCATCTTCTCTTTCTTATAACAGTTGTTGCTAGTTTTTGACCAGACATGTCTCTGATTTCATCCCTTCTCCTGAATGCGTTACATTTTATGTTCATCATTTTTCGCAAAAAAAACCTATTTTCAATAGTTCTTGCTTTCTATGTTTATGTTAATATGTTTAGTCATTTTCCAACTCTCACTGACATATGTTAGGATTGATGAAACATTTGAATTGAAAATTCGTAATTTGCTTTTAATACTATCTAACGTGCGGATATATATCATAAGTTTGAAATGAAAATCGTGGCATATCCTTTGCAGGATGTAGCCATCAACCACAGTAAACGATTCGTTGATTTTTCTATGCACCAATTATACGTTCAGTATAATTATATTTTTACCCTCCTCAGGGTAAGTATATTTTTACCTTTTGTAAAAATCCCACTGAAACGAGTTTGCTTCCAAACTTGCCCACCGTGGGATTTGAACCAGGTACGTGTGGGTTTGTGATTGAGCTCACTATCACCTGAGCTACAGACGCTCACATCATAAGTATACTGAGAATAAAATTGAAAATCCTCACCTTGTTGAACGTCATAAGGAAATTGTACAAATATTTTGTCTAGGAATGCTAAATGAGGAGGTCTATATCGTTCTATAAACAATCCAAGTAAGAGAAAATAATGCATTAATTATGTACAGATGAGCGGTCTTCCGCTCGATGGGTCAAGGAAATTAAAAAAACTCACGTTCCACAACTTTAAAAAAAAACCATGAAATAGAGAAAGAACTAGATTAATTTAACACTTATTCCTCACTGTTCCTCGTGGAGCATAGTGCCTCAACAATAGTTCTCCACTTTTCCTGGTTTCTGGTTGTTTTCTTTATAGCTTCCCGAGATAGTCCAGCACCCTTCAATTCCCCAAGAAGACTCCGTCTCCAGGTCTATTTAGGACATCATATTTTCTGTTTCTCTGCGGGCTCCACTCAAGTGCTTGTCTATGGATACTGACTGTGTCTTCTGTAAAGTATGTGCCATACAATCGTCATTAGATACATTTAATAGCTACCTAAATTGATGTTAAATAATTATATTTGAGTTGGATATAAAGGTTTATCGTAACCTTTACTGTGACATTTATGTAAAAGGTTTATTGTAACATTTACCGTAAATTTTTATTTTAAGATTAAACATATGCCCATTGTTGATGTATCCCCCCATATGTCTAGACACTTCAACATAATCAAATACTAACGTTAGGCACTAATTGAACAATCGATAGTACATTTATGCTAGTGCATTTACACATCAATAAGCAATTTGATGATCTTTGTCGACACTAGTTTTTTGGAAGCAGGCTATATTTTTTTTATCATTCTTATTGTGATATATAAAAAAAAAGTATTTTCCACGAACGATTAAAACGTTGCGCCCCCGTTAGGCTCCTTCTGATGTAGGGCGAGCGCATCCGAAACCGAAGTTTTCGGCCAAGCAAATGTTCGAGTCAAACACATGCTGACAGTCAAACACTTTCCTTCTCTTCGCTTTACAATTCTCTTTAATAATCCTTTTATCGCAGTATATATGGGCTTGGATCTACGCCAAAGAGCCTTTTGTACCTTGCAACCTTTTCTGACACAAAGTGCGGTGGTTTTTTTTGCATCGTATGATAAACACTTTTTAATGATCTTTTCAATGTCGTACATTTTGGTTTGGATCTACGCAAAGCCTTTACTACTTTGCAAATTTTCTGACTGTGTGAGGTCGTTCCGGTTTAGGAACATTTACAACCCTTCTAGGACTGGTCAGTGGAACGGTCACTGTTCTTTAACAATCATATTTCGCCTTATATTTGGGCTTTATGATCTTCGCCTAAGAATATGTCTACACTATGCGACTTTTCTGACTATATGAAGTCGTTCCCCTGTAGTTTACTAAGTGTCGAAGTTCCATGAGTATTTATATTTATCAAAGTTGGGGGTCTGTGTGGCTGAGTGGTTAAGCCCTTTGCGTTGTGAGTCGAAGGTCGTGTGTTCGAATCCGAATCGCGCCGTTCTGTTCACGAGTGCAGTTTTTTCCAGAGACCCTTAGGATTGTTGCGGGAGCTACGGAGTTCGTGCTTTGTGCAATGCTCTCGGCAGGTGGCTTGCCATTTCTGCGGTGAGGGACCGAGCCATATGGGGTAAAATCCGGTGCAATGAAGTCAATCCTTCGGCTTGAAAACCTTTATAACCTTTATTTATCAAAGTTGCAAATTTTCAACTGTGGCGAGCACATACGCTGTAGTCACCCGCCTTTATAAATAGAATATACAACGCCATTGTCTGACAGCAGAGCTGGCATGCTAGGGCAGGTACCACATTTATATGTAGGTATGGATTCAATAATACACAAACGCACATGACATAATGCAAAACTAAGAACTTGTCAGTTTTTATAAATGAAATGTTAGCTCAGTTTTACATAAAATATGTAATATGATAACCATTAATTTTCTGATCTTTATGTGTACAAGGCTATCTGATATTTATGTGTACAGAACCATGTGATATTTATTTGTACACGACAATGGGATATTTATGTGTACAGAACAATATGATATTTATGTGTACAGAACAATATGATATTTATGTGTACAGAACAATATGATATTTATGTGTACAGAACAATGTGATATTTATGTGTACAGAACAATGTGATATTTATGTGTACAGAACAACGTGATATTTATGTGTACAGAACAATGTGATATTTATGTGTACAGAACAACGTGATATTTATGTGTACTGAACAATGTGATATTTATGTGTACTGAATAATGTGATATTTATGTGTACAGAACAATATGATATTTATGTGTACTGAATAATGTGATATTTATGTGTACAGAACAACGTGATATTTATGTGTACTGAATAATGTGATATTTATGTGTACAGAACAATATGATATTTATGTGTACAGAACAATATGATATTTATGTGTACAGAACAATGTGATATTTATGTGTACAGAACAATGTGATATTTATGTGTACAGAACAATGTGATATTTATGTGTACAGAACAATGTGATATTTATGTGTACAGAACAATGTGATATTTATGTGTACAGAACAATGTGATATTTATGTGTACAGAACAATGTGATATTTATGTGTACAGAACAATGTGATATTTATGTGTACAAGACAATCTGATATTTTCGAACATGACAAATATATTTTTAGTGAATTGTGATTAAAATTGGGACTGAATTTCATACCGACCAGAACAACATTACTAAACCGAAACAATTCCGGTCAAACCGAAACGAACGGTAAATTTGTATAACTATATATATTAATTTATATGCAATTTAGGACAAAAGATATAGAAAATAAGTTGAATGTATTTGAAAATAGATGTCTACGAAAAATAATAATGAACATAAATTGGGATAAATTCAGAAGAAGTGATGAAATCAGAGAAATGTCTGGTCAACCACTAGTAACAGAGAGGGTATGTCGTCTAATGGCCGCTACACTAAAAGAAAACTTCAAACTGCTACCTTGCAGGTTGACTGAGGACAGTCAAAGGCTGACGGAGAGCGAACCCAGTAAACGCTGGTTGAAATCGGACACGTCGACGAAGGACAAGCACTAGAGCGCAAAATGGTACTGAAGATTGTGACGTAAAACAAAAACGTTCTTGACAAAGGCTGCTTATATATACCAATAAAATGATAAAATTGGCCGGAAAAGAACGATCGAGAGAGGCTCAGATCACATAGAGTGGTTTAACAAGTGGTCGATATTTATCGTTCGAAGAAAGAGAAGATAAACGGTACGTGAGGAATTCATAAATATATTATATGACTTTATTAGTTTTTACATAAGTTTATTTCACAAAAATGATACTGTGACTACTTCTGAGTTTACGCTTGTTTCTTTTGCCTTCAAGATTATCCCTAAATTTTTCTTCAAAAAATCAGTACTTTTGGGTAGTGTTTACAGGTTTTACAGTAGCATTCGTCTATATTTAGAACAATTCCACGAAAATCGAGCCTCAGTTTCAAGTCGTACCAGATATTGACGTCGGTGCCGCTGTCATTCAGTCAACCAATCAGCACGTGCTTGTTCAAGATGCCAGGAAGATCTCACATTTATTATTTGCTTTTATTAGGCTCCAACTTGATAATGATTCCATTTCCATCTCTTATAACAGTATGTCTTCATTTTTAGATAAACGTGACCTCCTGTTTCCTATGTTGACCCCTCGCTATCACGCGAGCAAAGAAACTTGCTCGTCTGCACGTACTCACGCTAGATGTCAAGAAGATTTAGTGGTTGTGTGGATTGTTCTCATGCTACTGAAAGCACGCTCGTACATTTCCTGCTTCGTTCAATACTCTGATGCCACCAATATTTCATCATTTGTGAGAAATATTAGTTAATTATTATTATTTTTGATGTGTTTCCGTTTCGTTATCGTCATCAATATCATAACTAAAAGTTATCATTTACACCGACATCTTCTTCTTCGAATGCTCCATATCAACCACTTGTTAAACTACTCTTTGTGATCTGAGCCTAAGAGCAATTGTACGTTGTGTCAGTTATGCGCACTAGTTCCGCTACGAAATCGAAGGACCCGGACCAGACCGAAGTATAAATGTCTGACAGGACAAAATGAAAGATGATATTTAAAGTTTTCCCTCCGTTTGAGAACCATTGTTGACTATTGTAACACAAAGATAAAGAGAAACATTGTTGACTATTGTACTGCTGAGAACATTGTTGACTATTGTAACACAAAGATAAAGGGACCATTGTTGACTATTGTAACACAAAGATAAAGAGAAACATTGTTGACTATTGTACTGCTGAGAACATTGTTGACTATTGTAACACAAAGATAAAGAGAACCATTGTTGACTATTGTAACACAAAGATAAAGAGAACAATTGTTGACTATTGTAACACAAAGATAAAGAGAAACATTGTTGACTATTGTAACACAAAGATAAAGAGAACAATTGTTGACTATTGTAACACAAAGATAATTTATTCCTGTCCATGTTCATATAGAGACACTTGTGTGGGTCCAAAATGTCGGCAGCAAAATGTAAATGGTCACATTTCGACCAAAAGGCCTTTATCAAACAAAGGATACAACAGAAGTGAATAACTTCACTTCCTACTCAGCACATAACATATAGAATCAAACAATAAAGTCCTTTTGGTCGAAACGTTGCCGTGTATTTGTGATTGTACGAGGGGAAGTCAATAAGTAAGCCACAAAGTTATGTGAGATGGTAGGTAAATGTAGTTAGTGTTTTCTAAAAGTGTCATTAGGTGACAGAAACATCCAACTTTATATTCCCGTTCGCCAGGTGGCGCTATGTGTCTCATGCGCAGCGCATAAACAAAATGGCGACTGTACTTACGGAGAGTACAACCAAAGAGCAACGTGCTGTTGTGCGTTTTTGTGGGCAAAAGGACTGCCTGCAAAGGACATTCATAAGGAAATGCTTCCTGTTTATGCTGACAAATGTTTGTCCGTAAAACGGTGCATAGTTGGTAGAACAATTTTCTCAAGGACGCTCTAAAATTGTTGATGAAATCCGATCTGGTCGTCCTGTTGAGATTGCAACAGAAGCATCAGTGCAGCGGTTGGAGGAGATGATTAGAGGTGACAGACGAGTAACGATAAACTCTGTAGCATCTGAAATAGGGTGTTCACATGGTTCAGCATACAGCATAATGCATGATCGATTGAAATTTAAGAAAGTGTGCTCAAGGTGGGTACCAGACAATTGAAAGAGGAACACAAAATGAACCGATTTGGCCTGTCCTTGCATCATCTCTGTCGATACGAAGATGAAGGAGAAGAGATGCTGAACAGGATTGTTACTGGGGATGAATCATGGGTGCATCACTACCAGCCCGAATCGGTTATGTTGACGGTGTTCTGGGATTGTCAGGGAGTGCTTTTAACCAATTTTATGAAGAAAGGTGACAATGTGAATTCTGAATCATACTGTGAAGTTCTATTGTTTGCTTCATGGTGCAATTCGAAAAAACGTCCAGGGTTGCTGACTAGAGGAGTGTTGCTTCTTCATGACAATGCCAGACCACATACGGCTCGATTAACTCAGGAGAAAATTAACTAACTAAGGTGGGAAGTTCTGGAACATCGACCTTACAGTCCCGACTTAGCCCCTAGCGATTTCCACCTCTTTGGTCCACTGAAAACCCACCTTGGCGGGAGACATTTCGTGAATGACGCCGAAGTTGAATGTGAAGTGAAAACGTGGTTTAGAAAACAGAGCCCGCAGTTCTATGCTGCCGGTTTGGAAGGACTGATAAAACGATGGGATAAGTGAATCAATGTTGGTGGAAATTATGTTGAGAAATAAAGGGACAATGTATGTATAAAAATAAACTGGTTTCAAGTTGTTATCATGTTTAGTTATTTTTCTACAGCCATTTGTGGCTTACTTATTGACTCGCCCTCGTATTTGTATTTTGTAAAACTACAGTACTTAATTGTGTGTGTGTTTCGCCATTGCTACATAGTTTTACTGCAGTCTTCCTTATTTTGAACATGTCTATTTGGTATCAAATTGAGAGGAGCCGTTATGGTCGGAAAAATTCCACTTTCAGAATGTGAAACCACACGTCAAAGAAGCAAGCGTACTAGCCATTGCGCTATCACAGCTCTCGAAAGATAACTCAAAAAATAGTTTACAAGTTGACAGTCTAAACTGTAAAAACAAAAACATTGGTACACACAAGTTTACCTTAAAAAACTCTACTTCACAAACATAAAATACTTTATCTAGACCAGCGTTTCCCAAACTTTGTATTACCGTGGAGCACCAAAAGTTTCTATATATGAAAATCTTCTAGTGATGGAGTTATTATTACACCACACCAGCAATCAACCTGACTTCAATTTCTCAGACTACAGGAAACATCAAATGATCTTTCATTTAGTCCAATCAGACATTTAGACTCCGGTCTGGTCCGGGTCCTTTGAGTTCGCAGAGGAACTAGTTTACCACTGTTTTTGTATGTTTTTAAAATGTATTTTTCTGTTTGAAATATCAAAGATCATAATAATATTTCTTTAAATGCTTGAGTACCCCTGAGAATACCTCTGGAGCCACGGGGATCCGGGACCACAGTTTGGAAAACGCTGATCTAGAGAATTATGTGTACATTTTAGATACAGCGATTGGTCGTACTTAATGCCAGCATTCTAAACCTACCATATCGTTGACAGAAGCGATATGAAAGTGTGATACCAGATATCCCTACGGAGTCAGCTTCTACTTAAATCGGATTTATTAATCAAATCTACTACTCATTTAGCCATACTGATTTCAATACAGCGCCCCTCAAACAAACAGTCAAATAAATGACAGATTCCAAATTACGATGAATAAGAAAGAAAAAAACTACAAATTATTACAGTCATGGTCATGTACGCTGCCATTAGCTCTATTGTTCTGATCACAATCACCGTAGCAACAATAAGCAGCAGTTGAATAGGCTCACTATTTCCATAATTATCAGCATCTGCCTATTTATCAACGACCTTATTATCAAGAAATTGTATTTATGGTTATGACAGTATATGTGGTGATAAATGATATTTCTATTTGAATAGCTACACTAATGCATATAACATTTCACGTTGATGGGGAGATTGAAAGCTTTACTAATGCATATACCATTTCGCGTTGATGGGGAGATTGAAAGCTACACTAATGCATATGACATTTCACGTTGATGGGGAGATTGAAAGCTACACTAATGCATATAACATTTCGCGTTGATGGGGAGATTGAAAGCTACACTAATGCATATGACATTTCGCGTTGATGGGGAGATTGAAAGCTTTACTAATGCATATACCATTTCGCGTTGATGGGGAGATTGAAAGCTACACTAATGCATATAACATTTCGCGTTGATGGGGAGATTGAAAGCTACACTAATGCATATAACATTTCGCGTTGATGGGGAGATTGAAAGCTACACTAATGCATATGACATTTCGCGTTGATGGGGAGATTGAAAGCTTTACTAATGCATATACCATTTCGCGTTGATGGGGAGATTGAAAGCTACACTAATGCATATGACATTTCGCGTTGATGGGGAGATTGAAAGCTTTACTAATGCATATGACATTTCACGTTGATGGGGAGATTGAAAGCTTTACTAATGCATATGACATTTCACGTTGATGGGGAGATTGAAAGCTACACTAATGCATATGACATTTCACGTTGATGGGGAGATTGAAAGCTTTACTAATGCATATGACATTTCGCGTTGATGGGGAGATTGAAAGCTTTACTAATGCATATGACATTTCACGTTGATGGGGAGATTGAAAGCTACACTAATGCATATGACATTTCGCGTTGATGGGGAGATTGAAAGCTTTACTAATGCATATGACATTTCACGTTGATGGGGAGATTGAAAGCTTTACTAATGCATATAACATTTCACGTTGATGGGGAGATTGAAAGCTTTACTAATGCATATGACATTTCGCGTTGATGGGGAGATTGAAAGCTTTACTAATGCATATAACATTTCACGTTGATGGGGAGATTGAAAGCTTTACTAATGCATATAACATTTCGCGTTGATGGGGAGATTGAAAGCTACACTAATGCATATAACATTTCACGTTGATGGGGAGATTGAAAGCTTTACTAATGCATATAACATTTCACGTTGATGGGGAGATTGAAAGCTTTACTAATGCATATAACATTTCACGTTGATGGGGAGATTGAAAGCTTTACTAATGCATATAACATTTCGCGTTGATGGGGAGATTGAAAGCTTTACTAATGCATATAACATTTCACGTTGATGGGGAGATTGAAAGCTTTACTAATGCATATAACATTTCGCGTTGATGGGGAGATTGAAAGCTTTACTAATGCATATAACATTTCACGTTGATGGGGAGATTGAAAGCTTTACTAATGCATATAACATTTCGCGTTGATGGGGAGATTGAAAGCTTTACTAATGCATATAACATTTCGCGTTGATGGGGAGATTGAAAGCTTTACTAATGCATATAACATTTCGCGTTGATGGGGAGATTGAAAGCTTTACTAATCCATATAACATTTCGCGTTGATGGGGAGATTGAAAGCTTTACTAATGCATATAACATTTCGCGTTGATGGGGAGATTGAAAGCTTTACTAATCCATATAACATTTCGCGTTGATGGGGAGATTGAAAGCTGTACTAATGCATATGACATTTCACGTTGATGGGGAGATTGAAAGCTGTACTAATCCATATAACATTTCGCGTTGATGGGGAGATTGAAAGCTTTACTAATCCATATAACATTTCGCGTTGATGGGGAGATTGAAAGCTTTACTAATCCATATAACATTTCACGTTGATGGGGAGATTGAAAGCTTTACTAATCCCGCATGTTTTCTTTTTGTTTCCTTTTCTCTAATCTTGTTTGCCTCATATCGTCAGGATAAGGATAGATTTCTAGAACGTGTTTTTGTGTGCGCTTCGTATACAGTGTTTTTCACCGCCTTTGTTATTTCTAAGGTTCATCTTTTACGTGGACGGTCTTTTTCTTTGTATGCACGAGATGAGAGTAACATTGCTCTTTGAGGTGTCATAATCTCGTATGTAGTATATCTTAATAGAAGATGTATGTAGCAACAAATAACGAGATGAGAACAGGTCGAAAGGGTATTTCTTTTTCTACAAATTCTTTGCTGTAGACGACAAACTTACCCTCCTCATTACATGCCCGAAAAATGATGACTGCCTCTTTCTTATATTGATGATAAGCTTTCTGTGTGTCTTGATCTCGTGCAACACCTCAATATTAATCATTTTAGCAGTCCATGGGATTCTCATCATTCTTCTGTAAAACCACATTTCTGAGGCCCTCAGAGATTTTTCTATCTGTGTGTTCATTGTCGATGACTCGCATCCGTATGTCTATAGTATGTGGGATAGAAACTGAGAAAATCAAAGAAAATTACGATTTGATATAGTTGCCATATTTTGAGAGAAATTTCTTGCAATATTTCTTTATACGACATAATATTATCAAATAAATCAAATGTTATCTATTGTCTATTGTCTGTTCCCCAGGTGGATGATGGAAATGGTTGTCCACTATTGCCGTTAACCGCAGGGGAGGGGCAGGAGATTGAATTTGCCTTCCATGGAAAAATGTGTCGCCCTTCTATTATATGCGCGTTTATTTAGTGGAGTCTTCATATTGTCTATCCATCTTTTTCTTAGTCTTCCCTTGGCTCTAGTACCTGATCTCTTTTTTTGTATGCGGTGGATTTCACCCATTTCAATGACACTGCCCATTTAGGAGCTCACGATGTCTAGGTCACAGCCATCCGATCATGTTCCTCGGATGATCGCAGACGATTTGCTCTGGAGAATCGGTTGATTTCTTTGTATGGTACCTTGCGACCACGCGGCTCAACGTATTACATTCTTATGCTTCTTAGTACTTTCTCTTCCCATGCTTTGTAATCTATATGGGTATATGTTGCATGTATTCAAGTTATATATTTACTAGATTTTTCATTGTTTCTCTTCCGTTCTATTTCTAGTTTTTATGTGTGTTTTTGTGTTACATTTATTTCGTTATTCATTTTTATTCTCAGATTTTCATTAGAAACGTTTGTATGTAGTCGTTCATATGTTTTTTAATTTGTCACTCCTGGTGTTCGTTTACTATCACCTCCACACACACTAGGTAGGTGCAGGAATGCACGTGTCTGAGACTGTTGTCCTCATCGCTTGCTATGTACAGCTGCCATTATTATTATTATTATTATTATTATTTGAATGGAGACCTGTTTCCTCTGCGTATTTTAACTCTGAAACGAAATTTCCACCATTTTATTTTGTTAATGTGCCCCAGCCTTTTCAAACGTTAGAGTATGGTGCAAGAAGCTTCACATTTCTGGGTCCTGGTGTGCAGGATGATTTTCTATTACCTCTTCATTGAAGTAAATTGAATGTAACGCCTGTCAGTCTGTCTGTCTATCCGTCTCTCTCTGTCGGTCTGTCAGTCTGTCTGGATAGTTAAAAGGTTGATTTATCAGCTCAGATGTAAATTTTTTTCTAATAGAGCACAGTCTCCGTTATAAATGAATTGAACTGTGCATTAGTTTCTAGCTTCCTGTTAGTAAAGTCTATGCAAGCTATGGAATGTATACTGTTTAATCAGCAATATTTGCTTTCATCTGTATAACTGAACTTGTATAGGAGATTAGTTCACATTGAATGAAATAAACTTACCTTCGACTAGTTCGTTTTGAATCAAGTAAACTTATCTTCGACTAGTTCGTTGTGAATGCAGTCAACTTATCTTCGACTAGTTCGCTTTGACTGCAGTAAACTTATCTTCAACTAGTTGCCCGTCTGCCCAGTGTGTTCGTAGCGCGTTTGACTACGGGTGACTATCCCTCTGTGTGTGCGGGTTCAATTCCGCGGGATGGCAGAAAAAGCCACAGATTCCCCAGATTTACGGTGTTCGTGACACCGAACCGAAGGATTACGATGTCCATGGCACCGAGCCGAAGAGCTAAAAAGCTCAAGTGCTTCTGGATCGGAAAAAAGAAAAAAAATCTTCAACTAGTTCGTTTTGAATGCAGTAAACTTACCTTCAACTAGTTCCCTTTCACTAAGTTAAACTTACCCTCATCAAGTTTACCCCGTGCTACCTAACATTGGCTACAACAACTAGACTTATAGTTTTGCTAAATGTTCAACTTCCTGTGTGGCTTCCTCTTGATTTGTATAATACAACACTTTGACTTCCGCCAGACACGAACAATGATGGGTGTACTCAAACAAATGCTCATTCTTTTTAGGGGAGGAGAGGGTTCATCTTTCCTTGTTTCCCCTAGACTCTTCTTTTGCCTCACAGCGTCAGGATAGAAGCAATTTCTAGAATGGGTTTTTGCGCTTGATAAGGTGTCATTAATTGTCTCTGTTTATGTAGTCCACCTTTTGCATGGACGATCTTTTGTTTTATATCCATTGTCTCGGGGTAGCATTGTTCTTTGATGCACATTGACTGTTGTTAATCTGCTTATGTTACCAAACCATTTATTTTGTTCCTTCTTCAGTTATCGGTTGTATGAGGTCTATCATTGTAGCACTCCGGGTAGGTTCATAGTTGCTTCGATCTCCGCCTCTATAAAACCAGCAGTGTCCAGCGGCCTAACATGCTAGTTCTATGTTGCTTAATCAATATTTTTTGCACATATTTTGTTTCTTGATGAAGTTCAGTATTGATGGTAGACCCACTTTTTCCCTGATGTCTTCATTTCTAAACCGATCTCTTCTTAATAATCCCAGAATTCTTCATGCACACCACTTTATATAAATTGTATTATTTGTTCGTAGAACTTTCATGTATTACAATTTTCTTTTTTTCTGTTTCTTTCTCTTTCATTCTCTTGCATTGTTCTATCATTTTACATAAGTATCTAAAATATAAATACAAAGAAGGATTGTATCTTTAACATCATCCTTATCATCCTTTTGTTTATATCTATAGTGATAATAATTCTTATGTTCATCAGCAGCAACCTTTCTTTATATGATGTAATTAGCAGCCGTATTGATACAGTATCCACAGTTATGTTTGTTCAAATTAGTACAGCGAGGACAATATTACAGCGAGGACAATGTTACAGTGAGGACAATATTACAGCGAGGACAATGTTACAGTGAGGACAATATTACAGCGAGGACAATGTTACAGTGAGGACAATATTACAGCGAGGACAATATTACAGTGAGGACAATATTACAGTGAGGACAATATTACAGCGAGGACAATATTACAGTGAGGACAATATTACAGTGAGGACAATATTACAGTGAGGACAATATTACAGTGAGGACAATATTACAGTGAAGACAATATTACAGTGAGGACAATATTACAGTGAGGACAATATTACAGCGAGGACAATATTACAGTGAGGACAATATTACAGTGAGGACAATATTACAGTGAGGACAATATTACAGTGAGGACAATATTACAGTGAGGACAATGTTACAGTGAGGACAATATTACAGTGAGGACAATATTACAGTGAGGACAATATTACAGTGAGGACAATGAGGAAAGCATAGTCGCAAAAATTAACTAAATGTCAAATGCGTTACCTACGAAAAGTTACCAACAACATCAGAAAAGACAGTCACCAACATCAGCATAAAAAAGAAAGTTGGCACAGAATATTGCTTGAATTACATTGAGAAACAAAGAATGAAGTGGTTCGGCCACTTAATAAGAATACATCCAAACTCCACAGTATACATCATCTTCTACAACAGAACATCGGGAAAGAAGGCAAGGGGACGACCATGAAAAGATGGTTAGATGGCATAGCAGAATCCTATCTTGGCTAGATGGTTAGATGGCATAGCAGAATCCTGTCTTGGCTAGATGGTTAGATGGCATAGCAGAATCCTGTCTTGGCTAGATGGTTAGATGGCATAGCAGAATCCTATCTTGGCTAGATGGTTAGATGGCATAGCAGAATCCTGTCTTGGCTAGATGGTTAGATGGCATAGCAGAATCCTGTCTTGGCTAGATGGTTAGATGGCATAGCAGAATCCTATCTTGGCTAGATGGTTAGATGGCATAGCAGAATCCTATCTTGGCTAGATGGTTAGATGGCATAGCAGAATCCTATCTTGGCTAGATGGTTAGATGGCATGGCAGAGCAAACATAACAATCACCCATACTACTAGAACAGCTCAAGACAAAAACAGAAAACCACAACCCTGGGCACCAACCAGGTAGCAGTGTGTCGACAAAAGAAGAAACGAACAAGTAGAAGAAGAGTATGTGAAATAGAGAGCTCACACTCAAGAACAAGATACAAGTATATTATAACACGCGTGTTTCTAGCATTCTACTGTATGAGAGAATATCTTCAAGAAAAGCTAGTAATGAAGAAATAATTACTCTAGAGAATACAAACTCACAACAAATCAATATTTCGGACATATAAAGAGATATGATAAAATTAGCATAATATTATTAGAGTGAGGAAAGTTGAAGAGCGAGGCGTAAGAGGAATACCGAAACACAAGGGGAGGAGGTCAAGATGTGAACAATTTGCAGCCTGGTAGAGTGAGTAAGTAAGAAAGTAAAGGAACCATTTCATACCTTGTGGTATATAGGGCAATACAGTGTTAGGCCTGTATTTTCATTGACCGTCGGCACACGATGGGTGATGTGGTCAGCATCACACCGGCCGCCTTTTCTTTCCCAGAGCATGTCTGGTACCCAGTTGAGGCTGGGTCGACCTGAGAGCCGTCGCGGTCGGGAAAAATTCCACGCCCACTGCGGACTTGAACACGGACCACCAGCCTTGAGAAGCGAGTTCACTAACAACTACGCTACCGCGGCTCTCGCTGGAGTGAGAACAATGAGTTTTTTGCAAGAACCCCAGAGTTAGCAACGAAAGACATCAGAGGAAGCAATGAAAGACAACAGAGGAAGCAACGAAAGACATCAGAGGAAGCAATGAAAGACAACAGAGGAAGCAACGAAAGACAACAGAGGAAGCAATGAAAGACGCCAGAGGAAGCAACGAAAGACAACAGAGGAAGCAACGAAAGACAACAGAGGAAGCAACGAAAGACGCCAGAGGAAGCAATGAAAGACATCAGAGGAAGCAACGAAAGACATCAGAGGAAGCAATGAAAGACGCCAGAGGAAGCAACGAAAGACAACAGAGGAAGCAAAGAAAGACAACAGAGGAAGCAACGAAAGACAACAGAGGAAGCAACGAAAGACATCAGAGGAAGCAATGAAAGACAACAGAGGAAGCAACGAAAGACATCAGAGGAAGCAATGAAAGACAACAGAGGAAGCAATGAAAGACAACAGAGGAAGCAACGAAAGACATCAGAGGAAGCAACGAAAGACATCAGAGGAAGCAATGAAAGACATCAGAGGAAGCAATGAAAGACATCAGAGGAAGCAATGAAAGACATCAGAGGAAGCAATGAAAGACAACAGAGGAAGCAATGAAAGACATCAGAGGAAGCAATGAAAGACATCAGAGGAAGCAACGAAAGACACCAGAGGAAGCAATGAAAGACAACAGAGGAAGCAACGAAAGACATCAGAGGAAGCAACGAAAGACATCAGAGGAAGCAACGAAAGACAACAGAGGAAGCAATGAAAGACAACAGAGGAAGCAACGAAAGACGCCAGAGGAAGCAACGAAAGACATCAGAGGAAGCAATGAAAGACATCAGAGGAAGCAACGAAAGACACCAGAGGAAGCAATGAAAGACAACAGAGGAAGCAACGAAAGACATCAGAGGAAGCAATGAAAGACAACAGAGGAAGCAACGAAAGACAACAGAGGAAGCAATGAAAGACAACAGAGGAAGCAACGAAAGACAACAGAGGAAGCAATGAAAGACAACAGAGGAAGCAACGAAAGACATCAGAGGAAGCAACGAAAGACATCAGAGGAAGCAACGAAAGACAACAGAGGAAGCAATGAAAGACAACAGAGGAAGCAACGAAAGACAACAGAGGAAGCAACGAAAGACAACAGAGGAAGCAACGAAAGACAACAGAGGAAGCAACGAAAGACAACAGAGGAAGCAACGAAAGACATCAGAGGAAGCAACGAAAGACAACAGAGGAAGCAATGAAAGACAACAGAGGAAGCAACGAAAGACAACAGAGGAAGCAACGAAAGACAACAGAGGAAGCAATGAAAGACATCAGAGGAAGCAATGAAAGACATCAGAGGAAGCAACGAAAGACATCAGAGAAAGCAATGAAAGACATCAGAGGAAGCAATGAAAGACAACAGAGGAAGCAATGAAAGACATCAGAGGAAGCAATGAAAGACATCAGAGGAAGCAATGAAAGACATCAGAGGAAGCAATGAAAGACATCAGAGGAAGCAATGAAAGACAACAGAGGAAGCAATGAAAGACATCAGAGGAAGCAATGAAAGACATCAGAGGAAGCAATGAAAGACATCAGAGGAAGCAATGAAAGACATCAGAGGAAGCAATGAAAGACATCAGAGGAAGCAATGAAAGACAACAGAGGAAGCAATGAAAGACATCAGAGGAAGCAATGAAAGACATCAGAGGAAGCAATGAAAGACATCAGAGGAAGCAATGAAAGACATCAGAGGAAACAATGAAAGACAACAGAGGAAGCAATGAAAGACATCAGAGGAAGCAATGAAAGACATCAGAGGAAGCAATGAAAGACATCAGAGGAAGCAATGAAAGACAACAGAGGAAGCAATGAAAGACATCAGAGGAAGCAATGAAAGACATCAGAGGAAGCAATGAAAGACATCAGAGGAAGCAATGAAAGACATCAGAGGAAGCAATGAAAGACATCAGAGGAAGCAATGAAAGACATCAGAGGAAGCAATGAAAGATATCAGAGGAAGCAATGAAAGACAACAGAGGAAGCAATGAAAGACATCAGAGGAAGCAATGAAAGACATCGAGGAAGCAATGAAAGACAACAGAGGAAGCAATGAAAGACATCAGAGGAAGCAATGAAAGACACCAGAGGAAGCAATGAAAGACAACAGAGGAAGCAATGAAAGACATCAGAGGAAGCAATGAAAGACATCAGAGGAAGCAATGAAAGACAACAGAGGAAGCAATGAAAGACATCAGAGGAAGCAATGAAAGACAACAGAGGAAGCAATGAAAGACATCAGAGGAAGCAATGAAAGACAACAGAGGAAGCAATGAAAGACAACAGAGGAAGCAATGAAAGACATCAGAGGAAGCAATGAAAGACATCAGAGGAAGCAATGAAAGACATCAGAGGAAGCAATGAAAGACGCCAGAGGAAGCAACGAAAGACATCAGAGGAAGCAATGAAAGACAACAAAGAAAGCAATGAAAGACAACAGAGGAAGCAATGAAAGACATCAGAGGAAGCAATGAAAGACATCAGAGGAAGCAATGAAAGACAACAGAGGAAGCAATGAAAGACATCAGAGGAAGCAATGAAAGACAACAGAGGAAGCAACGAAAGACATCAGAGGAAGCAATGAAAGACATCAGAGGAAGCAACGAAAGACATCAGAGGAAGCAACGAAAGACATCAGAGGAAGCAATGAAAGACATCAGAGGAAGCAATGAAAGACATCAGAGGAAGCAATGAAAGACACCAGAGGAAGCAATGAAAGACATCAGAGGAAGCAACGAAAGACATCAGAGGAAGCAACGAAAGACATCAGAGGAAGCAACGAAAGACATCAGAGGAAGCAACGAAAGACATCAGAGGAAGCAATGAAAGACATCAGAGGAAGCAATGAAAGACACCAGAGGAAGCAATGAAAGACATCAGAGGAAGCAATGAAAGACATCAGAGGAAGCAATGAAAGACATCAGAGGAAGGAATGAAAGACATCAGAGGAAGCAATGAAAGACATCAGAGGAAGCAATGAAAGACATCAGAGGAAGCAACGAAAGACACCAGAGGAAGCAATGAAAGACATCAGAGGAAGCAATGAAAGACATCAGAGGAAGCAACGAAAGACATCAGAGGAAGCAATGAAAGACAACAGAGGAAGCAATGAAAGACATCAGAGGAAGCAATGAAAGACAACAGAGGAAGCAATGAAAGACAACAGAGGAAGCAATGAAAGACATCAGAGGAAGCAATGAAAGACATCAGAGGAAGCAACGAAAGACATCAGAGGAAGCAATGAAAGACAACAGAGGAAGCAATGAAAGACATCAGAGGAAGCAATGAAAGACATCAGAGGAAGCAATGAAAGACAACAGAGGAAGCAATGAAAGACATCAGAGGAAGCAATGAAAGACAACAGAGGAAGCAATGAAAGACATCAGAGGAAGCAATGAAAGACATCAGAGGAAGCAATGAAAGACATCAGAGGAAGCAATGAAAGACATCAGAGGAAGCAATGAAAGACATCAGAGGAAGCAATGAAAGACATCAGAGGAAGCAATGAAAGAAACAAGAGGAAGCAATGAAAGACATCAGAGGAAGCAACGAAAGACATCAGAGGAAGCAATGAAAGACATCAGAGGAAGCAATGAAAGACATCAGAGGAAGCAATGAAAGACATCAGAGGAAGCAATGAAAGACATCAGAGGAAGCAATGAAAGACATCAGAGGAAGCAATGAAAGACATCAGAGGAAGCAATGAAAGACATCAGAGGAAGCAATGAAAGACATCAGAGGAAGCAATGAAAGACACCAGAGGAAGCAATGAAAGACATCAGAGGAAGCAACGAAAGACATCAGAGGAAGCAATGAAAGACATCAGAGGAAGCAATGAAAGACATCAGAGGAAGCAATGAAAGACATCAGAGGAAGCAAGAAAGACATCAGAGGAAGCAATGAAAGACATCAGAGGAAGCAATGAAAGACATCAGAGGAAGCAATGAAAGACATCAGAGGAAGCAATGAAAGACAACAGAGAAAGCAATGAAAGACATCAGAGGAAGCAACGAAAGACATCAGAGGAAGCAATGAAAGACACAGAGAAGCAATGAAAGACACAGAGGAAGCATGAAAGACACAGAGGAAGCAAGAAAGACATCAGAGGAAGCAATGAAAGACAACAGAGGAAGCAAGAAAGACATCAAGAAGCAATGAAGACACAGAGAAGCAATAAAGACAACAGAGAAAGCAATGAAAGACATCAGAGGAAGCAATGAAAGACATCAGAGGAAGCAATGAAAGACAACAGAGAAAGCAATGAAAGACATCAGAGGAAGCAATGAAAGACATCAGAGAAAGCAATGAAAGACATCAGAGGAAGCAATGAAAGACAACAGAGGAAGCAATGAAAGACATCAGAGGAAGCAATGAAAGACATCAGAGGAAGCAATGAAGACACAAGGGAACAAGAAAGACAGAGGAAGCAATGAAAGACAACAGAGGAAGCAACGAAAGACATCAGAGGAAGCAATGAAAGACACAGAGGAAGCATGAAAGACATCAGAGGAAGCAATGAAAGACAACAGAGGAAGCAATGAAAGATATCAGAGGAAGCAATGAAAGACATCAGAGGAAGCAATGAAAGACATCAGAGGAAGCAATGAAAGACATCAGAGGAAGCAATGAAAGACATCAGAGGAAGCAATGAAAGACATCAGAGGAAGCAATGAAAGACATCAGAGGAAGCAATGAAAGACATCAGAGGAAGCAATGAAAGACAACAGAGGAAGCAATGAAAGACATCAGAGGAAGCAATGAAAGCACAGAGGAAATGAAGACACAGAGGAAGCAATGAAAGACACAGAGAGGAAAGCAATGAAAGACATCAGAGGAAGCAATGAAAGACATCAGAGGAAGCAATGAAAGACATCAGAGGAAGCAATGAAAGACAACAGAGGAAGCAATGAAAGACATCAGAGGAAGCAATGAAAGACATCAGAGGAAGCAATGAAAGACATCAGAGGAAGCAATGAAAGACATCAGAGGAAGCAATGAAAGACACCAGAGGAAGCAATGAAAGACATCAGAGGAAGCAATGAAAGACACCAGAGGAAGCAATGAAAGACATCAGAGGAAGCAATAGGAAAAGAGACATCAGAGAAGCAATGAAAGACACAGAGGAAGCAATGAAAGACATCAGAGGAAGCAACGAAAGACAACAGAGGAAGCAATGAAAGACATCAGAGGAAGCAATGAAAGACAACAGAGGAAGCAATGAAAGACAACAGAGGAAGCAATGAAAGACATCAGAGGAAGCAATGAAGAAAGAGCACATCAGAAGACAGAGAAGAAAGACATCAGAGGAAGCAATGAAAGACATCAGAGGAAGCAATGAAAGACATCGAGAAGGAAGCAAGAAAGACATCAGAGGAAGCAATGAAAGACGAAGCAAAAGACAGAGGAAGCAATGAAAGACATCAGAGGAAGCAATGAAAGACATCAGAGGAAGCAATGAAAGACATCAGAGGAAGCAATGAAAGACAACAGAGGAAGCAATGAAAGACATCAGAGGAAGCAATGAAAGACATCAGAGGAAGCAATGAAAGAACAAGAGGAAGCAATGAAAGACATCAGAGGAAGCAATGAAAGACATCAGAGGAAAGCACAGAAAGAGAAAACAGAGGAAGCAACGAAAGACAACAGAGGAAGCAATGAAAGACACCAGAGGAAGCAATGAAAGACAACAGAGGAAGCAATGAAAGACATCAGAGGAAGCAATGAAAGACATCAGAGGAAGCAATGAAAGACACCAGAGGAAGCAACGAAAGACAACAGAGGAAGCAATGAAAGACATCAGAGGAAGCAATGAAAGACATCAGAAGGAAGACATAGAGAGAAGAAGACATCAGAGGAAGCAATGAAAGACACAGAGGAAGCAATGAAAGACATCAGAGGAAGCAATGAAAGACATCAGAGGAAGCAAGAAAGACAACAGAGGAAGCAAGAAAGACATCAGAGGAAGCAATGAAAGACATCAGAGGAAGCAATGAAAGACATCAGAGAAAGCAATGAAAGACATCAGAGGAAGCAATGAAAGACATCAGAGGAAGCAATGAAAGACATCAGAGGAAGCAATGAAAGACATCAGAGGAAGCAAGAAAGACATCAGAGGAAGCAATGAAAGACATCAGAGGAAGCAATGAAAGACATCAGAGGAAGCAATGAAAGAACAAGAGGAAGCAAGAAAGACACAGAGAAGCAATGAAGACATCAGAGGAAGCAATGAAAGACACAGAGGAAGCAATGAAAGACATCAGAGGAACAATGAAAGACACAGAGGAAGCAATGAAAGACATACGAGGAAGCAATAGAAAGACATCAGAGGAAGCAAGAAAGACACAGAGAAGCAATGAAAGACATCAGAGGAAGCAATGAAAGACATCAGAGGAAGCAATGAAAGACATCAGAGGAAGCAATGAAAGACATCAGAGGAAGCAATGAAAGACATCAGAGGAAGAAGAAGAGACATCAGAGGAAGCATATGAAAGACAATAGAGGAAGAATGAAAGACATCAGAGGAAGCAATGAAAGACACAGAGATAGCAATGAAGACTACAGAGAAGCAATGAAGACATCAGAGAAGCTATGATGAAATTCGAGATAGCAAGTAAAGACTCAATAGATGAAGAATTCAGAGAAGCAATGAAGACATCAGATAAGCATATGAAAGAGCATCAGAGGAGTAATGAAAGACTATCAGAGAAGCAATGAAAGACTTATGAGGAAGCAACGTATTAGCAAGAATATGATCAACAAATAAATAGATGTTCATGGTATAAAAGCTTAGAAAAAATACCAATAGACAATAACAGTGATTCGAACCGACTTACTATTTTTAGATCCATCCATATGAAAGGCAATATTGCATGATGAATGATGATTGATTTATCTGAGTTAGCAATTTCTCTACATTATTCAAATTATTGATTTCTAAAGAGGAATCTAGAAGAATCTACAATAATATTAATGAATCATTGAATCAACCAAATGCACTTCTGAATTAGGATGTTGAATAAATAATGATACTCACACATAACCAATACACTTTGGCTGTCTATCTCGATCTGAACGTCCTAAATGTTGGAAACATAGTTCTAACAGAGTTATCTTTCATGAGTGTTAGAAATGGTTAAAGACTGGACGTGAAGATATTGGTTGCATGGTAACAGATAAGCCTAGTTGTTGCTAGGTGAAAAGCTTGTCAACATATTAACAGACTAAAACAATGTTATGTTATTTTTATACTGGCAGACTAAGATAATAGTGAACAGAAAACTCTACAATTATGAAAGTTCAATATTTCAAGAAAGACATTTTGATGGACACTTATCAAACTAACTGATGTTATGTATTTATTGTTCTGATAAAGATTGGTGAGATAGGTTATGTTTTAATTGATTGATTGATTAGTGATCGATTGGTTTTATTGAATGATTGATTGATTGATTAGTGATTGATTGATTGTTGGATTGATTGATTGATTAGTGGTGTAATTGAATTGAATTGAATTAATTGAATTAATTAGGAATTAGATTAATTAGAATTATTGATTGATTGTAATTGAATTGATGATTAATGATGATGAATTAGGATTGAATTAATTGTAATGTAATTAAGTAATTGAATTATTAGATGATATGATATTGATTGATAAATTAATTAATTAATTGTATTAATTGAATTAGATTAATTGTAAATTATGTAATTGATTAGTAATTGAATTGATTGATGAATTGAATTGATTGATTATGATTAGATTGAATTAATTAATTATGAGATTATTAATTAATTATGATTATTAATTAATTAGGTAATGTATTGAAGATATAATTAATTGAATGATAATGTGATTGATTGATGATTGATTAGATTGATTAGATATGATTGTTGAAATGTGTTGATTGATTGATTAATTATTAATAATTGATTGATTAATTAGGAATTGAATTGATTAATGAATTTGATTGATAGAATAATCTGATTGATTTGATTGATTGATAGTGATTGATTGATTTTGATGACTTTGATTGTTGATGTTGGTGTATGCTTCATTTAGTACTTCATTATAGTTAATACTGGTAAACAAATTACTCATCCACAACAGAGAATTGCAAGCTGACTGTGTTCTTTAAGATGTTCGTATTGTTGTTGGGGTAGGTAATAGTTCTTTAAGATGTTCGTATTGTTGTTGGGGTAGACAATAGTTCTTTAAGATGCTCGTATTGTTGTTGAGGTAGACAATAGTTCTTTAAGATGCTCGTATTGTTGTTGGGGTAGGCAATGGTTCTTTAAGATGTTCATATTGTTGTTGGGGTAGACAATAGTTCTTTAAGATGTTCGTATTGTTGTTGGGTAAGCAATAGTTCTTTAAGATGTCGTATTGTTGTTGGGGTAGGCAATGTTCTTTAAGATGTTCATATTGTTGTTGGGTAGGCAATGGTTCTTTAAGATGTTCGTATTGTTGTTGGGGTAGGCAATGGTTCTTTAAGATGTTCGTATTGTTGTTGGGGTAGGCAATAGTTCTTTAAGATGTTCATATTGTTGTTGGGGTAGGCAATAGTTCTTTAAGATGTTCATATTGTTGTTGGGGTAAGCAATAGTTCTTTAAGATGCTCGTATTGTTGTTGAGGTAGGTAATAGTTCTTTAAGATGCTCGTATTGTTGTTGGTGTAGGCAATGGTTCTTTAAGATGTTCGTATTGTTGTTGGGGTAGGCAATGGTTCTTTAAGATGCTCATATTGTTGTTGGGGTAGGTAATAGTTCTTTAAGATGCTCGTATTGTTGTTGGGGTAGGTAATAGTTCTTTAAGATGTTCGTATTGTTGTTGGGGTAGGCAATAGTTCTTTAAGATGCTCATATTGTTTTTGGGGTAGGCAATGGTTCTTTAAGATGTTCGTATTGTTGTTGGGGTAGGCAATAGTTCTTTAAGATGCTCATATTGTTGTTGGGGTAGGCAATAGTTCTTTAAGATGTTCATATTGTTGTTGGGGTAGGTAATAGTTCTTTAAGATGCTCGTATTGTTGTTGGGGTAGGTAATAGTTCTTTAAGATGCTCGTATTGTTGTTGGGGTAGGCAATGGTTCTTTAAGATGTTCGTATTGTTGTTGGGGTAGGCAATAGTTCTTTAAGATGCTCGTATTGTTGTTGGGGTAGGCAATGGTTCTTTAAGATGCTCGTATTGTTGTTGGGGTAGGCAATGGTTCTTTAAGATGTTCGTATTGTTGTTGGGGTAGACAATAGTTGTTTAAGATGTTCGTATTGTTGTTGGGGTAGGTAATAGTTCTTTAAGATGCTCGTATTGTTGTTGGGGTAGGTAATAGTTCTTTAAGATGCTCGTAATGTTGTTGGGGTAGGCAATGGGTGCCGTAAGAAATAATGATGTTTGCTTCCAATACTGTGTTTTGGTCATTTGTTATTTACGGAAGCACCTACTACTTGTACACTGTCTATTTATTAATCATATTCATTGGCTTCCACTGCTTCCTCTGCAGTTCTTACCAAAAAAAACTCGTTATTCTCATCAAAGAAGATCATAAATGTGTCATTTGTTTAATAGTAGTTCCCAGAACTTACAATTTTCTAACCATATCTGTTGTCTTTTAATGTTGTCCCCAATTGTTCCTATTTGTGCTTCGGTTTCTTTTGCGTCTCAACATTTTCCGTTTTCAATCGATTTAACTTTCATAAGAAAGAAAGTTGGCACAAAACCGTGCTTGAATTACATAGATAAACAAAGAATGAAGTGGTTTGGTCACTTAATAAGAATGCATCCAAACTCCACAGTATACAGAGTCTTCTACAACAGAACATCGGAAAGAAGGCAAGAGGAATACCACGGAAAAGATGGTTAGATGGCGTAGCAGAATCATGTGAAAGAGCAAAGATAACAATCACACAAGCCACCAGAACAGCGCAAGACAAAAACAGAAAACCAGGACACTGGGCAACAACCCGATAGCAGTGTGACGACAAAAGAAGAAGAAGAATCGATTTCAAAACTATTTTTTTTCAAATTTGTGATGAAGTCAGTTTGTCATTATTCCTAATTATTTTCATATTATAATTTTGTATGAATCTCTGCTGGACTGAATTTTGTCTGTATTTAATAATTTAGTCTACAACGTTTGGATCGATAGCAGTAGAGTATCGATGTCAGTACAGTATCGATGGCAGTTGAGTATCGATGGCAGTACAGTATCGATGTCAGTACAGTATTGATGACAGTAGAGTAACGATGACAGTAGAGTATCGATGGCAGTAGAGTAACGATGGCAGTAGAGTATCGATGGCAGTAGAGTATATATGGCAGTAGAGTATCGATGGCAATAGAGTATCTATGGCAGTACAGTATCGATGTCAGTACAGTATTGATGACAGTAGAGTAACGATGACAGTAGAGTAACGATGTCAGTACAGTATTGATGACAGTAGAGTAACGATGACAGTAGAGTATCGATGGCAGTAGAGTAACGATGGCAGTAGAGTATCGATGGCAGTAGAGTATATATGGCAGTAGAGTATCGATGGCAATAGAGTATCTATGGCAGTAGTGTAGCGAAGGCAGTAGAGTATCGATGGCAATAGAGTATCTATGGCAATAGAGTATCTATGGCAGTAGTGTAGCGAAGGCAGTAGAGTATCGATGGCAGTAGAGTATCGATGCGTATACATATGTGTGGGAGTATATGTTTGTGACAATAAGTGAATCAGTGTTTGAATGAGTTATTGTTTGAGTTAGTGATTGTGTGAGGGATTGATTGAATGGGTGATTGATGAATTGATTTTGTGATTGATTTATTGAACGAGCGAGGAATGATCGATTGATTGGTTTATTTGAATAAGTCCTGCATTTATTAAATCAGTGAGTGAAGGAGGTAGATAGTGATTGATTGAATGATTGAATGAGAGGGTGATTGAGTGACTGAGGTGGTGAGGGAGTGAGTTAATGACTGAGTGAGTAGGTGGGTGGGTCAGTGAGTGAGTGAGTGAGTGAGTGAGTCAGTGAGTCAGTGAGTCAGTGAGTCAATGAGTCAGTCAGTGAGTCAGTCAGTGAGTCAGTGAGTCAGTGAGAGAGAGATGAATGATACCTTCAATACCTTAATATCAACATTTTCATTACTTACAAAAAAAACGTTTAGATTAGCGGTAGCACAGCGAATATCTCACTTACTTTCTAGACGGATGATCTAGGTTCGATCCCCAGTTTCAGACTGATCTTACCAATGACAAATGAGTCTTTGATGGACCTAGTTCTACTTGACTACCAGATAAGCACTGGAATGTAAATCCCAAGTGACAGTCGTGATGTTAGCCTAATCACCCACTAGGCGACTTTGTACCAATAAAATGCCAATTAAACACTTTATTTTCAAGATACTACATTCTTTTCAAACTGTTTCATCATCTATGTTTCTTTGACTAAAACAAAAATGTGATCTTTTCTATACATAATAATAGTAATAAAAATAATTCCTCTCGTACGTTATACGTTACATAGGGCCTGCAAGTAATTTCTCCATACCGCTCCATCCTGTCAACTCGCTCAATCTCATCCATGAAACTGAGACCGATATGTCTTGCCTCTCTCAGTAAAATTCCTTTCAGGGTCTCCCTAGTTCGTCCTCTCTTTCTTGAACCCTTTGCATCCAACTTCATTGTCTGCTTTGTTATTCTTTGATCAATTCTTCTCAAGGTGTGTCCAACATATCTCCATCTTCTCAAGGTGTGTCCAACATATCTCCATCTTCTCAAGGTGTGTCCAACATATCTCCATCTTCTCAAGGTGTGTCCAACATATCTCCATCTTCTCAAGGTGTGTCCAACATATCTCCATCTTCTCAAGGTGTGCCCAACATATCTCCATCTTCTCAAGGTGTGCCCAACATATCTCCATCTTCTCAAGGTGTGTCCAACATATCTCCATCTTCTCAAGGTGTGTCCAACATATCTCCATCTTCTTATAACAGCTGTTACTAGTGGTTGACGAGACATTTCTCTAATTTCATCACTTCTTGTGAATTTGTTCCATTTTATGTTCATTATTTTTCGCAGATATCTATTTTCAAACGCATTCAACTTGCTTTCTATATCTTTAGTCATTTTCCAACTCTCGCTGGCATATGTTAGGATTGATACAACATTGGAATTTGGCTTAAATCGGATGCACATGTCCTAAAGGTGTAGAAGTCTAATCATTTAGGGGCCTACCAAAGCAATCTGCAAAGTATACACGTTCTTGGCAAAGATCAAACATATCACAAAGAGTGATTAAAATTGGTTGTAAAGAACGAACGCAAAGAAGAAGAACATTGGAATTAAAAATTCATAATTTATCTATACATACTCCCATTTTATACGTTCTGGATTTGCTGTTGCCGATAGCGAAACTGATAAAATTCTACACTAGTGAGCACGGGCCATGGAAATTCCTGAGTTTGATGTAAGCTTGTTCAAATATTCTTGGTGTACACATGGTACATTGTTGGACTGTAGGAAACCCTGATCCTTGACTTGGGGATCACAATCGCAAGTACATCTGAAGAAGAAAGATGTTTTGCCTGAATGGCGAGGAGCAGCGATGATAAGCTTCTTCTTCTTCTTTTTACGCACCATATCGACCACTTGTTAAACCACTCTTTGTGATTTGTATGTGATCTGAGCCTAAGAGCGATTGTACGTTGTGCCAGTTATGCGCCTACAAGTAGACCAGCACATCCGATTTCTGCGACACTTTTATTTACTAGGGTAGCTTTCCTCGGTCCTACATCAGTCGCCTCTTACGACATGCCTTGTAGATCGTAGGAGTGTTATTCTTTGCTTCCCTTGAGGGTCCCAGCACTACACAGGCGATTTGAATCCATAGGTGCCGATCGCAAAACATCCTCGATCACATTTCTAGAACAAATAATATCTAAACGATACCAGTTTTGATTCCAGACTTCTGATTAGTAAAACTGTCCAACACCAGGTGTGGGAACTGTACAAGACACTGCCTGTCTATAACTTATGCACCAAACCTGAGCTAGGTGCACTGTATGTTTACATAAAGCGAAATACCAAAACATCATACTCCCTGGTCGGTTGACCTCTGCCAGATTGTTCTCATGTAAACATCTGATTTCATTCGTCCTGAACGAGCGTTGAACGAGTACCAATAATTCGATTCGGTCTCCTACAAGAGTTCATAATTATTTTCTTAGACTTTGGTTGTGGTGAACGTTTGCCAAGGAATTTGTATTTACAGTGTCCTAATCTCATTTATTCTAAGCGTTTGTTCGTGGATTCTATATGGCATGGAAACTAAGATCACATGTCCAAGTCTTTCGCAAGGTATATGCAGTCACGTATGTGCACCCACGTATGTGCATCCACGTATATGTATCTAAGTTTGTGCAGCAACGTATATGTATCTACGTATGTGCATCTACGTATATGCAGTCACGTATGTGCAGTCACGTATGTGCATCCACGTATATGTAGCTACGTATGTGCATCTATGTGTATGCCCCCTGCATGTGCAGGCCATCGGTTCTACAGGGTGTTCAAGATAAAAGTAGCATGGTCAATGGTACCAATCTGGTATATGTTTATGAAAATGAGAAGGTTCAATTATGACGTAGTATAGGTCAAGTGAGTGAGTCTTTTTATGAGAGTGTGTGGCAAATCTCTTCTTATCCTGACGCTGTGAGACAAATCTCTTCTTATCCTGACGCTGTGAGACAAATCTCTTCTTATCCTGACGCAGTGAGACAAATCTCTTCTTATCCTGACGCAGTGAGGCAAATCTCTTCCTATCCTGACGCAGTGAGACAAATCTCTTCCTATCCTGACGCAGTGCGGCAAATCTCTTCTTATCCTGACGCAGTGAGGCAAATCACTTCCTATCCTGACGCAGTGAGTCAAATCAAGATTTGAGAACAATAAGAAAGAAAATGAAACCAGTAAAATAATCGATAAGATATAATCCATTCACGTACCGGGACAGACACTTCACGCACCGGGACAAACACTTCACACACCGGGACAAACACTTCACACACCGGGACAGACACTTCGCGCACCGGGGACACACACTTCACGCACCGGGACAGACACTTCACGCACCCGGACAGACACTTCACGCACCAGGACAGACACTTCACGTACCGGGACAGACACTTCACGCACCGGGACAGACACTTCAAGCACCGGGACAGACACTTCGCGCACCGGGGACACACACTTCACGCACCGGGACAGACATTTCCCGCACCGGGACAGACACTTCACGCACCGGGACAGACACTTCACGCACCGGGACAGACACTTCACGTACCCGGACAGACACTTCACGCACCAGGACAGACACTTCACGTACCGGGACAGACACTTCACGCACCGGGACAGACACTTCAAGCACCGGGACAGACACTTCAAGCACCGGGACAGACACACATTTGAGAAACATATTGACGCAAAGATGTTGTAAGGAAACGTTTACGAGCGACTGTGATAGGAAAGAAATGAATACGGAAAGAAATGAATACGGAAAGAAATCGGTGAGAATTGAATTGTTTAAGAAGTGATTAAACTCATTTTAAAAGCCTTTCAGAGTCCCACATTGGTAATCTCTCTCAATCGTTCTCTCAATCGTGCTCTCAATCTCTCACTCTCTGTGTGTCTCTCTCTCAATGAGACATCAGGAAGACCGAGATCTGAAAGTGGGACATGGGAGGAAGGGTTAAAACGTGAAAAAGGAAAAAAAAATTAGAATTTATAAAAAAAAAAAGATCAGCTAGAATGACGTCATCGTGTGATTCTATCTCTTCTCATTCCCAACTAAAATCTTTGTCTGTTGTTTAGCTCGATAAGAACCCAAGAGTACCTGGTTTAAACTTCGCGGCGGGCAATTTGGTAGCAAATTTGTTCCCGTGGATTTTTACGAACGTTAAAAATAGAATAGATCTCATGGTTCAGAAAGCAATGGCAAACTACTGAACGTATAAGTGATGCCTGGAAAAAACCAATGACTCGTTTATTGTGGTTAATGGTGACGTCATGTAAAGGATATGCCAGGAATTTCCCTTCATCTACTGGGTTGGGGAAACGCCGATACCGAAGTTGATAACACGCTGCACTGGTGACCTCCGTGCCGTATAAATTCCGAGATTCGAAGCCATCTTGGGCCAAACAAGTTTCTTTCCTCATTTGTGAAACGTCAGTTACGTGAATGTAACTCCCAAACCCTTGTTAGCTCCGCTCGAAAAGTGAACCCTTTATTTGTATGGCTATTGCTATACCCGTTCTACCTGCGTTTTTCTTCGTTGTTCGTTATATTAGCTAAATTATTCGATATTTCTTAATTATTTTTCAAAACTATGACATTCTAGTTTTTTAAATATCATTTTCTTTCTGGTGTATACACTTTCATATCTGGTATCAGATATCAGATCTGTAGCGTGTTACACACTGTCAGATATCAGATCTGTAGCGTGTTACATACTGTCAGGTATCAGATATCAGATCTGTAGCGTGTTACATACTGTCAGGTATCAGATATCAGATCTGTAGCGTGTTACACACTGTCAGATATCAGATCTGTAACTAATTACACACTGTCTGGTATCAGATCTCTAACGTGTTACATACTGTCTGGTATCAGAACTTTAGCTTGTTACACACTGTCTGGTATCAGATCTGTAACTTGTTACACACTGTCAGATATCAGATCTGTAGCATGTTACACACTGTCAGGTATCAGATCTGTAATTTATTACACGTACTAACAGAAAACGAAAGACCAGATAGAGAGATAGAGGCTAGAGAGCAAAAAGCAAATGCTGTAACCTACCAGCTAGCCCCGTTGTTTAGGCACCCACAAATTTCCCAGGCAGCTAAGCAACAAATGATCAATAGCATTTTCATACCTACTTTGTGTTACCAGAGCCAAACATGGACATTGAGCAAAGCGCAGTCACAAAAATAAATACATGTAAAAAGCGCTGTCTGCGAAAAGTTGCAAACAACACCAGAAAAGACAGAGTCACCAACATCAGCATAAGAAAGAAAGTTGGTACAGAACCCTGCTTGAGTTACATTGAGAAACAAAGAATGAAGTGGTTTGACCACTAAGAATGCATCCAAACTCCACAGTATACAGAGTCTTCTACAAAAAAACATCAGCAAAAAGGCAAGAGGAGACAACGAAAAAGATGGTTAGATGGCATAGCAGAAACTTGTCAAAGAACAAAAATAACAATCACCCAAGCCACCAGAACAGCGTAAGACAAAAACGGAAAACCACGACATTGGGCAACAACCCGGTAGTAGTGTGACAACAGAAGAAGAAGAAGAATAAAAAAAACCAGCAAACTAAATAGATTAGCTTTACAACCGAGTAGTGCAGATTTTAAATGGTCCATATTTTAAGTATGGCAAGTTAATTATGTCATATTTCCTTAGTAGATAAAGGTGCTAATAGTTTTTTTTTTAAAGTGAACACTGAAAAAGTGAAACATAAATAAACTATACATTTCAGTTGTTCAAACACTATCATACAACAGGAACAACAATATGTTGATTGGTTGATTGATTGATTGATTGATTGATTGATTGATTGATAGGATCATCATCATTGAACTTCGGTGAGTAATCATGTGTGCTCCTTTATCTTTCTTACACAGAAAGATCTCAGCTGCAGTGCACGAACTCCTTAGCACCGGCGAGCTTCCCTGATGTAAACTTTAAGATGGTGAAGACATTTGTAAGAATGTTATTAAAAATCTTTTCTAATGAATTTTGCCCGGGCAGAGGCTTTCCAGTCTGATCTGCTCGATTTTGAACTGCCAAGGGTTCTTAACGTGCTCAAATTGAACACGGAACATACACTTTTTCCGTCCGTCTCCACTAGAACTAGGAACTTGATCTCACCTACACTGAGATCAGGTATCTCTGGAAAAATATCTAGATGGCTCCACGAGGGAACTAACCGGGTACTATTGGCACGAGACTCGAGATCCTAACCCTACGCCACAGATACCCCAAAAATGCGACCCAAACAACCAATGTTAGAGATGAACTAACTTCCTGTAAAGAAATGTGCTATAAAATTAATTAGTTTAATTTTGTCATGGGATCTTCATCACTGCTTGTTAAAGTTAGTCCATACGTGTTCTTATCTCCCTCTCATTATGTCTCTTAGCTTGTGGCGACTAACGACCACTGTTCTTTGTTGGTTTACTATTCTTCTGTGGATACCAGCATATGAAATTAATATAACATACAAGTTCAACAAGGACACAAATTGAAATTGCTTCACTTGTCCAATTTCCAAGAAATAAATACAGAATGATAATGCGCTATACTCCTCGAAGTGTCAAGGACGATCTGGAAAACGTCATGAAATAGTTTGAATTGAAAACAACCGGTAACTCGTTTGTCTATTTAGATATTGGTTATTGGTTATTGGTTATTGGTTACTAAACTGACGTCATTGCAATCCGGGCAGACCCATAAGTGCTCAGTCTCCCCCAACAGATATCGAAAAGTATGCATACTGATGGTTCCTGTGGCTCGCTGATTAAACACACCTCTCACTCTGCCTCTAAGGCATCCAGTTCGACTTGAACAACGGGTAACTCCAAACTGCTTAAATCGCTTGATCGATTCAACATCGATTTTAGTGTCCTCATCCAACAGAGAGTCGCGAAGAGACCGAAGAATATCCCCTTATCCATTTTCAACTCCCCAACAATCGATGCTGTTGATGCAAGCCTGTCCGCTCTCTCATTACCGTAAACACCCGCATGCCCAGGACAGTATATCCACGTAAGCCGCTGGAGGTTAGAAACTTCTATAGACGACATCCACTCATACTGAAACCTGCCCTTCTGGATCTTGTGAAGCATCGACTGAGATTCAGATACAACTGCCCCAGTAAATGAAGTCCCATAAATTCAATGGAGGGCAGCAGTAACGGCCTCAACCTCCATCCTCATACTAGAAACTAGAAGTAGTTGTCATGTATGCCTCACTTCGTTCTGCAACAACCCTACCATGCGCATTAGCGAAGAAACCCCAGCCGGATTTCTCACCACGTTGAACCGACCCATCGGTATATACAACAACATCATCATCCCTTGCATTATCTTCTATCAGCTGCTTAACTGCGAGATCAGCCTTCATGTTGCCCCAATCTCTACATTCTCTTCCAAGAGTAATGATAACGTTGAGATAGTTGGTCATGCTACCATCTGTTGGGATTCATTCTTCCCTTTTTGGTAGGGTCGCAACCGTAGTCACCTGGCCAATTGTTCTCTCAGCCTGGGCCATCCACGACATGCCACGCTTGATTCTCGTACACTTAACATCATTAGTGTTCTTGTGTAGTGATTGTCTCTTATCCGAAGTAACCCGCATATATGCCTTGGTTTAACGATTGCATGACGGGAGCGTAGTGACAGAAAGCCAAGCATATATCTAATCTTCACAATGGGGGTATCTCTAGTGCAGCCTAGGACTATACGCATACCTTCATTCTGAACCCGTTCGAGTCGTTCACATTGTGATCTTGATATCGTAAGAATTCCGAGTCCGTAATCTACCACTGACATTACAGTCGATCTAAACTCTATTTAGATAGAGTTTAGATAACCGAGAGCAGAATGAGGATTAAACATTAATAACTCGGAAATGGACGCTTGACAACGGCTCGTGGTGAATACATAGTTAACGTGGTTTAGTTTACATAGATCTTCTATCTGTGGCATAAAGGTGTTCACGGTAATGAGAGAACAGACCAGGATTGCATTGAAAACATTTCTAGTCAGGATGTTAAAAATGAATAAGGTGAAACACACTGTATTTTTTTCCAAATGTTTAGTTGCAGTTTGTGCAGAGAAATTTCAATAATTCATGATTTACTTCGTTTTTGTTGTTTTCTGCAATCCTGTTTTGCCTCAAAGCGTTAGGATAATAAGAGATTTATAGAATGGGCTTTTGTGGGATCTTTATAAATAGGGTCGTTCAGGCCGCTGTCATTTCTGAGTTCCACCTTTTGCGTTTTATTTTGTATCCACTGTATCAGAGCAGAACACTGATAGCATTGGGGGAGGAGGAGAAAGGTTGTGTTGTACCTCTTTTAGTGTTAATTATTGACTTGCTTTTCTGAAAGAGCGTGACTGTTGGTGTGACGACAGGAAGGGAATGTTGCCTAATAAATGATGATTTATGTTACATTTTATTGTCTATTGTCTATTCCCAGGTGGAAGATGTAGTTGGTTGTCCACTCTTGCCGTTAAGCGTAGGGATGGGAGCTTTAATTTGCGTTCTAGGGCTAGATGAGTCGCCCTTGTGTTGTATCCGTGTTTATGTAGTGTGATCTTGATATTGTCTATCCATCTTTTTCTTGGTCTTCCCTTAGCTCTAGTACCCGATCTCTTTTATTGTATGTTGTTATTGGTGGTTGGTTGTATTTCATTCTCATTAAATGTCCAAACCACTGCATTTGTTGTCTTTCGATGTATTTGGTGCATGAAGTTATGCCAACTCTGCTACATTTATTATGTTACATTTATTATGCTACATTTATTATATTACATTTATTGTTACATTTATTATGCTACATTTATTATGTTACATTTATTATGTTACATTTATTATGCTACATTTATTATGTTACATTTATTATGCTACATTTATTATGCTACATTTATTATGTTACATTTATTATGTTACATTTATTATGTTACATTTATTATGTTACATTTATTATGCTACATTTATTATGCTACATTTATTATGTTACATTTATTATGTTACATTTATTATGTTACATTTATTATGCTACATTTATTATGCTACATTTATTATGTTACATTTATTATGTTACATTTATTATGCTACATTTATTATGCTACATTTATTATGTTACATTTATTATGTTACATTTATTATGTTACATTTATTACGTTACATTTATTATGTTACATTTATTATGTTACATTTATTACGTTACATTTATTATGTTACATTTATTGTTACATTTATTATGCTACATTTATTATGTTACATTTATTATGTTACATTTATTATGCTACATTTATTATGCTACATTTATTATGTTACATTTATTATGTTACATTTATTATGCTACATTTATTATGCTACATTTATTATGCTACATTTATTATGTTACATTTATTATGCTACATTTATTACGTTACATTTATTGTTACATTTATTATGCTACATTTATTATGTTACATTTATTATGCTACATTTATTGTTACATTTATTATGCTACATTTATTATGTTACATTTATTATGCTACATTTATTATGTTACATTTATTATGTTACATTTATTATGTTACATTTATTATGTTACATTTATTATGCTACATTTATTATGTTACATTTATTATGCTACATTTATTATGTTACATTTATTATGTTACATTTATTATGTTACATTTATTATGTTACATTTATTATGTTACATTTATTATGTTACATTTATTATGTTACATTTATTTATAAAAAGAAGGCAACTGTGCTTAATGTTAGAAGACAGTCACGTGGAATTGTAGACATAAGGGAAACAAAAAGGTACTGTCCACGGACTAAGTAAGAAAAGCTTTTGAGAACAGACCATTAAAAATATAAATTCCAATGATACTGTATCCCTGGATTTTTGTTGCCTGGTTTGTCACGACGAATGTCACGTCTCCACCTGGGCACTATTGCCCTTTAAGTCAACAATATATGGCAGTCATTTTTGCACGGTCGAATTTTTCAGCATGAGTCTTCATCCAAATGCTTTCATCTTATGTTCATTCATGGATAAATAATTTTAGTTGAACTTTTTCACACCAGATATATACCATATATAGAAGATTTGGCGTGCATGTGCACTCTAGTGTTACAATACAAACTTAATTAGATAATCTTACGAAAGTTACAAACATGAAATACAAACATACTAAAGATGTTGGTAGATCAGCTAGTCACTAAGTTCATTTAGAATTGACAAACACTGGATATGACTGTGGAATAGACTTCCATCAAAGACCTAAGAGAACAGACCAGGTCATTATATTTCGCCTACGTACCGGACACTACAGACTCAACAGACATTTACATAGACTAGGAATATGTCAAACAGACCTCTACCAGTGTCAGCAGATGGACCATACAACGTAGCAAGTCTGCATGACTTTCTTCTCCTGGGTGAGCTGAGAAGCAACGTGTGACCACACTCAGTCGACCTTAAAAATATGTTTTTGAAAAACCTGACAGACCTGATTGCCCAGTTTGTGTTCCAAAGTAAACTAAGAGCATGACCAGATAGCGCTGAAGAAGAAGAAGAAGATTTAGCATGGAAGACATTGGTAACAAAATTAACTCTTTGAATACCACATCCTATTATAATAACTTTTATCATGTGCACATTTTCAAATAAAATCATTTAAATAACGCAGTACTTACCATTTTTTTTTTTTTTTGGTTGTTGTTGTTCAGACACACTCCAATTTTGAAACGTAATTATAAACAAACAAAACTAAATTACAGTAAATGTTCTTTCATATTTGATTGTAAAATTGCAAAAATACGACGTTTGGTTACCTTTTTTAAGAATTTGATTCTCCACAAGAAGTTCATTATTACTGTGTATGTTTGTTGGTCGATACGTCATGATATAACCAAGAAAAGATTGGTCTTATTGTTATTGTGTATGTTTGTTGGTCGATACGTCATGATATAACCAAGAAAAGATTATTCTTATTGTTATTGTGTATGTTTGTTGGCCGACAGGTCATGATATAACCAAGAAAAGATTGGTCTTATTGTTATTGTGTATGTTTGTTGGTCGATACGTCATGATATAACCAAGAAAAGATTGGTCTTATTGTTATTGTGTATGTTTGTTGGCCGACACGTCATGATATAACCAAGAAAAGATTGGTCTTATTGTTATTGTGTATGTTTGTTGGTCGATACGTCATGATATAACCAAGAAAAGATTGGTCTTATTGTTATTGTGTATGTTTGTTGGTCGATACGTCATGATATAACCAAGAAAAGATTATTCTTATTGTTATTGTGTATGTTTGTTGGCCGACAGGTCATGATATAACCAAGAAAAGATTGGTCTTATTGTTATTGTGTATGTTTGTTGGTCGATACGTCATGATATAACCAAGAAAAGATTGGTCTTATTGTTATTGTGTATGTTTGTTGGCCGACACGTCATGATATAACCAAGAAAAGATTGGTCTTATTGTTATTGTGTATGTTTGTTGGTCGACACGTCATGATATAACCAAGAAAAGATTGGTCTTATTTTTAAAGGCGCGGATCGTTAATAAAGAAGCTTAAATTCCCTAACAAACAGGCAAACAAATGTTGAGAAATTGTCTTGGACAGCGGTATCTTAGTTTCGTTACTTATTTTCATGGGAAATGATACTGGAAATACTTAGAACTCATCATCATCATCTAGTGCTTGTCCATGTCACAGCTAGGCTTTCATGACAGCAGCGTTAAATGTCTCCCTGTCCTGCGCGATGTTTCCAGCGTCTGCCGCAATCATCTATCTATTCTCTAATCCTGTTTTTCCACTCGCTGTCATTGGGGTGTCTGATGCTGAGTGGTTACGCCCTTTGAATTGCGAGTCGAAGGTCGTGGGTTCGAATCCGGACCGCGCCGTATTGTTCACGAGCGTAGTGTTTCCCAGAGACACCTAGGATTGTTGCCGGAGTTACTGAGTTCATGCTCTGTGTAATACTCTCGGCAGGTGGCGTGCCATTTACTTGCAAGGTAGCGTGGCTTTAAAACCCTTTAAAAAGAGATACATGGAGCGAGCTTCCTTATGCGCTTTGTACAAGGTGAAATGTAGTGCCTTGGATATTCCGTCGCTCTATCGTTTACGTGGTCATCCTCTGCGTCTGTTGTTGTATCGGAGTGCTAGTGCTCTTTATGGCTTTATGGCTTTGTGGAAGACTGTCTTGTGGTAACCTTGATACATGTCCGAGTCATTTGACTTGTTGTTTCTTTATATATTGTATCACCAGCAAAGATCCCACTTTTCTTCTGATTTTATCGTTTCTAATCTCACCTACTCAATTCAGTTATGACATCGTGCACCCATCTTCTCCTTGGTCTACATCTCTTTCATCTGTTAGATCGAATGCCCTCCACAATAATCTTCTCCGTACAATCTTGTCGTTTTAAATGTTCAAAATATTTATTTTCTCTTATTTTTGTCTTCTTTATCAACCACTTTATTTCAATTTCAAGCAGCTGCTGGCCCGTGTGTTGCCGGGGCGCGCAAGGGGAGCAAAGAATAATAACACTGCATCCTACACAGCATGTCGTAAGAGACGACTGAGGTCCTACACAGCATGTCGTAAGAGACGACTGAGGTCCTACACAGCATGTCGTAAGAGACGACTGAGGTCCTACACAGCATGTCGTAAGAGACGACTGAGGTCCTACAAGGCATGTCGTAAGAGACGACTGAGGTAGGGGCCTAGAGAAGCTACCTTAGTAAATAAAAATGATCGCAGATATCGGATGTGCTGGCCTACTTGTAGACGCATAACTGAAATAACGTGCAATCGCTCTTGGGCTCAGATCCCATAAAAATCACAAAGAGTGGTTAACAAGCGGTCGATGTGGAGCGTTCGAAGGAGAAGAAGAAGCAGATATAAAAATAATATATTTGTTGGGGGGGTTTGCCACTAATATCCTGAGTACTCTAGAGTAGTTCTAACATTGATCGATATTTGAACTGTTTCCATCACTAATTCATCTCTCACATCGATACGTTGCTAAGGGGGAAATACATGCTGTTAAAAATCTCAGTTATCTATTTATATCAGGTTTTGTAGTGCTCTCAATGTCTGCAGAACCATGTTCTTTCAATTTTTTATTTTTTTACTTCTTTATAACATTTCCTACGATTGTTATCAATGAACCTAGATATTCAAAATTATCAACTTTTTTTCAAGTTATGTCAACAGATGCATATACCAGCGGTTGTATCTCTTTTATCAGTTGTAAATATGTCTGATTTTGTTCCATTAAGATACAAGTTTTGGTCTTTGATATTTCTATGAATTGACATTATCAATTTCTCAATTGCTGTTTCCGTCGTTGATGCAAATGTTTTTCATAGTAACTTAGTAACAGCGTTAGGCTTCAGGCTATCATCACGTTTACTGGTACTAGTTCTTGAACTATACTATTAACCCGTACGAGTTTCTCGTCGACCTGGCCTGGGGGACTCATAGTCAGGTTTTTGTATCTCGATATTTATGTTAGTAATTGATTTCTGGAGAATATTTAGAAGATAGTTTATCGTTCCTTTCCTTCTTGATATTAACCATACATGTCGTTGATCGCAGCCATTGTCCCTAAATTTGTAAAGTGGAGACAACATCATCATCATCATCAAGGTGCGTATCCTTTATAGGACGTTGCTCTCTTTGCAGCACATCTGAAATTCACTCTGTCTCTTGCCAGTTCACCCACTTCGTCGATCGTCATGTTCATGGTTTCTTTAATATCTTGTAGCCATCTTCTTCTTGGTCTGCCTCTGCGTCCTGGGACCCTGCCCTCTAGTATTGTTCTTTCCAGGCCATCGTGACGCTTGATGTGACCAAAGTATGTAATTTTTCTGTATAGTATGTTGTTTATCAGCCAATTCTCTTTAACATTTAGTTCTTTCAGGACATCAGTGTTCTTTCTTTTTTCTGTCTATGGTATTCGTAAGATCTTTCTGTAGCATTTAGTTTCAAAGGACTGGATTTTCGTTCTTAATTTTTGTGTAATAGTCCATGATTCACAGCCATAAGTAGCCACTGGAAAAATACATGCTCTCAATATTTTTAATTTTAGTATTTTGCTGGTGCTTTGCCACATGTTCTTCATTGTGTTTAACTTCTTGATTGCTATTGCCAATCTTCTTGAGATCTCTTTGGAACAGTATATCTATCTATAACCTCTTAGTGCCCCATTTGACACAAAGAAGACTTCTTCAACATTACATGTCAATTGTGTCCATCCTCCGCCTTTCTACAAATTGTATCTTTAAACTCTATTGCAATAGTTCTCCATATTTAATGCGGACTTCCAGACAGTCTTTTCTCATCTGGAGAGTTGTCCTAGAAAATGTCCCTACTGGCATACGACATACATGTCCAATCCACCTCCATCTACATCTTTTAATAATGGTCTCCAATGACGCACAATTGGTTCGTTCTAAAAGCTCTTCATTTGCTATTGTATAAGAAAATGTGCAGAGTGCAGACGATAATTGTCAATAACTGCTGACTACTTCCAAGTCTGCATTCACTACATTCTTCCGTAGCTTTACATAACCATGATATTGGTTAAAAGGGTACACCCCTTTTCCCAAAAGTGTCCGTAGGCTAGACGAGGGTAAGAGACACCATACTTCTCCAAATGATATTGTTCTCAATGGAGATAAAATATGAAATGAGAACGGTTTTGAATATCTCTGTACTCTGCTTAAAAGGGATTAAAATTGAGCCAATGTGGCATTACACAAACTTAAACAATTAAAACCAATATGAAATGGAACTGACTAAAGCGAAAATCGTGACATATCTCTAACACGACTCGCCATCAACTACAGTAAATGAGTCGTCGATTCTCTAAGCACCACTTACACGTTCTGTAGTTTGCCATTGCTTTCTGGATGGTGTACTGGATGGTTTCTGAATGGAACTAAAAAGAAAACAAAAATAAAAGAACTAAGTGCATGCATATTTCCAATCTGAATGTGTGGATGTCAACCATGGACATTTCTTCATCTGCTTTTGTCGTCACATTGTTACCGGGTTGTTGTTCAGTGTCGTCACATTGTTACCGGGTTGTTGTTCAGTGTCGTCACATTGTTACCGGGTTGTTGTTCAGTGTCGTCACATTGTTACCGGGTTGTTGTTCAGTGTCGTCACATTGTTACCGGGTTGTTGCTCAGTGTCGTCACATTGTTACCGGGTTGTTGCTCAGTGTCGTGGTTTTCTGTTTTTGTCTTGTGCTGTTCTAGCGGCTTGGGTGATAGTTACTTTTGCTACTTTGACAGGATTCAGCTACGCTACCTAACTATCTTTATCATGGTCTTCCTCGCATCTTCTTTCCTGGTGTTCTTTTGTAGAATACTATGTATAAAGTGAAGTTCAGTTGCATTAAGTGAAATTCGGTAGCCGAACCACTTCATTCTTTGTTTCTCAATGTAATTCAAGCAATATTCTGTCCAAACTTTCTTTCTTATGCTGATGTTGGTGACTGTCTTTTCTGATGTTGTTGGTAACTTTTCGTAGGCATCGAATTTCACATGTCGTTATTTTTTATGGCTGCGCTTTGCTCATTGTCTATGCTTGGCTCTGGTAACATAAAGTAGGTATGTAAATTCTGTTGATTATCTGTTGATTAGTTGTCAGTGAGATTTTGGGGGGATTTAACAATAAGGATAGCTGGTAGGTTACAGCATTTGCTTTTTGCACTCTAGCCTCTATCTCTCTGTCCACTCTTCCATTTACTATATATTTACCTGTTCTAACTTACTAACATCATTAAGTTAAACCTGTCACTAACTTATCTATTTACCTGTTCTAGTTTACTAACATCATTAAGTTAAGCATGTCAGTAACTTATCTATTTACCTGTTCTAACTTACTAACATCATTAAGTTAAGCCTGTCAGTAACTTATCTATTTACCTCTTCTAGTTTACTAACATCATTAAGTTAAGCCTGTCAGTATGTTATCCTTGTGTCTGCTGGAACGTGCTCACAAAAACAGTCATTATCTTTCCTAATCTAGCTCTACATCGTCCACATTCTTCATTGTGCATGACTGTGTCCAATAATTACTTAATCTCCTACGTACGACAGTATGCTTCATTATCTCCAGTAATCACTTTTCCCCTGATCTCTTTGACAATTTAGAATCTATTTACAGAATATTTGCTGTTAATTGAAGTTGGAGTGAGAACGTAGAACTGTGAAAATTTCTTCATTAAACATTGATACACTTGATGGTGTGTAAACATTCCATATGGAAGTTCAGTTCTTTTAACTATTCGTCCTAGACATTTAACCCACACAGAGCTGTGTCTATGTTCTCTCAGCTACATAGTTAAGTGTCCTGTATAACCCACACAAAGCTGTGTCTATGTTCTCTCAGCAACATAGTTAAGTACCCTATTCAACTCACGCAGAGCTGTGTCTATGTTCTCTCAGCTACATAGTTAAGTGCCCTGTATAACCCACACAGAGTTGTGTCTATGTTCTCTCAGCTACATAGTTAAGTGCCCTGTATAACTCACGCAGAGCCGTGTCTATGTCTCTCAACTGCTCGACACATATTTATTTTTCGACAATGAACTCTTGCCAAGTCGTGTCTATGTTATCTAAACTATAGGTCCCAGACACATAACTGTGTGCGACACCCAACGTAATCAGAGCTGTGTTTGAGCTTAAACAAGTTTCATGTAGGCAGGCTTCCCAGTGTCAATCGTCTGATTACTGTCTGTAACATGATGTTGTCTGGCTTATGAAGTAATTAACGCCAGAGGGCACTGCACATACATTATTGTCCTGAAGGTGAAAGAGATAGAAATAAGAACAAGCATCTAAACGATTTTATTGAAACGTTTCGCCCGTGTGTTGCCAGGGTTCGCAAAAGGAGCAAAGAATAGTAACACTGTGACCTACAAGGCATGTCGTAAGAGGCGACTGAGGTATGGGGCCTAGTGAAGCTATCCTAGTACATAAAAAGCGCTACAGAAATCGGATGTGCTGTCCTACCTGTAGGCGTTTAACTAGCTCTTAGGCTCGGATCACATACAAATCACAAAGAGTGATTAACATGTGGTCGATATGTAACAATCAAAGAAGAAGAAGATTGAAACGTTTAAGATGTGGATTTATAGAATAATTGAACGTATTTCGTGTACAGAGAAACCGACACACAAATTGTTCATTTTTAATTTGAGGATTATCTTCTTCGGATATTGATTAATTGATAGGATCATCATTGTACATCGGTGAGTACCGTTGTGTTCTCCAATCTCCTTCTTACACAGTAAGATCTCAGCTACAGTACACGAACTCCGTAGCACCGGCGAGGATACCCGAAATAATTTTGAAGATGGTGAAGATATTTTTTGAGGAATTTTATTTTTAGTCTTTTCTAATCTCTGCTTTCCAGCCTGCTCTTTTCAATTTTGAACTACGAAGGGTTCTTTTACATGGGTTTTATGGATCTCTGAAACAATATCCAGATGGCTCTACGAGGGAGCGAACCTGATACGTTTGGCACAAGAGACGAGCACCTAGCCTCTACGTCACAGAAATCTCCTGGTTCATATTTGATCCGATCTCCCCTTAAGTTTTCTAATGTCTTTCAGTGTGTTTTGATGTCATCTAGTTGTTTATATCAACGTTGTAAAAGTGGCCTTTTCACTTGAGTTGCCCATTTAGTATTGGCAAAACACGTAATTACAAAGTACTGTAGTTTTACAAATTACAAAAACAATGACAAAATACAGCAACGTTTCGACCAACAAGGCCTTTATCAAGCAAACGAACAAACAGGAGTAACGTTTCGACCAACAAAGCCTTTATCAAGCAAACGAACAAACAGGAGCCAATCAAATAGTTTTACTGCAGTTCCATATATATATACTGACCATTTAGTATTCCGCTCCATCACAATTTCTCAAACTATCAGCTACAGGCAACTAATATCTGGTTAATGGAAGTGCCTCAGGGTACCTGTTTTTTTTTATTCCTTGTCAATTTTGCTTCTTTGCACAGTTTGTATCTGTAATTTGGTTTTCATTTCTACCGCCATACTATTTTTTTCCTAATTGTTCTTCCTTGGCTTGTTCCTTCTATTATTCCTCAAATGGAATCTGTTATTTATTCCTTCATATTATTACTCTTTAATCCCGCATGTGATTTATTACAAAATTAATCGTATCTATTACAAATTAGATCATTACTTTCTTATTAATGATGATGGGCTTTAAATTACTTTTCGTTTTCTGTCCGTTTTGTTTCAAGTTCTCATCCACTTTGTTTGTGTTTGTTTTTTCGGGTTTTTTCAACGTATAGCTATAAACGTGTAACGTCATATTTCTTCTTCTTCTTCTTTGCGTTCGTTCTTTACGACCAATTTTAATCACTCTTTGTGATATCTTTAATCTTTGCCAAGAACGTGTATACGTTGCACATTGGTTTGGTAGACCCTAAACGCATAGACTTCTACACGTTTAGGACACGTGCATCTGATTTCGGCCAAACCTCCTTATTCGACTCTTACGACATGCGTGGCAGGTAATAGTGGTTCTATTCTTTACACCCCAAAATTGGGCCCCGTAACCACTCGTACGACACCATATTGAAAGTAAACAAAGAACGCAGGCGGACATATCTACATATTTAATTTTTTTAATGGGTTTTAAAACCGAAGAATTGACTTCCCTACACCGGGTTTACCCCATATGGCTCAGTCCCTCTCCGCAGAAATGGCACGCCAGCTGCTTAGAGTATAGCACAAAGCACGAACTCAGAAACTCTGGCAACAATCCTATGGGTCTCTAGAAAAAAATGCAATTCTGAACGGAACGGTGTATTCCAGATTCGAACACGCGACTTTCGACTCGCAAGGCAAGTGCTTAACCACTTAGCAACAGAGCCTTCCCCTCCCTCCCGTATTTCTGATACACAATAACAATTGAACAACACATGTAGGGAAATTATTGTTTATAAAACACCAACACAACACGAACTGTCCATTTCCAAACTTAGGTCGGTACCACACAATTATTGAAGTTACTGCGAGAGTAACATTAGTGTTATAGTTATTGAAGTTACTGCGAGAGTAACATTAGTGTTATAGTTATTGAAGTTACTGCGAGAGTAACATTAGTGTTATAGTTATTGAAGTTACTGCGAGAGTAACATTAGTGTTATAGTTATTGAAGTTACTGCGAGAGTAACATTAGTGTTATAGTTATTGAAGTTACTGCGAGAGTAACATTAGTGTTATAGTTATTGAAGTTACTGCGAGAGTAACATTAGTGTTATAGTTATTGAAGTTACTAGAGCCAAACATGGACAATGAGCAAAGAACAGTCGCAAAAAATAACAACATGTGAAATGCGATACCTACAAACAGTTACCAACAACATCAAGAAAAGACAGGCACCAACATCAGTATAAGAGAGAAAGTTGGCACAGAACCTTGATTGAATTACTTTGAGAAGCAAAGAATGAAGTGGTTCGGCCATTTAATAAGAATGCAACCAAAACTCCACTTTATATAGAGTCTACTACAATAAAATATCCGAAAAAAAGGTGAGAGGAAGACCACGGAAACGATGAATAAATGGTATAGCATCCTGTCAAAAAAGCAAAACGTAACTATCACACAAGCCACTAGAGCAGAACAAGACAATACGAGAAAAACCACGACTCTGGACACAACAACCCGGTAACAGTGTAACGACAAAAGAAGGTTGACTAACTAGATAAGTAACATACAGTTGTTTAAATTATTGACAGAACGTTAGGTATCATTTGATTTATACAGTAGCATATTTCTTACGAGAGCCACGGTAGCGTAGTTGTTAGTGAACTCGCTTCTCAAGGCTGGTGGTCTGGGTTCAACTCCCGCAGTGCGCGTGGAATTTTTCCCCACCGCGACGGCTCTCAGGTCGACCCAGCCTCAACTGGGTACCAGACATGATCTGGGAAGTAAAGGCGGCCGGCGTGATACTAACCACATCACGCAAATTATACATACATTTGACATTCGTATCTAACATGTTTCAACCATTTTCTCTTTGACATTCCTATCTTTTTCCTGTTACACTCTCCTCCTTGATTGGATTATTAAAGTCTTTGCGACGTTTTTATTGAACAATATGTTTCACTTTTCTTTGTACCATCTTTCTTAATATTCAACCCTCCTCAATGTTTCATTCTTCTATTTGGAATTAATTTTTCTATGATTATATAGTATATTGGCTTTGTCGTCTTTACGGTAGGTAAACTGGCAAGTTTTTACTGTGACAGCTTCTAAATATTTGATTGTCTCTCTCTCTTGTCTTTCAGTTCATCTCTGTCTCTTTTCAAAAGACTCGCACCTTTGCGTAATGTTGTTTTTCACATACCTTGGTCATCAGCTAGTTTTTTCTCATTTATTGGAACCAATAGAAACGTTCTTCATTGAGACCTTGCAGGCATCATTATTTCAGTGGAGCCTCTTCCATTCTGAAAGTTCACAGAACACCAGTTGTGGTACGCGGCTATTTCCATTCTTTTCACATGCCCTGCCCATCTTGGTTTTTTACTGCTGAGCATGTCCTGGCCATCTTGGTCTTCTACTGCTGAGCATGCCCTGGTCATCGTGGTCTTCTGCTGCTGAGCATGCCCTGGCCATCTTGGTCTTCTACTGATGAACATGCCCTGGTCATCTTGGTCTTCTACTGATGAACATGTCCTGGTCATCTTGGTCTTCTACTGATGAACATGTCCTGGTCATCTTGGTTTTCTACTGATGAACATGTCCTGGTCATCTTGGTCTTCTACTGATGAACATGTCCTGGTCATCTTGGTCTTCTACTGATGAACATGCCCTGGTCATCTTGGTCTTCTACTGATGAACATGTCCTGGTCATCTTGGTTTTCTACTGATGAACATGCCCTGGTCATCTTGGTCTTCTACTGATGAACATGTCCTGGTCATCTTGGTTTTCTACTGATGAACATGCCCTGGTCATCTTGGTCTTCTACTGATGAACATGTCCTGGTCATCCTGGTCTTCTACTGATGAACATGTCCTGGTCATCTTGGTTTTCTACTGATGAACATGTCCTGGTCATCTTGGTTTTCTACTGATGAACATGCCCTGGTCATCTTGGTTTTCTACTGATGAACATGCCCTGGTCATCTTGGTCTTCTACTGATGAACATGTCCTGGTCATCTTGGTCTTCTACTGATGAACATGTCCTGGTCATCTTGGTTTTCTACTGATGAACATGTCCTGGTCATCTTGGTCTTCTACTGATGAACATGTCCTGGTCATCTTGGTTTTCTACTGATGAACATGTCCTGGTCATCTTGGTCTTCTACTGATGAACATGTCCTGGTCATCTTGGTCTTCTACTGATGAACATGTCCTGGTCATCTTGGTCTTCTACTGATGAACATGTCCTGGTCATCTTGGTTTTCTACTGATGAACATGTCCTGGTCATCTTGGTCTTCTACTGATGAACATGTCCTGGTCATCTTGATCTTCTACTGATGAACATGTCCTGGTCATCTTGGTCTTCTAAGTATCCATGATATTATAGCGACGTATCTAAAGCAATTGTAATTAAAGATATTAATGCGATACTTTTTTTTAAGAAGACAAAAGTAATGGCTGCGGTGAGAACAAAGTACTCGCATTATTGAACTATTTGTCGGATTGGTATTAGCAAGTACTTTTGAACTTTGAACTTCTTTAAGAAAGCAGGGAATATTATCTTACTGTAAGAGCAGTTACTCACCTCATCATCTTATTAAAATGATACATTTACTTCCGACAAGCTAATCAAGAATGCAGATACGTATATATACTAAAGATTTTATCACATGGCTTTAAAAATAATGGGGAAATGGTTTATTCAAAGATGCATGTCACATTGATTTTCCACTAAAAATGGATTTTTAAAAACCAAGACGAAACTAGAAAATATCGACAGATATTAGAATCACATTTTTTAAAACGTTATGATAATGTATATCTTTTGCCTACTTAAAAGATATATAAGTGTCTTGTGAGAGTTATTATACAGTAGAGAGTGCTGGCAAATGATCGACACCATCATACACGAGTTGGAGACAATTGACACACAACATCATACACAAGTTGGAGACAATTGACACACAACATCATACACAAGTTGGAGACAATTGACTTACAACATCATACACACGTTGGAGACAATTGAGACACACAACATCATACACAAGTTGGAGACAATTGACTTACAACATCATACACGAGTTGGAGACAATTGACACACAACATCATACACGAGTTGGAGACAATTGAGACACACAACATCATACACGAGTTGGAGACAATTGACTTACAACATCATACACAAGTTGGAGATAATTGACACACAACATCATACACAAGTTGGAGACAATTGACACATAACATCATACACGAGTTGGAGACAATTAGAATCCTGCTAATTTTTAGGTCAAATGCGATAGCAAATGAAGAGCGTTTGAGACGAACAAACTGCACATTATTAGAGACCATCATTACAAGACAATGATGGATGTACAGTTGGCATGTATGTTCTATACGTGTAGGGACATTAGATAGAACAGCTCTCCGATGTACAGTTGGCATGTATGTACCATACGTGTAGGGACATTAGCTAGAACAGCTCTCCGATGTACAGTTGGCATGTATGTTCTATACGTGTAGGGACATTAGATAGAACAGCTCTCCAATGTACAGTTGGCATGTATGTACTATACCAGTAGGGACATTAGCTAGAACAGCTCTCCAATGTACAGTTGGCATGTATGTTCCATACGTGTAGGGACATTAGCTAGAACAGCTCTCCGATGTACAGTTGGCATGTATGTACTATACCAGTAGGGGCATTAGATAGAACAGCTCTCCGATATACAGTTGGCATGTATGTACTATACCAGTAGGGACATTAGATAGAACAGCTCTCCAATGTACAGTTGGCATGTATGTTCTATACGTGTAGGGACATTAGCTAGAACAGCTCTCCGATGTACAGTTGGCATGTATGTTCTATACGTGTAGGGACATTAGATAGAACAGCTCTCCAATGTACAGTTGGCATGTATGTTCTATACCAGTAGGGACATTAGCTAGAACAGCTCTCCGATGTACAGTTGGCATGTATGTTCTATACGTGTAGGGACATTAGATAGAACAGCTCCTCGATGTACAGTTTGGCATGTATGTACTATACCAGTAGGGACATTAGATAGAACAGCTCTCCGATGTACAGTTGGCATGTATGTACTATACCAGTAGGGACATTAGCTAGAACAGCTCTCCGATGTACAGTTGGCATGTATGTACTATACCAGTAGGGACATTAGCTAGAACAGCTCTCCGATGTACAGTTGGCATGTATGTACTATACCAGTAGGGACATTAGCTAGAACAGCTCTCCGATGTACAGTTTGGCATGTATGTACTATACCAGTAGGGACATTAGCTAGAACAGCTCTCCGATGTACAGTTGGCATGTATGTACTATACCAGTAGGGACACTTAGAATAGAACAGCTGCTCCTGATGTACAGTTGGCAGTATGTATGTACTATACCAGTAGGGACATTAGATAGAACAGCTCTCCGATGTACAGTTGGCATGTATGTACTATACCAGTAGGGACATTAGATAGAACAGCTCTCCGATGTACAGTTGGCATGTATGTTCTATACGTGTAGCGACATTAGATAGGACAGCTCTCCGATGAACAGCGATGGAAACAACGGTCTTGGCTTGCAAAGACTAACTCTGGAAATAGAGTTCAAAGATTGTGTCCTGATATTGAAAACATTTAGTTTAGAGAGGCGGCAGAAAAGCAACAATAGAAATCTTGTGTGTAAGTCGTATGTGTGGAACGGTACACGAAGAAGATATTGATATATATTTGGTTTAATTTCAAAGAAATATTTCAATGAGTTCATTGAAAGCTAGAATATAAAATGAATTTATTGATGTTATCTAGTGACTTTCTTCTTCTAGAACATCTGAAAGTAATAGCATCTATTGTTGTTAGTTTTATTGTACTGGTGGTTGACTAGTGATGTTAGATCGATGTTGTCCTGTTGGTGAGAGCATTCTACAAGTCTAGAGCATTGTTTACATTTATTGATGTGACCTAGTTAGACTTGAATGATAAAATAAACCGGTTTTTGTGGTTTTTTCCGATCCAGAAGCACTTGAGCTTTTCAGCTCTTCGTCTCGGTGCCATGGACATCGTAACCCTTCAGCTCGGTGCCACGAACACCGTAAATCTGGGGAATCTGTGGCTTTTTCTGCCATCCCGCGGAATTGAACCCGCACACACAGAGGGATAGTCACCCGTAGTCCAACGCGCTACGAACACGCTGGGCAGACGGGCGAAATAAACCTGTTAAAAATGTTTCGACAAGTTTGTCCTGAAATGGGAGCAGTAAATCCATACTATAATCCATACCGCTACCGCTCTCTCTCTCTCTCTCTCTTTCTCGCTCTCTCTCCTCTCTCTCTCTCTCTCTCTCTATAGCCAGTGACATTCCTGGTGCTTAGGACATCAACAAATGCATAGCATTCTTCTCTATTCTTGACTTTCTCTGTATTCAACTGTGATTCGTCCATTTCAGTTCTTGTTGTACTGTTTTCTCCATGTCATTTTATGTCTTCCACGTTTTCGTTTACCCACTGATGCCCATCTCAGTGCAGTTTTCATGACAGTGTTTGTCTCCATACGTATCACATTTCCGATCCATCTCTGGCGTCTCTTTTGGATGATGATGTTCATATTCTTTTGTTAATACTGCACATGCAGTTCTTGGTTAGAGATAGTATTTGTATGATGGTGTTCATATTCTCTTGTTAATACTGCGCATAGAGTTCTTGGTTAGAGATAGTATTTGTATGATGATGTTCATATTCTTTTGTTAATACTGCACATGCAGTTCTTGGTTAGAGATAGTATTTGTATGATGATGTTCATATTCTTTTGTTAATACTGCACATGCAGTTCTTGGTTAGAGATAGTATTTGTATGATGATGTTCATATTCTTTTGTTAATACTGCATATGCAGTTCTTGGTTAGAGATAGTATTTGTATGATAGTGTTCATATTCTCTTGTTAATACTGCACATGCAGTTCTTGGTTAGAGATAGTATTTGTATGATGGTGTTCATATTCTCTTGTTAATACTGCGCATAGAGTTCTTGGTTAGAGATAGTATTTGTATGATGATGTTCATATTCTCTTGTTAATACTGCACATGCAGTTCTTGGTTAGAGATAGTATTTGTATGATGGTGTTCATATTCTTTTGTTAATACTGCACATGCAGTTCTTGGTTAGAGATAGTATTTGTATGATGGTGTTCATATTCTCTTGTTAATACTGCGCATAGAGTTCTTGGTTAGAGATAGTATTTGTATGATGATGTTCATATTCTCTTGTTAATACTGCACATGCAGTTCTTGGTTAGAGATAGTATTTGTATGATGGTGTTCATATTCTTTTGTTAATACTGCACATGCAGTTCTTGGTTAGAGATAGTATTTGTATGATGGTGTTCATATTCTCTTGTTAATACTGCGCATAGAGTTCTTGGTTAGAGATAGTATTTGTATGATGATGTTCATATTCTCTTGTTAATACTGCACATGCAGTTCTTGGTTAGAGATAGTATTTGTATGATGGTGTTCATATTCTTTTGTTAATACTGCACATGCAGTTCTTGGTTAGAGATATTATTTGATCAGAACACACATAAAATGTTTCACAGACAAGTTGTATGTTAGGTAGAGAATTTAAACATATCTTGGTCTGTTATTCTCCGACATGCTGATCCGTATAGTAAAGTTGATAGGACACAGCAGCGGTATTATATTAAAATTGGTTATGATTCTGTACTGGGCTGATTTCCAAACCGTGGTCTCGGTAACAGGTAATTATCAAATACAATTTAAATGCATCGACTACGTCAAATAATGTACAAAAATACCAGACGTATGGCGAATTAACAGTAGAAGAAAGACAAGAAACAATATTTAGTATTGCAGGAATACACGCTAAAAGATGAAAGGATAAATATAATGTAAATTATAATGATTCAATAGAAAACAATGTTTACGTAGAATAGATGGACTGAGATGGTATGATAAGATTGCGAACGAGGAACTCAGAGAAAGAGCTAAGCAGATACCAGTGGAGAAAGAGCTAAAAAAAAAAAAGAGACACTAGCAAAAGGACATACATTGAAAAAACCGACCAGAAGCATTGCAAGACAAGTACTGTTTTGGAACCCGCAGGGAACGAGAAGTAAGGGAACGCCTAGACATAAATGGAGAAGAGAGCTGGAGGTGGATATTAAAAGGATAGGTAACACATGGAAAGAGTTGAAAGGGATGGCAGGAAAGAGGAAGAGCTGGAAGAAGTTTGTTGAAAACCTGTGCTTCTTTGGGAGTTAAAAGTGAACAAGAAAAATCAAACTAACCAAAACATCTGAGTAGGTATTTAAAAAACACAAAACTAGTCTGTTATCATATTTTGTCAAAACTACATTTTGATTTATTTCCCTTTGTTGTATAATGGCAAATCAATATGTTTCATTATCTGTTTCCGGTAAGAAACTTGCTGAATCATTAGTCGAACTATAACTCTATTAGACCAATCAGAAATGTAAACAGACCTCCCAGGTTAACAGCAATCCTAAGATTCTGCTGACAAACACCTACACTTAAATTAAATAACTTTACCCATTGATAATCTCATTCCTTTGGAGCCAACCGTTGCTGCTATTAGTTGACGATAACACTGAGTAATGTTAATGATAAGGAAGTCCCTGTGGGGTATAGATTAGATGCTCGCTTCTTGTTCCAAAGCTACTTGGTTTGCTCCCACTTAGAGTCATCTGGATATTTGTCCATAGATCCCTGATCTCAGTGTAGGGAAGATCAAGTTCCTAGTTCTATCGGAGACAGACGATAAAACGTAGGTTCCGTGTCCAATTTGAGCACGTAAAAGAACACCTGAAAGCTCAAAATTGAGAAAAGCAGTCTGTAAAGCAGCTATCCGGGAAAAACGAGTCTGTAAAGCAGCTATCCGGGAAAAACGAGTCTGTAAAGCAGCTATCCGGGAAAAACGAGTCTGTAAAGCAGCTATCCTGGAAAAATTCATTAGAAAGATTGCAAATGCAAATCCATTTTCGCAATCTTCAAATTTACATCAGGGACCCTCGCCGCTGCTACGGAGTACGTGCACTGCCGATGAGACCTTTCTGTGTAAGAAAGAGATCGGAGCATACATGGTAATTCATGGTGATCCTACCAACCAATCAACACTGATAAATCTCATAAATATGTTCACAGTCATACGGCAAGTAGACAGGCAGACAAATATGTTCACAGTCGTACGGCAAGTAGACAGGTAGACAAATATGTTCACAGTCATACGACAAGTAGACAGGCAGACAAATATGTTCACAGTAATACGGCAAGTAGACAGGCAGACAACTATGTTCACAGTCATACGACAAGTAGACAGGCAGACAAATACGTTCACAGTCATACGGCAAGTAGACAAACAGACAAATACGTTCACTGTCATACGACAAGTAGACAGGCAGACAAATATGTTCACAGTAATACGGCAAGTAGACAGGCAGACAAATATGCTCACAGTAATACGGCAAGTAGACAGGCAGATAAATATGTTCACAGTCATACGGCATGTAGACAGGCAGACAAATATGTTCACAGTCATACGGCAAGTAGACAGGCAGACAAATATGCTCACAGTCATACGGCAAGTAGACAGGCAGATAAATATGTTCACAGTCATACGGCAAGTAGACAGGCAGACAAATATGTTCACAGTCATACGGCAAGTAGACAGGCAGACAAATATGCTCACAGTCATACGGCAAGTAGACAGGTAGACAAATATGTTCACAGTCATACGGCAAGCAGACAGGCAGACAAGTACGTTCACAGTCATACGACAAGTAGACAGGCAGACAAATATGTTCACAGACATACGACAAGTAGACAGGCAGATAAATATGTTCACAGTCATACGGCAAGTAGACAGGCAGATAAATATGTTCACAGTCATACGGCAAGTAGACAGGCAGACAAATATGTTCACAGTAATACGGCAAGTAGACAGGCAGACAAATATGCTCACAGTAATACGGCAAGTAGACAGGCAGATAAATATGTTCACAGTCATACGGCAAGTAGACAGGCAGACAAATATGTTCACAGTCATACGGCAAGTAGACAGGCAGACAAATATGCTCACAGTCATACGGCAAGTAGACAGGCAGATAAATATGTTCACAGTCATACGGCAAGTAGACAGGCAGACAAATATGTTCACAGTCATACGGCAAGTAGACAGGCAGACAAATATGCTCACAGTCATACGGCAAGTAGACAGGTAGACAAATATGTTCACAGTCATACGGCAAGCAGACAGGCAGACAAGTACGTTCACAGTCATACGACAAGTAGACAGGCAGACAAATATGTTCACAGACATACGACAAGTAGACAGGCAGATAAATATGTTCACAGTCATACGGCAAGTAGACAGGCAGACAATAATTTCACAACAATGTTGCAGCTGAAAGGACATACATTTGAAATAACGACGATACAGAAATTAAAAGATTAATGTCAGAACACGTAAACAAAAAGTACTGTAGTTTTACAAAGTGCAAAAATAATGAATTGCGACGTGTCGACCAAAAGGTCTTTATCAAGCAAAGGATACAACAGAAGCAAAGAAATTTAGATTTATTGGAAGCAGACATAACATATGCAATCCACAGCCAACTCTAATATTGGGCCGCATAACTGGCCACGGAAACCATGACCTAGTTTGATTTGGGAGGATTTATTTTATATATGTTTGATAGAACACTCCAAGCTTTGTTTTTGCAATTTTACTCAATTCTGTGAGTCTGTGGTTATTTATTGATGAAAATATTCATAATATTGATATTCCTTATTGTTAAACTTAACTTCTTGCATAATATAACCTTAATTTAGCATGTTGTGTTGATTTTTGTTTTGCGAATTCGTCTATATACAACAATACTGGAATGAATTCGTCTATATACAACAATACTGGAATGCGAGGTCACGCGACGGTTGTGGTCTTATTTACTAGAATTTTTGCCAGAGTCCGCAGGCCGTATGAGTTTATGGTTGGCTGTGTACAATCATACAATAAATTTAAGAGTAGACAATACAATTTCACAGAAATGTTTCAAATCAAGGGATAAACAGATACATTTACGATAATGTTTTAATTGAGAAAAAAACAACAGTTCAATTTGACAGTGATACTGCAATTAAATCTGATAAAGGCTCCCTTCACATGTGAACTAAAACTGATTTACAATGGCTTATCTTTATTGGCAGTTCAATTAGCAACTCAGGTGCGCTTCTATTCCGGCTTTTGTTCACACATGGATGAAAACTATCACCCATCAATCGTATTCAATCGGTACTCGGAGCAGCAGGGAGCAGCAGGGAGCAGCAAGCAACAGTAGGGAGCAGCAGGGGGCAACAGTTATATTACTTTAAATGGGAATACGGTCTAGATCAGCAATTCCCAAATTGGGGTCCGTGTACCCCGGGACTTCGGAGGTACTCACAGTGGTTCCTCAAGCGCTTGAAAGAATATTATGACCTTTGACATTTCAAACAGAAAAATAATTTTAAAAACATGTATAAAATCAGTGGTAAACTAGTTCCGCTGCCAAATCAAAGGACCCGGACCAGACTGAGGTCTGACAGGACAAAATAAAAGATCATTTGGAGTTTGAGAAATTGCAGTCTGAGAAATTGCAGTCTGAGAAATTGCAGTCTGAGAAATTGGAACCAGCTTGACTGTTGATGTGGCGTAATAATAACTCCACCGCTAGAATACGTTTATATATAGAAACTTTTGGAGGTACGTGGCAGCAAATTTTGGTAATGCAAAGTTTGGAAACCGCTGGTATAGATTTTTACTATTTATCATCAAGTAGCTTGTCTCTACAGAAACTTGGCTTCCATGACAGCAGCTCTGAAAAACGCTCTATTCTGTGCAAGTTGACTGGCGTCGGCAGCACTCATTCTCAGATCGTTAATGACATCTTAGACCCATCGTCTTCTAGGTCTCATTCTTCTTCCAGGCACCATTCCCTCCAAAATCATCTTCTATAGGCACTCATGTCGTTTGATGTGTCCGAAATATTTAATTTCCTTGTTTTTATGTTCATTAATAGCCAACTCTTTTAATATCAAGCTATTGCAAAACAGAAGCATTTATTCTTTTCTCTATCCATGATATTCTAAGTACTCTTATGTAACATTTGCATTCAAAGACATTAATGATCTTCTCCCCACCGCTTTGTCAATGGTCCATGTCTCAGAACCATACATTGCAAAGAGAAAAACACCAGAGTTTTGTTCTTATGTCAGTTCCCTTCCAAAGGTTTGTTAGTTCTTTTAGTTTTGCTAATTTTTCTATCCAACATTTTTATATATTGAGACGCCTCTGACTTATGACTATGGTGGAGCAAGCGCAATGTGGCAATTACAATAGTAATAATAACAATAAAGTAATATTAATAGTAACAGGAATAAAAAATAATAACAGATAACAATTTTATCGTGATTACAAGTTTAATTTTTTTTAATTTATATTATGTTTCAGAAAAAAAACTCATACTGTTATTCAGTCATAATTTTGTTCTTGAAATTCTAATGAACATTAAAGCCGAATAAATAAAGAATTGCGCCAGGAATGTTATACACGGGCGCCATGGCCCCCTCGGTTACCGCGTTGAACAGAACTAGTCTAGATAAAACCAGTTGGAGCCATTGATAATGTGACGTCACTTGTGTGTAAACGTCATGTTTTATGACGGTCGACGTAGTAAACTATCTTAGTTCACTAGGTTCAACCAATATACAGCGACGTTTCGACCAAAAGGCCTTTATCAAACAACAGATACATAATTCTTTGACGACAGATGTCTGCCGTCCAAGAAGTCTGTATTCTTTGCTTATAAAGACGTTTGGTCGAAACGTCTGCTATATATTGTTTTTGTACGTTGTAAAACTACAGTTTTACAGTTGTGATCGTCTGTAGCTCAAGCGGTAGTGAGCTTGATCACGAACCAAGAGTACCTGGTTCAAACCCCAAGGTGGGCAAATTTGGAAGCAAATTCGTTTCCGTGGGATTTTTACAAAAACGTAAAACTAAACCTTATCGGTTAGAAAGCAATGGCAAACTACTGAACGTGTAAGGGGTGCCTAGAAAATCAACGACTAGTTTACTGTGGTGGATGGCTACATCCTTTAGGATATGCCACGATTTTCATTTTCAAAACTACAGTACCTTGTGTTTAAGCTTCAGCACTGTCGTTAAAATTGTCCTCTATCAGAAAGTGATCAGAGCATGCATGAGTATACCCCTGACGTACAATAATGATGGTGCAGTCAATCAATCAATCACCAACACACACATAGAACTCCTGCTTATATTCTAATCTAGTCAGTAATCTAACCTTATGAATATTGATACCCAAAATATTTCATGGGAGAGAAGTATAATTGCTAACTCATACCATTAACCACTATATGGGCGCTGAAACCTGCTCCAATCACGTCATTAGCCAATACTATCGATGAAAATGAATGATTGAACATTGGCTGAAATCGGATGCACGTGTCCTAAATGTATAGAAGTCTATGCGTTTAGGGACCTACCAAACCAATGTGCAACGTATACACGTTCTTGGCAAAGATCAAACATATCACAAAGAGTGATTAAAATTGGTCGTAAAGAACGAACGCAAAGAAGAAGAAGAATGATTGAACCGATTGGCAACTAGATGATATTGTCTGGTTATTTGCAAGTCATGGTAGATTGAAAGAAGAAGAACAGATGGATAGATAGTGTAAACAGAAACAAATATAAACCTACTTATGATATGAATATATATATAGGCAGACGGACAGGCAGACAGGCAGACATGCAGACATGCAGACAGCCAGGAAGACGGACAGATGATTAGGTTAGATTTGATTTAATTGATTTGATCGGGAGTGGTGAAGTGGTTTAAACGTTTGCCTGTCGTAGTCAAGGTTGGGGGTTCGAATTCGAACCGAGACACATGTGCAATTTGTTCATGAGATCCTTAAGATTGTTGCCGAAGTTACGGAGCTCGTGCTTTGTGCAACACTCAGCAGATGGCGTGCCATCTATGCCGACGGGGACGGAGACGTATGGGAAAATCCGGTGCAATTAAGTCAATCCTTCGCTTTTTGACCATTTGTGATTGATTGATTGATTGATTGATTGATTGATTGATTAGATGGATGAATGGATGGAGGGAGGGAGGGAAGGGCGGGAGGAAGGATGGATGGATGGATGGATGGATAGATGGATGAACGGACGGATGGATGGAGGGAGGGAGGATGGATGGATGGATGGATGGAGGGAGGGAGGGAGAGAGAGGAGGATGAATGGATGGATGGATGGGTGGATGGATGGATGGATGGATGGATGGATGGATAGGGGGATGGGTGGGTGGATAGATGGATGGATAGGTGGATGGATGGATGGATAGGTGGATGGGTGGATGGATAGGTGGATGGGTGGGTGGATGGATGGATGGATGGATGGATGGATGGATGGATGGATAGATGGATGGATGAATGGATGGATGAATGGATGAATGGATAGGGGATAGATAGATAGATAGATAGTAACCGGGCATATGAAAAGAATTGATTGGTTGGTAGGACAAAACAAATGATAGAACGATCGACAGAATTCAATCAATGGAAGAATGAATATACAGACAGACTAAATTACTGAGTCAAATGCCAAACACTTAAGTAGAAAAACAAAATCCACTGGCAGGCACAGACACAGACCAGCAATCGTGAAGCTAACACCAGGAAACAACAATTTGCTGAGAGCAAGGCGAGACATCATAGAAATCAACATGGAAAGACTTCACTGTGGGTGGAGAGGTCACTTCATGTTAGCTGTGGTCTCTGAGAGCAAACATTTGGACGGTTGACATGTTATCGTTGTGTTTTTCGGTTGCTACCAACTTTGATTGTCATTTTTTGTTTAAAGAAAATTGTTCACAAAACATCTGCTCGTTACGAAACTAGAATGAATGTTCAATTTATCTTTCTCTTTCTTCTTCTTCTTCTTTGACCGCTCCATATCGACCATTTGTTCAACCAATCTTTGTCATTTATATGTGATCTAAGCCTAAGAGCGACTGTACGTTGTGTCAGTTATGTGCCTACAAGTAGACCAGCACAACCGATTTTTTGGACGCTTGTTATTTACTAGGGTAGCTTCCCTGCGCCCCTACCTCAGTCACCTCTTACGACATGCCTGGTAGGTCGTAGTGTTACTATTCTTTGCTCCTATTGCGAGTCCCAGCGCAACATAGTTATCGACGTCACTAGAAATGTCTGTTTTTATTTATGCCTCTTAGATTAACCTTCCGGTAATCGCCATCATTTCAAGATCTGCGTTAGTCTCAAACAGCGCTAGATGCGGACACTATCTTATTTAGCCTCCCAGAGATTCCAATCAACTTAGCTAAACCTAGACTTGGATTTGTTATTCTCTGGTTCCGGAAATGACTGCAGATATTTCGTCTGCATCAGTAGCCACGTTATCAAATCACCACAGTTAAGTGGTTGTTGACACTATATCCTGCACGTACAGTTCAAACTGCGGGTCTTGGATGTTAGGTAAACTCATTTCGATTTAAAACGGTTTGGCATTTGCCATGGATGTCAGATTTATGGTCAATTATTTCCTAGAATTCCAAGATTGTCTGTGTGTCTACAGAACAGCGGTTCCACGTTGAATCATATTTCTTGTTTTGGTGACAGTTAGTAACTGCTATAACTGATATGGTATGTTATCAGCAAGTTTATTGAACGATTTTTTTTATATTAGTATTTCTCTTTCAATTATTCAGTAAATGTGCTAACCGATTCAATCTTCTTCTTCTTCTACCGCTCCACATTGACCGCTTGTCAACCACTCTGTGTGATTTGTATGTGATGTGAGCCCAAGAGCGATTGTACTTTGTGCCAATTATGCGCCTACAAGTAGGCCAGCACATCCGATTTCTACAAAGCTTTTTATTTACTAGAGTAGCATCTCTAGGGACTACATCAGTCGCCTCTTACAACATGCATTGTAGGTTGCAGTGGTACTATTCTTTGCTTCCCTTGCGGGCCCCGGAACCACACGGGGCAACCAATTCAATCAAACAGTGATTGATTGATTGATTGATTGATTGATTGATTGATTGATTGATTGATTGATTGATTGATTGATTGATTGATAGCACTATCGTCGTTACACTTCGGAGAGTAGCCACATTTTCTCCGATCTCTTTCTTGCACAGGAAGATCTCAACGGCAGTGTACGAACTCTTAGCACCGGCGAGGACCCGATGTAATTTTAAAGTTGGTAAAAATATATTGTAGGAATTTTGTTTTAAATATTTTTAATGGATTTTGCCCTGGCAGTGGCTTCTATTCTCGAACTGCCCAAGGATTCTTTTACGTGTTCGAATTTAACACGGGATCTATGTTTTATCGTCCGTCTCCGATGGGACTAGGAACTCGATCTCACCTACACTGTGATCAAGGATCTCTGGACAAATATCCCGATGGGAACGAACCGTGTATCTTTGGAACGAGATGCAAGCACATAGACTTATTAATAACTTAGCTAAACCATTTATCACAACGAGATGCCAGCACCTAGACTTATTAGTAACTTAGCTAAACCATTTATCACAACGAGATGCCAGCACATAGACTTATTAGTAACTTAGCTAAACCATTTATCACAACGAGATGCCAGCACCTAGACTTATTAGTAACTTAGCTAAACTATTTATCACAACGAGATGCGAGCACATAGACTTATTAGTAACTTAGCTAAACCATTTATCACAACGAGATGCCAGCACCTAGACTTATTAGTAACTTAGCTAAACTATTTATCACAACGAGATGCCAGCACCTAGACTTATTAGTAACTTAGCTAAACCATTTATCACAACGAGATGCAAGCACCTAGACTTATTAGTAACTTAGCTAAACTATTTATCACAACCAGATGCAAGCACCTAGACTTATTAGTAACTTAGCTAAACTATTTATCACAACGAGATGCGAGCACATAGACTTATTAGTAACTTAGCTAAACTATTTATCCAAATCTCTCATTACAAGTCACGGTAGAAGAATCTTTTTTGTCCTCTACACCTTGGGGTTTATTGGGTATACGGTGTTAGAGCCGTATATATCCTTGACCGTCGTTAGAGCCGTATATATCCTTGACTGTCGTTAGAGCCGTATATATCCTTGACTGTCGTTAGAGCCGTATATATCCTTGACTCTCGTTAGAGCCGTATATATCCTTGACCGTCGTTAGAGCCGTATATATCCTTGACCGTCGTTAGAGCCGTATATATCCTTGACTGTCGTTAGAGCCGTATATATCCTTGACTGTCGTTAGAGCCGTATATATCCTTGACTGTCGTTAGAGCCGTATATATCCTTGACTGTCGTTAGAGCCGTATATATCCTTGACTGTCATCACACGATGAGTGATGTGATCAACATCAAGTCAGCCATCTTTAGGGCCCAGTGTTTGATCTGGTAGCCAATTTGTTAGACCTGATAGCTGTTACGATCGGGAACAAAATTTCCCACTACAAAAGGCGCGAATTGAACTCGAAACACGAGTCTAAAAATCAAGTTTCCTAACTACTAAGCTATCGCGGCTCTCCTTATAACCAGGGTCAGCCCAGATCTATCATACGCTTTAAACGATATTAAAAATATATTTCTAAATTGTAGTCTGTACCAGTTTACCTTAGATATGTATGTGTGTGCTTTTGAATATAAGTGTTACAGAAGAGAGTGCTTCGTATATCATGGACAGAGAAGAGAACAAATAGATCTATAGAAATAGCTGAAAATCAATGAAAACTGGCTGATGCTACAAATAAGAATGAGAACATTATTTGGACATATAAAGAGACACGAAGAGCTGGAGAAAATCATCATGGAAGGAGGCATCCCAGCAAAGAGGAAAAGAGGAAGACCACGGAGAAGATGGATACAGGTTGTAACTGGTGATTTGATCATGACCCCTGCAAAGACGGGATATCTGGCTTCTACGAGAGAAAAAAAAATTCCAAAGGACTGTTAACATGACAAAGTTCTGCTCAGGACAAACTATTTGATGATAATTACCATTTTACCGTGAACAGAGAAAAACATAACATTACAGAATTCGTCGCTGAACGGTAATAATTTATTTTCGTTCGAGCACAATGTGAATCTAGACTGAATGGTCCAGGAATCTAGACTGAATGGTCCAGGAATCTAGACTGAATGGTCCAGGAATCTAGACTAAAGCAGAATTATGCATGTGCATCAGTTTAAAATATATGTAAAATAAAATTCCCTGTATTCTTTTCAGACATTACGGTATGAAGTCACTTCAGTTTACATTTCTAGACCCTAGTATGCAGGAGGCAGGAGTGTCAATTCTTTTCCTTACTTGTGGAACGTCGAGAGTGAGCTTGAACCCGAAACCCTCGTGTGTCCAAGTCGATAGTCGAACGTTTATGCATTCGCTAATCCGTCCCATTTAGTAGATATGTATATTTCGTTTGAGTTTTAGTTTAGTCGTCGGATCATCATCACTGCACGTGGAACCAATTAGTCCATAAATGCTCCGATCTCCTCCTCATTATGTCTCTCAGTTTAGTTTAGTCATCGGATCATCATCTCTGCACGTCGAACCAATTAGTCCATAAATGCTCCGATCTCCTCCTCAGTATGTCTCTCAGTTTAGTTTAGTCGTCGGATCATCATCTCTGCACGTCGAACCAATTAGTCCATAAATGCTCCGATCTTTTCCTCAGTATGTCTCTCAACATGTGACGACTAACAACACTGGTTCTTTGATGGTTTACTATTCATCTTTGTCTACCATCATAGTGTTCTTGTCTAGCTACACCACATTTCACTTGGAATTCTTGCAGTCTGGTTAATGTTGTAGATTCACCACTATTACTTGAATCATGTACACGTCCTCTTTCCCTTGGGGAATATATATATATATATATATACATACACATTATATATTTAATTTTTGTTTAAACAGAGCATAGAAGTGGAAAACAAATATTTCAAAGAAGAAAGGAAACCCCGAGGAAAATCTGAAACGAACTTTTCTGAGAGAGAGACGAGACATAGCAGATTCAATTTCATAGAAGTAATTCAACGAGAATGTCGAGGGTAGCGAGCTATGATAGAATGCTTCCAGACTCTACGTTATGTATAACGTGGTACGAGGAGAATACGATATATTGTATTTAACCAGTGAGCGTCTGTAGCTTAGACGGTAGTGAGCTCGATCACAACCCAAGCGTACCTGGTTCGAACTCTGCGGTGGGCAAGTTTGGAAGCAAATTCATTTCCGTGGGATTTTTACAGAAGGTAAAAACAGACCTCACCGTTCAGAAAGCAATGGCAAACTACTGAATGTATACGTGGTGCCTAGAAAATCAACGACTCGTTTACCGTGATTGATGGCTACGTCCTGTAACGGATATGCCAGGATTTTTTATGTTCATCAAATTTAACCATTTCTCTCAAATATACAGGTTTATATAAAAAGTTTAAGAGACATAAACTGGAATAAAATCAAATTACTGACAGTAGAATGCATATCTTTATTGCCTTTTTTCTATAAAGATAAACGCAATAAATATTTATCTCTCAATTATTTATTCCCTCTCCCTTGTTGAGGGATCCAAACACCTCAAGGTAGAGACACCCTACGTGTGATCTCGGTCTTTCAGAACAGTAGTTATGCTTCTGAACTCACACACACCCTTTGTTCCATTCCCCCGTGATCTCTCTTCCTATCTCTCTCTCTCTCTCTCTCTCTCTCTCTTTCTCTCTCGCTTTCTCTTTTTCTCTTTCCAACCAATAGTAAACAACATATATATATATTGTTTTGATCAAGCCTGATATTGCTCATGATAAGTTCTGTATAGATGTTGATAATAATAAGGATAAGATTTAACGTTGTGTTGCTCTCTGTGTTTCTCGAGCCATTCTGAGTTATTCGCCAACTGCTCTACCTGCGACTTGTTGTCCATATGTTTATAACATTTGAATCAAATGTGACTTTATTATTTATATTTAGTTTATATTCCAATCAAGTGAGAAAAGTAGAATCCCAACGATATAGATGAAGTGTTTACCACGAATTCTAAATGTAACAAGAAGAGATCAAGTCAGAAACTACGAAATCCGAATACAAGGGCGAACTTTGCCGGTGCTACAATATATTAAGAAACAACAGGTCAAATAGTTCGGACCCATATCAAAATTATCACAAGACAGTCACCCACAAAGAGCACTAGGACTCAGATGATGCTCGTCCATCACGGGTGATCATAACCACACAAATTTTCATCCAAGGGAATGTAGTTGCGCTATGTTTGTCTGTGTGTGCGTAGGACTCAGATACAATGACAACAGATCCAGAGGATAGCCACGTAAACGATGAAACAACGGAATATTTGAGGCACTAAATTCCACTTTGTACAAAGCGCATAAGGAGGCTCACTCCAATTGTCTCTTTTTTCTGCCTGACGCCGAACGACAAAACATGGATAGAGAATATATAGAAATAGATAGATCTACTGCACAAACAATGTAAGCACACAATATATGTGTGATAAAAACTCTGTTCAGGACATAGACAGGTTATAATTGAGGAGTTAAAGAGTGCTAGATAACAGAGCAAAAGTAAGCCAGGGACTGTACGAAACGGTGGTGCCCATTACACAGCACAGATTCTGTCAAGATCTAGGGTGGAGACCGGAACACCACCAACTACCGAATCTCGGATGTGCTTGGCAGACCGAAAGACGCAAGTATCGCAGCAGTTTGTAAAACGCTGTAAACTGGTCGTGCACCGTCCCCCGTTCTTCGAACAAAAGTCACAGACATACAACAAAGAGGGACCACCAAGTTGTGATAAGAATGAACGCACAAAGTGAAGACGAAATTATGTCAAAAAAAACAATCATGGCTAGAACTCGATATCATTCATGGTACGGAAAGAGTTAAATAAACCTAGAACTGCAAAACATGAAACAAACTAGTACTCACACATAGTTCTAGACAAATATAATACTGGAAAGGTCAGACAAGCAAAAATGTTGAATAATTCATCAGACGACGATTTCTGGTGATGCCAGACCAACTGTTAGTGACAGGAAGTGGAAAGTGAGTGTTGTTTCTGCAACTATTTCAGAACTCTCATTCTGCAATAGGTAGTCGATTATACTTAGACCAGCACAAGGATTCGAATACGTTGACATCCACATTGTGCTGCTCAAATGCAGCAGTTTCGTGTATTCCTATACCAGGAACATACCTATAACAGTTTTGTTACTTCTTGATCGGTTATTGGTTATTGATTACAAAACTGATATTGCAGTACACCAGGCAGACCCATAGGTGCTCAGTCTCCCCCAACAGATGTTAAAGGGTATGCATACTGATTGTTCTTTTGGCTAGCTAGATAAACACACTGCTCTCTCTCTTTCTCTCTCTCTCTCTGTCACTCAAGCATCCAGCTCTACGTGTACAACTTTTAATTCAAAACTCCATACATCGTTGGATTTATTCAACGTCAACTTTAATATAACTGAAGTGGAGAATGGACCTTCTATGGACAAGACATCATCAATGTTCTAAGAGAAAGCATACGCTCTGAAGCGTTCAACATAGAAGATAAAGTGTTTTCTTATTCTCTGTTGTGCAAGCTATTACATACAGATAGTTGCCACAGAACGGGAAGGCCATGCGAGAAACTACAGTAGATACATAAACAGAACGGGAAGGCCATGCGAGAAACTACAGTAGATACATAAACAGAACGGGAAGGCCATGCGAGAAACTACAGTAGATACATAAACAGAACGGGAAGGCCATGCGAGAAACTACAGTAGATACATAAACAGAACGGGAAGGCCATGCGAGAAACTACAGTAGATACGATAAACAGAACGGGAAGGCCATGCGAGAAACTACAGTAGATACGATAAACAGAACGGGAAGGCCATGCGAGAAACTACAGTAGATACATAAACAAAACGGGAAGATCATGCGAGAAACTACAATAGATACATACACAGAACGGGAGTTGTGAAGGGGCGACTCTGGTCGGTGGGGGTCAAGAAACTATTTTCGTTGTTTTCATATTCATGTAAAATTTGTATAACCATTTTGAAAGATTATGATTTAGAAGACTAGAAAAAGGTTAGTTTACAAAACAATGTCAAAGCGTTGCCATGGAAACAATACAAAATGGCTGTCAAGAACAAAATTTCAATGCATGGGGGCGTTGTGTTTGGAGGAGTGAATATTTGAAAGAAATGAAAACATGAATTTTTGTAAGAACCCCGTGGGGAAGCAAAGAAAGCAAAGAATATGATCAATAGATAGACAGTGTACAAGTATTAAGAGTTTCCGAAAAAACAAATTATGAAACACAGGATTCGAACAACTTACCCTTATTTCTTACTGCACCGATTGCGTGGCCTAGCAGTACGAGCATTGTTTGAAGGAAATCAAACTTTACAAATCAACAAATCTGCGTTTTTCCCCTTTTTCTTTTCTTTTGGTTTAGACGCCGTTAATGAAACTCTCAAGAAAGGATTTTCTATTAGTTTTGTGCAGTTTCCCATGCATTCTATTATCGTTGCATCAAGCCTCTTCTAAACCACATCACATTCAATTTTAGTTTGAAAACCGGCTCCTGTTCAGGCATCCTTAAAAGTTCAACATTGTTCACAGGAAAAAATGATGCAGGAAGCCCGTTGAATGTCAATTTCGTTAAACATTAACGAAAGTTTTGCTGACATTATCGCTACAAATCTATTTTAAAAAATCACTCACACTGTTAAATATGAGAAAAAATCCCACGTCCGGAATTAAAGCATCCCTCGCCCTCACTTATAATTTCTCTCAAGCTCCAATATAATCTCCCTCATGCTCGTTTATAATCTCCCCTTATGCTCAGTTATAATATCCCCTTATGCTCAGTTATAATCTCCCCTATTTTCAATTGTAATATCCCTTTATTCAATTATAATCTCCATTTTGCTCAGGTGTGCACCAACAACTACTCAAACACTTGTTCGACTATGTCTCACTAAATTCTCTGGTGGGAATAGCCTGGTCACTCCCCTAGTCTCTGGTTGGAATAGCATAGCCTGGACACTCCCCCAGTCTCTGGTGGGAATAGCCTGGTCACTCCCCAGTCTCTGGTTGGAATAGCCTGGTCACTCTCCCAGTCTCTGGTTGGAATATTCTGTCCCACTCAATTCTCTTGTTTGAAAATCCTGTCTCACTCCATTCTCTGGTTTAAATATCCTGTCCCACTCAATTCCCTAGTTTGATTGATTGATTGATTGAAAGATTGATTATTTGATGGGACCTTCAACATTGAAATGTGAGTGTGTGTGTGTGTGTATAGGTATGTATGTGTGTGTATATTTACGTGTGTGTGAACGTGTGTGTGCGTATGTGTCTATGTGTGATTGTCTGTGTGTGTTTGAGTGTGTGTATGTGTCTGTATGTGTGCGTGTTTGTAGTGAGCTTCCGGGTGTGTCTGTTTGTCTATGTATATGTGCCTGTTTGTCTGTGCGTGTGTTTGTCTGTGTCTGTCTATAATTCTCCACACATTTTTAATGTGCTTCTTGTCATATATAATTGACGCCACATGAAGGAATTCTAAGAAAAGCATGTTATTGATTGTCTGTCTGTATTTATAACATTCTGCAATTATATTCTCCACCTTCGTTTGTTCCATCTCTCATTGCAACAACATGTCTTAACCTTCTGTTTTTTTGGCATCCACCTAACTATCCATCTTCATTGATCTAGACGTCCCAGGCAGCATATAACCAACATACATGTATCCCATTAAATCTGCGTGTCAGTGTCTCAGAGGTGTGTCAGTCTGACCAAAGCCCTAACAGAAGAAAAATAAACTTATAAAACTCCAAACAATGACATTTTTCTACAGAAAAATTTCTGAAATATAAGTGGATTTATGTATTAATATGTATTAATGTATTAAAGGGTTTTAAAGGGTTTTTAAACCGAAGGATTGACTTCATTGCACCGGGTTTTACCCATATGGCTCGGTCCTCTCCGCAGAAATGGCACGCCACCTGCCGAGAGTATTGCACAAAGCACGAACTCAGTAGCTCCGGCAACAATCCTAGGGGTCTCTGGAAAAAACTGCACTCGTGAACAGAAGGCCGCGGTCCGGATTCGAACCACGACCTTTGACTCGCAATACAAAGGGCTTAAGCACTTAGCCAAAGATACCCCCTTCCCCCACGTAGCAACGATAGTTATATTTTTATGGAAATCTTCTTTTTCAAACGCTCCATATCGAACACTTGTTCAACCACTCTTTGTGATTTGTATGGGATCTGAGCCTAAGAGCGATGTATGTTGCTCAAGTTATGCGCCTACAAGTAGGCCAGCACATACGATATCTGTGACGCTTTTAATGTAATCTGGTAGCTTCCCTAGGTCCCTACCTCAGTCGCCTCTTACGACATGCCTTGTAGGTCACAGTGTTACTATTCTTTGCTCCCTTGTGAGCTCCGGCAACACATAGGAAAACTTATGAGATTCACACACACACACATACACACATACACACATACACACATACACATACACACACAACATCACATACACATACACACATACACACATACACATACAACACATACACACATACACACATACACATACACACACACACACACATACACATACATACACACATACACATACACACACACATACACATACATATATATATGGTCTTTTTATTCTCTTTACTATATGTTACAGACTTTTTCTTCTCTTTCCTTCATGTTACAGACTTTTTCTTCTCTTTACTACATGTTACAGACTTTTTCTTCTCTTTACTATATGTTACAGACTTTTTCTTCTCTTTACTATATGTTACAGACTTTTTCTTCTCTTTACTACATGTTACAGACTTTTTCTTCTCTTTACTACATGTTACAGACTTTTTCTTCTCTTTCCTTCATGTTACAGACTTTTTCTTCTCTTTACTACATGTTACAGACTTTTTCTTCTCTTTCCTTCATGTTACAGACTTTTTCTTCTCTTTCCTTCATGTTACAGACTTTTTCTTCTCTTTCCTTCATGTTACAGACTTTTTCTTCTCTTTACTACATGTTACAGACTTTTTCTTCTCTTTCCTTCATGTTACAGACTTTTTCTTCTCTTTCCTTCATGTTACAGACTTTTTCTTCTCTTTACTACATGTTACAGACGTTTTATTCCCCTAGTTTAGGATGTCGTTGTTTTTGCGCTTTTCAATTTGGTACAATCTTGGGCCGCATGCTTCCAAGAGTCTTCACATATGTTGAGTACACAATATTCTATTTGCACACATTGTTGACCCTAAGTTGGGAAAGTTCGACTGCTCTCTTCACGTGTTCCAGCTGCCGTTAAAAGGACAACATTAGTGATAGGATCATCTTGAATCTGACGAACGTGACCAAACCATCCCCTCATGTGAGGTCTGCCCATCGTGAGACCAGGTCGTGACAGCAATGTTTTATTTGACACTTTTATTAGCATGACATGCCAACGATGAAGAGTAGTCGTTACTGATTACAAGAAATGGTTTTGAACCTTAATCTTCTTCATTATAGATCAGTGGCCCTGAACATTTTTCAGGTTTCCCCCTCCTCCCTTCCTCCTGCCCTCCTTGAAGATGAAGCAAAATTCCAAAGCCCACTTCTTTTTTCCTCATTTTCCCAAGTTAGTATAACAACTTATTAAAACACAAAATCCGTTAAGTTTCTATAACATTTCACGATTTCCCTGATACTTCCTCACGCCACAATTGTCTACAATATACAAACAATTGAAGTAAATTAATTACAACATATACAGGCACTGTTTTGGAACCCGCAGGGAAATAGGAGTATGGGGAATGCCTAGACAGACCTGGAGAAGAGAGCTGGAGGCTGATATTAAAAGGATATATAAAACATGGAAATAATTGGAAGGGATGGCAAGAGAGAGGAAGAGCTGGAAGAAGTTTGTTGAAGACCTGTGCTCCATTGGGAGTTGAAAGGGGAAGACGAAGAATTACAACATATAAACAGTTGCAGTCAATTATCTACAACATATAAATAGTTGCAGTCAATTATCTACAACATACAAAAAATACAAACTGTCAAATGCAACAAACAACAAAACAAAAGATGTTCATGATCAACTTCATGATTTTACAATCAACAAATCACAAGACTGTTCACGCAAAAAGTGGACCTCATAGATAACAGAGGCGACGAAAAACACTGTTTATGAAGCGCACACAAATGCCCGTTCTATAAATCTCTTCTTATCCTGATACAGTGAAGCAAAACATGACTAGAGAAAAGAAATAAACACAATATCGCTTGCATATAATAAAAATAATTCCAACAGGAATCTATATTTACCGTACGATATCTATTTTGAACATCGCTAGGAGCAACAACTTAGATTTCCTTCATGTATTAAATCGTTCTCCTGTCTTGTTTACCGTTGCCATATCTGGCTAAGTCTGTCCAGACTAATTCGTATTTGTATGCCTCACTTTTGTCTCCAGTTTCGCTGACACCTTTTCGGAATAAATTGTGTGATACGTTTCAATAGTTTATCATCTATAACACGATGCACGTTAATGATAATCACTGAGGGGTCTTTGCGGGTAAAGGGGTTTTTTTTCCCTCGATCGCCAGAAGCACTTTGAGCTGAAAGCTCATCGGCTCGGTGTCATGGACATCGTAACCCTTCGGCTCGGTTCCACGAACACCGTAAATCTGGGGAACCTGTAGCTTTTCTGCCAGTCCACGGAGTTGAACCGCACTTACAGAGGACTAGTCACCCGTAGTCCAATGCGCTACGAACACGCTGGACAGGCGGGTGCGTCCTAGAGGTTAGGTGATCGTCTCTCGCTTCAAAGGTACTTGGTTCGCTTTCTCGTGGAGCCATCAGTATATCTTTCCTGATATCCGTGATCTCAGTGTAGGTGAGATCCAGTACCTAGTCCTATTGGAAACGGACGATAAAACGTAGGTCCCGTCTTCAAGCATAGCATGTAAAAAAAAACTTGGCAATTCAAAATCGATGTCTGAAAAATATGTTCACTATCTTCAAAATTACATCGAGGAGCCTTGTCGGTGCTACGGAGCTCGTGCAGTGCCGCTGGGATCTTCTTGTGTAAGAAAGAGATCGGAGCACACATTGTTACATGTCTTGTCTGATATGTTCAGCGTCTGCCTGAGTCTTACTCAACTTGTCTATGACATCTCACACAAATCTTCTTTTCTGTACTCCTCTCCCTCGTCTGCCTGGTATCATACCCTTCAGAGCAATAATTGGGTTAGCATTCTTCCTCTTAATGAAATAGATCAACTTGATAGCAATGTAGTGCAGATGTCGATTTGTTCATATTATAAGTATGTCAGGTTAATTAAGTACAAAATATTACGGTCAGGAAAGGATACATAAAACTGACAACAAATATTATTAAATTGTACTTATATAAAGCTAATTAAATAATCATGTATTTTTTTTTTATTTCCAGATTCAAGATTTTCTGTTGATGTTCACGATCGGATTTCACACAAAAATTCAAGAATACACCATCAGAATATACCATCAGAATAAACCATCAGACAGAGCGAAGACAATTATTGCTTTCAGAATTTAACGACAGCTAAATCTAGTACGAGATTGTTCAATCTAACACAAACAGCTTCTCCTCCATGACGTATAACTATCTTGTCAATGAAAAACAAGAAGCAAATATTTCTTATGAATTCTGAATGGAAAACAAATCACTATGGAATCTCCTTGAGTTTATGTAATATAAGAAATCGGACAGTTGGTTCAATTGAATCTATAGTTTTCAACATTTCCTTACTTTTGTCCGTATGTTTGGCAGGATTCATTATACGGCTTGTTCTAATTGATAGATATTTAGTCTAATTAATTGGACAATTTGTTCTAACAGATAGAAATTTAGTCTAATTAATTGGACAATTTGTTCTAATTGATAGAAATTTAATCTAATTAACTGGACAATTTGTTCTAATTGATAGATATTTAGTCTAATTAACTGGACAATTTGTTCTAATTGATAGATATTTAGTCTAATTAATTGGACAATTTGTTCTAATTGATATATATTTAGTCTAATTAATTGGACAATTTGTTCTAACAGATAGAAATTTAATCTAATTAACTGGACAATTTGTTCTAATTGATAGAAATTTAATCTAATTAACTGGACAATTTGTTCTAATTGATAGAAACTTAGTCTAATTAATTGGACTGCTTATTCTAGATCACCAGTCTGCACTTAAAACGTTATCATATGTGATAAGCCTCTTTCAATTTGCTAGCTAAAAGTACCAGCGTTAGAGCACGTATACAGTAGCACCGGTGATAATTCAATAATTATTCCTGAATTCAGAACATCAGGAAAAAATCTGCAGCCGAGTTTTCTGGGAAGTCGAGCTAATCAGGATTTGATCTCTTTCACGAGTTAACCAGTTGACTTAATATAATGCAAGTTGTATTATCTACATAAGTTCTCAACAAATTAAATGAGTAGTGCTTTCAAAAAATGCAACAGCAACAACGAAGAGGCTACTCCAACAATGTTGTCTTTAGGACAAGTATCAAAAACTGGAGAACAAGAACCAAAGAGTGGGAACAAGAAAGAAGATCAAATACGAATATACAACAACGGTGAAGATGAGACTGAAAAGAAAACTTCAGAAGTGGAAGAAAATAGTAATAAAAAATCTCAGATGCTGACAGAATCCCCAACATCTCCACAAAAAGCCAGCACAAAAGTGAATATTAAAGACATGTTAAAAGGAAAGAAAGCTTCCAATAACGGTTATCCGGGCATGTTTGCTCATTCAATGGAGGTTGAGTATTCACCATCACCGTCGAATTTCGCACCGTTTCTGGAGTCACGTGGTCTAAGTGCCGCCATAGATAGGACGTACAATGCAATGTTGCACAATAAAGTGAACAATCCTCGTGTTCATAGCAAACCTTCTATTCAGGGGCGTATCTACAACTTCCTTGAGCGCCCAACAGGATGGAAATGTTTTATCTATCATTTCACGGTGTAAGTATCACAATTGTATGTTATGTCATTTTTACATTATGTATTACTAGTAACTTGATGTAAGATGTACAAAACAGGTAAAGAATACAATAGCTCAAATATCTTCTTCTTCAAGGGCTCCATATCGACCACTTGTTAGCACCATTTTATGATTTGTATGTGATCTGAGCGATTGTACGTTGTATCAGTTATTCGCCTACAAGTAGACCAGCACATCCGATTTCTGCGATGCTTTTTATTTACTAGTGTAGCTTCACTGGGTCCTTACCTCAGTCACTTCTTACGACATATATTGTAGATCGAATGGGTTACTATTCTTTGATCCCCTTGAAAGCCCCAGCAACGCATGGCCATAGCTCAAGCACAAGCATCGTTTAGGAAGATTAAAAAAAACACTATGCGTGAATTCACTATTAATGACACTGCGGAAGCGAATACACCAGCGCTATATTGAACCAATACTTGTGTATGGCAGCGAATCATGGACAATGAATAAACAAACAATAAGATTGCTGGAAACCAGAGATGAGGTTTTACAGAAGAATCCTGAAGTTGACGAATTATCACCTGTGCTATTGTATATGTACTGAACTTCATCAAGTAACAACAAATTGAATGGTTCGGAGATCATAAGCAGATTACCAACAGACAGTCACATAAGCATATTACCAACAGACAGTCACATAAGCAGATTACCAACAGACAGTGCACCTCAAAGATCAATATTACTCCCATACAGTGGATACAAAGCAAAAGGCCGTTCGCGCAAAAGGTGGACCTCAGAGATAACAGAGACAAAGAAAAACCATCAGCTTTATGAAGCGCAAATGAAAGTCAGTTTCTAGAAATTGCTTCTTATCCTCACTTTGTGAGGCTAAACAAGATTAGAGAAGAAGAAGAAGAAGAAGAAGAAAAAGATAAGTAACATCAAAAACTGTATATACTTATATCAAACCTGTCCTCTAAATACCTGCTGTAATAAAACACACAGAAAGAAGCAAGCAGTTATCAGATATCTTGAACCCTCGTAATAAATATATATATATATTTCCTCGTATCACTACCTGTATATAGGTCAATATAGATTCGAAGTTCCAGATTAGAGGTTATGCTATAATCGTCCTGCGCGCTGTAAATAGATAGAGATCAAAGTTATTTTTAAATATAATTTTCTGTTAATTATATTCTATACAAGATGTATACTTTTATACTAGTTACAAATGTTATCAGAAAGAGAAGATGGAGATATATTGAGTATACTCTGAGATGAAATGATCAAAGATTCACAAAACTGGCATTGAAGTGGGAAGCAAATTGTCAAATAAAGAAAGCACGTCATAGGAAAACTAAGAAACTAACTTTACTGAGAGAGAGAAGAAAAAATCATCTTAATTTTGTCCCTGGTCGCACAGGAGTCAGGGGTAATGAACGAGCTGATAGGTTGGCTGGCATGGCTATGGTATCAGAGAGAGAGAAATGACGTTCTTAACGTACTGATAGAGTCTTTTCGAACGAGAGAATTTCAGGGTTGTAAATCCCATTCGCTGACCAGACTATGAGTATCAATATTGGTACAGTCCAAAACTAACGACATATCAAATATGCAAAGAGATTGATTAATCAACATCGAACTGGCGGGTTGGGCCGCTGGACGTTGCTGGATTTGTTGAGGCGGAAATCGGAGCACCTATGGACATGTCCGGAGCGCTATGATGATAGTCCTCTCATAACCGATCGGACTCAATTCCATAAAAGAGATTGAACGAGTTGCACTGGATAGAGCGGTATTGAGAAAATGATTGCATGCCCTATGTAACGTATAACGATACGAGACAAATACAAAGCAATATATTTTTTAGTGTTCACTTGTTCAATCAAAGAGTCCTGCATTTAAATTCGACATCACAGGAAAATTGATTGATTGATCGATCGATCGATCGATCGATTCATTGAGTGACTAATTAATTGATTTATTGATTGACTGATTCATTCATTGATTGATTCATTCATTGATTAATTGATTCATTTATTGATTTGATCATCATCATTGCCCTTCTGCAAACAACCACGTGTGCTCAACTCTCTCTCTCTCTCTCTCTCTCTTATTACAAAGGAATATGCTAGCGCTAGCTCACAAACTCCGTAGCGCCCCGATGTAATTTAGAAGAAAATAAAAGCTTGTACAAATGATGTATTTAATTGGTATTAATAATTTTTGTCTGGGCAAAGCTCTTTCAGCCCTCTCTATCGATTTTCAACTGTCCCAGTTTTGTTTACCTCATCAACTGTCCCAGTTTTGTTTACCTCATCAACTGTCCCAGTTTTGTTTACCTCATCAACTGTCCCAGTTTTGTTTACCTCATCAACTGTCCCAGATTAGTTTACGTTATCAACTGTCCCAGTTTTGTTTACCTCATCAACTGTCCCAGTTTTGTTTACCTCATCAACTGTCCCAGTTTTGTTTACCTCATCAACTGTCCCAGTTTTGTTTACCTCATCAACTGTCCCAGTTTTGTTTTACCTCATCAACTGTCCCAGTTTTGTTTACCTCATCAACTGTCCCAGTTTTGTTTACCTCATCAACTGTCCCAGTTCTGTTTACCTCATCAACTGTTACCAGTTTTGTTTACCTCATCAACTGTCCCAGTTTTGTTTACCTCATCAACTGTCCCAGTTTTGTTTACCTCATCAACTGTCCCAGTTTTGTTTACCTCATCAACTGTCCCAGTTCTGTTTACCTCATCAACTGTACCAGTTTTGTTTACCTCATCAACTGTCCCAGTTTTGTTTACCTCATCAACTGTCCCAGTTTTGTTTACCTCATCAACTGTCCCAGTTTTGTTTACCTCATCAACTGTACCAGTTTTGTTTACCTCATCAACTGTCCCAGTTATGTTTACCTCATCAACTGTACCAGTTTTGTTTACCTCATCAACTGTACCAGTTTTGTTTACCTCATCAACTGTCCCAGTTCTGTTTACGTCATCAACTGTACCAGTTTTGTTTACCTCATCAACTGTCCCAGTTTTGTTTACCTCATCAACTGTCTCAGTTTTGTTTACCTCATCAACTGTACCAGTTTTGTTTACCTCATCAACTGTACCAGTTCTGTTTACCTCATCAACTGTACCAGTTTTGTTTACCTCATCAACTGTACCAGTTTTGTTTACGTCATCAACTGTACCAGTTTTGTTTACCTCATCAACTGTCCCAGTTTTGTTTACCTCATCAACTGTCCCAGTTTTGTTTTACCTCATCAACTGTCCCAGTTTTGTTTACCTCATCAACTGTCCCAGTTTTGTTTACCTCATCAACTGTCCCAGTTCTGTTTACCTCATCAACTGTTACCAGTTTTGTTTACCTCATCAACTGTCCCAGTTTTGTTTACCTCATCAACTGTCCCAGTTTTGTTTACCTCATCAACTGTCCCAGTTTTGTTTACCTCATCAACTGTCCCAGTTCTGTTTACCTCATCAACTGTACCAGTTTTGTTTACCTCATCAACTGTCCCAGTTTTGTTTACCTCATCAACTGTCCCAGTTTTGTTTACCTCATCAACTGTCCCAGTTTTGTTTACCTCATCAACTGTACCAGTTTTGTTTACCTCATCAACTGTCCCAGTTATGTTTACCTCATCAACTGTACCAGTTTTGTTTACCTCATCAACTGTACCAGTTTTGTTTACCTCATCAACTGTCCCAGTTCTGTTTACGTCATCAACTGTACCAGTTTTGTTTACCTCATCAACTGTCCCAGTTTTGTTTACCTCATCAACTGTCTCAGTTTTGTTTACCTCATCAACTGTACCAGTTTTGTTTACCTCATCAACTGTACCAGTTCTGTTTACCTCATCAACTGTACCAGTTTTGTTTACCTCATCAACTGTACCAGTTTTGTTTACGTCATCAACTGTACCAGTTTTGTTTACCTCATCAACTGTCCCAGTTTTGTTTACCTCATCAACTGTCCCAGTTTTCTTTACCTCATCAACTGTCCCAGTTCTGTTTACCTCATCAACTGTTACCAGTTTTGTTTATCTCATCAACTGTACCAGTTTTGTTTACCTCATCAACTGTACCAGTTTTGTTTACCTCATCAACTGTACCAGTTTTGTTTACCTCATCAACTGCCCCAGTTCTGTTTACCTCATTAACTGTCACAGTTTTGTTTACCTCATCAACTGTCCCAGTTTTGTTTTACCTCATCAACTGTACCAGTTTTGTTTACCTCATCAACTGTCCCAGTTTTGTTTACCTCATCAACTGTCCCAGTTCTGTTTACCTCATCAACTGTTACCAGTTTTGTTTATCTCATCAACTGTACCAGTTTTGTTTACCTCATCAACTGTACCAGTTTTGTTTACCTCATCAACTGTACCAGTTTTGTTTACCTCATTAACTGTACCAGTTTTGTTTACCTCATCAACTGTACCAGTTTTGTTTACCTCATCAACTGTACCAGTTTTGTTTACCTCATCAACTGTACCAGTTTTGTTTACGTCATTAACTGTACCAGTTTTGTTTACCTCATCAACTGTACCAGTTTTGTTTACCTCATCAACTGTCCCAGTTTTGTTTACGACATTAACTGTCCCAGTTCTGTTTACCTCATCAACTGTACCAGTTTTGTTTACCTCATTAACTGTACCAGTTTTGTTTACCTCATTAACTGTACCAGTTTTGTTTACCTCATAACTGTACAGTTTTGTTATCATTAACTTACCTGTTTGTTTACTCATCAAATGTACCAGTTTTGTTTACGTCATTAACTGTACCAGTTTTGTTTACCTCATCAAATGTACCAGTTTTGTTTACGTCATTAACTGTACCAGTTTTGTTTACCTCATCAACTGTACCAGTTTTGTTTACCTCATCAACTGCCCCAGTTCTGTTTACCTCATTAACTGTCCCAGTTTTGTTTACCTCATCAACTGTCCCAGTTTTGTTTTACCTCATCAACTGTACCAGTTTTGTTTACCTCATCAACTGTCCCAGTTCTGTTTACCTCATCAACTGTTACCAGTTTTGTTTATCTCATCAACTGTACCAGTTTTGTTTACCTCATCAACTGTCCCAGTTTTGTTTACCTCATCAACTGTCCCAGTTTTGTTTACCTCATCAACTGTCCCAGTTTTGTTTACCTCATCAACTGTCCCAGATTAGTTTACGTTATCAACTGTCCCAGTTTTGTTTACCTCATCAACTGTCCCAGTTTTGTTTACCTCATCAACTGTCCCAGTTTTGTTTACCTCATCAACTGTCCCAGTTTTGTTTACCTCATCAACTGTCCCAGTTTTGTTTACCTCATCAACTGTCCCAGTTTTGTTTACCTCAACAACTGTCCCAGTTTTGTTTACCTCATCAACTGTCCCAGTTCTGTTTACCTCATCAACTGTTACCAGTTTTGTTTACCTCATCAACTGTCCCAGTTTTGTTTACCTCATCAACTGTCCCAGTTTTGTTTACCTCATCAACTGTCCCAGTTTTGTTTACCTCATCAACTGTCCCAGTTCTGTTTACCTCATCAACTGTACCAGTTTTGTTTACCTCATCAACTGTCCCAGTTTTGTTTACCTCATCAACTGTCCCAGTTTTGTTTACCTCATCAACTGTCCCAGTTTTGTTTACCTCATCAACTGTCCCAGTTTTGTTTACCTCATCAACTGTACCAGTTTTGTTTACCTCATCAACTGTCCCAGTTCTGTTTACCTCATCAACTGTACCAGTTTTGTTTACCTCATCAACTGTACCAGTTTTGTTTACCTCATCAACTGTCCCAGTTCTGTTTACGTCATCAACTGTACCAGTTTTGTTTACCTCATCAACTGTCCCAGTTTTGTTTACCTCATCAACTGTCTCAGTTTTGTTTACCTCATCAACTGTACCAGTTTTGTTTACCTCATCAACTGTACCAGTTCTGTTTACCTCATCAACTGTACCAGTTTTGTTTACCTCATCAACTGTACCAGTTTTGTTTACGTCATCAACTGTACCAGTTTTGTTTACCTCATCAACTGTCCCAGTTTTGTTTACCTCATCAACTGTCCCAGTTTTCTTTACCTCATCAACTGTCCCAGTTCTGTTTACCTCATCAACTGTTACCAGTTTTGTTTATCTCATCAACTGTACCAGTTTTGTTTACCTCATCAACTGTACCAGTTTTGTTTACCTCATCAACTGTACCAGTTTTGTTTACCTCATCAACTGCCCCAGTTCTGTTTACCTCATTAACTGCCACAGTTTTGTTTACCTCATCAACTGTCCCAGTTTTGTTTACCTCATCAACTGTACCAGTTTTGTTTACCTCATCAACTGTCCCAGTTTTGTTTACCACATCAACTGTCCCAGTTCTGTTTACCTCATCAACTGTTACCAGTTTTGTTTATCTCATCAACTGTACCAGTTTTGTTTACCTCATCAACTGTACCAGTTTTGTTTACCTCATCAACTGTACCAGTTTTGTTTACCTCATTAACTGTACCAGTTTTGTTTACCTCATCAACTGTACCAGTTTTGTTTACCTCATCAACTGTACCAGTTTTGTTTACCTCATCAACTGTACCAGTTTTGTTTACGTCATTAACTGTACCAGTTTTGTTTACCTCATCAACTGTACCAGTTTTGTTTACCTCATCAACTGTCCCAGTTTTGTTTACGACATTAACTGTCCCAGTTCTGTTTACCTCATCAACTGTACCAGTTTTGTTTACCTCATTAACTGTACCAGTTTTGTTTACCTCATTAACTGTACCAGTTTTGTTTACCTCATTAACTGTACCAGTTTTGTTTACCTCATTAACTGTACCTGTTTTGTTTACCTCATCAAATGTACCAGTTTTGTTTACGTCATTAACTGTACCAGTTTTGTTTACCTCATCAAATGTACCAGTTTTGTTTACGTCATTAACTGTACCAGTTTTGTTTACCTCATCAACTGTACCAGTTTTGTTTACCTCATCAACTGCCCCAGTTCTGTTTACCTCATTAACTGTCCCAGTTTTGTTTACCTCATCAACTGTCCCAGTTTTGTTTACCTCATCAACTGTACCAGTTTTGTTTACCTCATCAACTGTCCCAGTTTTGTTTACCTCATCAACTGTCCCAGTTCTGTTTACCTCATCAACTGTTACCAGTTTTGTTTATCTCATCAACTGTACCAGTTTTGTTTACCTCATCAACTGTACCAGTTTTGTTTACCTCATCAACTGTACCAGTTTTGTTTACCTCATTAACTGTCCAGTTTTTTACCTTATCAACTGTCCAGTTTTGTTTACCTCATCAACTGTCCCAGTTCTGTTTACCTCATCAACTGTACCAGTTTTGTTTACCTCATTAACTGTACCAGTTTTGTTTACCTCATTAACTGTACCAGTTTTGTTTACCTCATTAACTGTACCAGTTTTGTTTACCTCATTAACTGTACCAGTTTTGTTTACCTCATCAAATGTACCAGTTTTGTTTACGTCATTAACTGTACCAGTTTTGTTTACCTCATCAAATGTACCAGTTTTGTTTACGTCATTAACTGTACCAGTTTTGTTTACCTCATCAACTGTACCAGTTTTGTTTACCTCATCAACTGTACCAGTTTTGTTTACCTCATTAACTGTACCAGTTTTGTTTACCTCATCAACTGTCCCAATTTTGTTTACCTCATTAACTGTCCCAGTTTTGTTTACCTCATTAACTGTGGCTTAGAGGTTAGGTTCTCTTGCCAAAGGTATCAGGTTTGAACCTTCGTGGAGCCATCAGGATATTTTCTCAGAGGTTTCTGATCTCAGTGTAGGTGAGATCGAGTTCCTAGTCCTATCGGAGACGAAAGATAAAACGTAAGTCCCGTGTACAATTTGAGCACGTAAAAGAACTCTTGGTAGCTCAAAATCGAGAATAACAGGCTGTAAAATTGCTGCCCTGGCAAAATTTATTTAAAAAAGATTTTTAATTAAATTTTTACAACATATTTTCACCATCTTCAAAATTACATCATGGACCTTCGCCGGTGCTACGGTGCTCGTGCACTGCAGCTGAGATCTTCCTGTGTAAATAAGAGATTGAAGCACACAAAGTTACTAAACGAAGTGCAATGATGATGACCATATCAATCAATCTTGTACCAGCTCACTTGAAACCTCTAGACCAGAGTTTCCCAAAGTGGGCGTACCGCCCCTCAGCGCCCCGCCCTGAAGTGGGCTCTGAAGCGTTCTAGGGAGGGGATAGTGGTTCAGAATAATTTGAGGACGGGGGTTGTTCAGTCGATTAGGGGTCGGTGGCTCCTTAAAGAAGAAATTAATAATAAATATTTTTAAACAAATTATTTGCTTGATTTTGCGGTTGAATAATCATTTAAAATCTGATTTCTGCATTTTAATTCATCTTATGCCCGTCTTACACGATCCATTTTTTCATCAATTTTCTATTTCATGCATATAATCATTGGAAAATTGACCATGCATGACAGAAATATATGTCAATTTTCTATGTTAGAGAGAAAATAGAGCATGTATATATATGTGGGTGGGAGGCGTTGGAAAACTGTTATAATGTGGGGTGTTACAAAGTTTATGTTGTGCAAAGTGGATGATGAGGGCGTTACAAAGTTTATGTTGTGCAAAGTGGATGATGAGGGCGTTACAAAGTTTATGTTGTGCAAAGTGGATGATGAGGGTGTTACAAAGTTTATGTTGTGCAAAGTGGATGGTGAGGGCGTTACAAAGTTTATGTTGTGCAAAGTGGATGATGAGGGCGTTACAAAGTTTATGTTGTGCAAAGTGGATGATGAGGGCGTTACAAAGTTTATGTTGTGCAAAGTGGATGATGAGGGTGTTACAAAGTTTATGTTGTGCAAAGTGGATGGTGAGGGCGTTACAAAGTTTATGTTGTGCAAAGTGGATGATGAGGGCGTTACAAAGTTTATGTTGTGCAAAGTGGATGATGAGGGCGTTACAAAGTTTATGTTGTGCAAAGTGGATGGTGAGGGCGTTACAAAGTTTATGTTGTGCAAAGTGGATGGTGAGGGCGTTACAAAGTTTATGTTGTGCAAAGTGGATGGTGAGGGCGTTACAAAGTTTATGTTGTGCAAAGTGGATGGTGAGGGCGTTACAAAGTTTATGTTGTGCAAAGTGGATGATGAGGGCGTTACAAAGTTTATGTTGTGCAAAGTGGATGATGAGGGTGTTACAAAGTTTATGTTGTGCAAAGTGGATGGTGAGGGCGTTACAAAGTTTATGTTGTGCAAAGTGGATGATGAGGGCGTTACAAAGTTTATGTTGTGCAAAGTGGATGATGAGGGCGTTACAAAGTTTATGTTGTGCAAAGTGGATGATGAGGGTGTTACAAAGTTTATGTTGTGCAAAGTGGATGGTGAGGGCGTTACAAAGTTTATGTTGTGCAAAGTGGATGGTGAGGGCGTTACAAAGTTTATGTTGTGCAAAGTGGATGATGAGGGTGTTACAAAGTTTATGTTGTGCAAAGTGGATGGTGAGGGCGTTACAAAGTTTATGTTGTGCAAAGTGGATGGTGAGGGCGTTACAAAGTTTATGTTGTGCAAAGTGGATGGTGAGGGCGTTACAAAGTTTATGTTGTGCAAAGTGGATGGTGAGGGCGTTACAAAGTTTATGTTGTGCAAAGTGGATGGTGAGGGCGTTACAAAGTTTATGTTGTGCAAAGTGGATGGTGAGGGCGTTACAAAGTTTATGTTGTGCAAAGTGGATGGTGAGGGCGTTACAAAGTTTATGTTGTGCAAAGTGGATGATGAGGGTGTTACAAAGTTTATGTTGTGCAAAGTGGATGATGAGGGTGTTACAAAGTTTATGTTGTGCAAAGTGGATGATGAGGGCGTTACAAAGTTTATGTTGTGCAAAGTGGATGGTAGGCCGAACCAAAAGTTTGGGAATCTATGCTCTAGACGACTGTGATTTCTGTACTCTCAAAACTGATCATAATTGTCGATATCTATAGCAAGCGATTTAGGCAGTTTGAAATTGTAGAAGTAGAACTGGATGCCTGAGAGGCAGAGTGAGACGTGTGTTTAATCAGCGAGCCACGGCAACCATCAGCATGCATACTCTTTGATATCTGTTGGGGGGAGACTGAGCGCCTATGGGTCTGCCCGGAGTGCAATGACGTCAGTTTAGTAACCAATAATTCATAGATTATATTATCCAGTCTGTAGAATCTCAAGTTGTATGGGGATCACGTAACGACAAATCAGACTGATGTTTTCCCGATACTGTACAATTGATGTACAACTCAGTTTGATTAGGATTTATTGACTAGTAATACGAAAACGTGACTCCCTCGGCTAGTTTGGATTATCGACGTCGCCGATATATGTTCATACCCAGCTACTATTACTTTCACTACTACTACTACCAATGATTATACTACTATTACTACCAATTATTATACTACTACCAGTTGTTTATTTCTATTATTACTACTAGTGTTACTACTACTACAACTACTACTACTATTACTTATATTTGTTTTACTGTTGCTGTTACTGATACTAATACTACTACTGTTACTACTACTACTACTACTACTACTGTTACTACTACTACTACTACTACTACTACTACTACTAATACTGTTAATACTACTACTCTTACTAATACTAGTACTATTACCCCTACTGAAACGTATCTAATATTAGTACTAATAGTTCTACTGTTTCCACTACTACTAAAGCTAATAATAATACTACTACAATTAATGCTTTTAATATTACTACTGCTAATGCTAATGCTATTAGTACTAATACTACTAATACTACTAATACTATTAACACTACTACTATTACTAACATTACTACTACTACCACTAATGCTACTATAATAGTACTAATAAAATCATAAGGCAAATTTCATCAACTCTGAAACACAAACATGTCACCATGAACACTAAAACAGGAATTGTACAAAGCAATCTTTCTCCAGACTTTATGCTACTAGTGACAAACCTCGATGCTGACAATAATAGAAGAACATTAGTCGCGACAGAGATGAAGTGTCTACACAGAATGCTGGGAGTATCAAGAAGAGACTAGTCGCGACAGAGATGAAGTGTCTACACAGAATGCTGGGAGTATCAAGAAGAGACTAGTCGCGACAGAGATGAAGTGTCTACACAGAATGCTGGGAGTATCAAGAAGACACTAGTCACGACAGAGATGAAGTGTTTACACAGAATGCTGGGAGTATCAAGAAGACACTAGTCACGACAGAGATGAAGTGTTTACACAGAATGCTGGGAGTATCAAGAAGAGACCGGTTTTAAAATGAAGACATCAGGGGAAAAGTTGATACAACATCAGTACTAGACTTCATCAAGAAACAACAAATTAAATGGTTCGGCTACATAATCATATTACCAACAGACAATGCGCCTCAAAGAGCTATACTACTATGATACAATGGATATCTCAAAGAGCTATGCTACTATGATACAGTGGATATCTCAAAGAGCTATACTACTATGATACAGTGGATATCTCAAAGAGCTATGCTACTATAATACAGTGGATATCTCAAAGAGCTATACTACTATAATACAGTGGATATCTCAAAGAGCTATGCTACTATGATACAGTGGATATCTCAAAGAGCTATACTACTATGATACAGTGGATATCTCAAAGAGCTATACTACTATGATACAGTGGATATCTCAAAGAGCTATGCTACTATGATACAGTGGATATCTCAAAGAGCTATACTACTATGATACAGTGGATATCTCAAAGAGCTATACTACTATGATACAGTGGATATCTCAAAGAGCTATGCTACTATGATACAGTGGATATCTCAAAGAGCTATACTACTATGATACAGTGGATATCTCAAAGAGCTATACTACTATGATACAGTGGATACCTCAAAGAGCTATACTACTATGATACAGTGGATATCTCAAAGAGCTATGCTACTATGATACAGTGTATACAAAGCAAAAGGCCGTCCACAGAAAATGTGGTCTTCAGAAATAACAGAGGCAGTCAGTGAAACAATTTATGAAGCTCACAAAAAAATGCAATTTAAACTACCACATCTACTTAGTTATAGTTCATTTTTAGATATCTCTGTAGTGTAGAGATTAGGTGCTCGCTTCTCGTGCCAAAGGTAACCGGTTCGCTCCCTCGTGGACGCAGACGGCTTTCATTAATCACTGATCTTCTTCTTCTTCTTTGCGTTCGTTCTTTACAACCAATTTTAATCACACTTTGTGATATGTTTGATCTTTGCCAAGAATGTGTATACGTTGCACATTGGTTTGGTGGGCCCCTAAACGCATAGACTTCTACACGCTTAGGACAAGTGCATCCGATTTCATCCCAGCCTCCTTAGTCGCCTCTTACGACATGTGTGGCCGATAACAGTGGTTCTATTCTTTACACCCCAAATTTGGTCCCCGGTAACCACTCGAGCGATCACTGATTAAACGCATCTTTTACTTCATCTCATACATCCAGTCTTCTTTTTAAACAGTAGAAATCTATACTTCTTAAAAGACAAACAGTAGAAATCTATACTTCTTAAAACGCAGTATCATTTTCAGTGTGTCCTCATTCAAATAAGCCAGCCACTGAGTAATCGAAAGACGTCCTTCATATCTACCTCCAACTTGCAGACAATCGATCATGCACATACAAAGTTGTCTGTTCTCTAATTACCGTGAACACCATCATGCCCGCAACAGTAGATCCACATAATCCTCTGGAGGATAGAAGCCTTGATATGCGACATCCTCTTTTATTGTGAACTGTTGTTTTTGGAACTTCCGAAGGGAAAGCCTGTCACAATAAATATCCCATACTTAAAATCTTGAAAGCAGATCACATACTTCATGACTGTCTCAAATATGATGCAGGCACTGGCCTAGTGAAACAAAAAGAGCAAGAAAACCGCACGAACATCTGTGGGAGATATAAAAGATAGTCAAGTTTATAGAAGAGTCAACATTGAATATATAAATAATATTTCCAGCGAACGAAAGAAAAGAACTCAGAAAAGGAATAAAAAAGAAGGAAAAACGGAAAGAAGGAACTAATGTTACTGCCGCTACTACTACTACTACTACTAATACTACTAATACCATTACTGTCACTACTGCTAATAATACTGCCACTATTACTACTACTATAACTGCTACTACTACTACTACTACTACTACTTTTACTACCACTACTACTACTACTACTACTACTTTTACTGCCACTACTACTACAACTATTACTACTACTACTACAACTATTACTACTACTTTTACTACCACTACTACTACTACAACTATTACTACTGCTACTACTACTACTTTTACTACCACTACTACTACTACTACTACTACTACTACTTTTACTGCCACTATTATATTGACTATTACTGCTGCTAAAACGTCACCCTACATTACTGCTCGTTATTTCACGCTAAAGTAGCTCTATTTTCCAACTAATGACAGACTCTAAAATCGGGCCAAGAATGACACAGCTCCTTCAAAAATCTATATTCAGGTCTCAGAGAATCTATATTGACGTCTCACAAAATCGACAGCCACGTTCTAAAGTTGAATAAAGTGAATGAATATCGAGGTACATAAAATCGAAGTCACGTATCATTCACAAAGCCTCGTCATTTCTCGTTCGCCTTACCAGACGTGATGCATCTAAATTAATATATATGTATATAAAAAAACATAAATATCTCTCTGCAAAATTGTGTCAATGTTAACATCAATGTTAAATCCAACATAGATGTAAATCAAATTATATGACAAATTGCGCCAATATTAAAATGCAAACATGTCACATTGAGCACAAAACGAGCAATGCTCAACACAATCTTTCCACATTATGCTATCGGTGACAAACCTGGACGCTGACATCGAGCGATAGAAGAAAACTAGTCACAACAGAGATGAAATGTCTACGCAGAATGCTGTGAGTAACAAGAAGAGACCGGTTTAGAAATGAAGACACCAGGAAAAAAGTGGGTACAACATCAGTACTGAACTTTATCAATAAACAACAAATTAAATAGTTTGACCACATAAGCAGATTACCAACAGACAGTGCGCCTTAAAGAGCAATGTTGCTCCGACGCAATGGATACAAAGCAAAAGTCCGGCACCGCAAAAGGTGTACCTCATAGATAACAGAGGCAACCAAAGAAACTGTTTACAAAGTGCACACAAAAGCATGTTATAGAAATCTCTTCTTATCCTGAAACTGTGAAGCATAACATGAATAAAGAAAAGAAAGAAAGAAAAGAAATAATTGTAAGTAAAAGCAAACGGTGTGTTATTGACAATATCAACTATTACATGACGTTAGTATATTGACAATATCAACTATTACATGACGTTGGTATATTGACAATATCAACTATTACATGACGTTGGTATATTGACAATATCAACTATTACATGACGTTGGTATATTGACAATATCAACTATTACATGACGTTGGTATATTGACAATATCAACTATTACATGACGTTAGTATATTGACAATATCAACTATTACATGTCGTTGGTATATTGACAATATCAACTATTACATGTCGTTGGTATATTGACAATATCAACTATTACATGTCGTTGGTATATTGACAATATCAACTATTACATGACGTTGGTATATTGACAATATCAACTATTACATGACGTTGGTATATTGACAATATTAACTATTACATGTCGTTGGTATATTGACAATATTAACTATTACATGTCGTTGGTTAATGAAAAAATACGAGCCTAACACCGCAATCAGAAATAAACAAAATGGTATATGACGACGGGATTTGTTTACAATACATATAGAATTATATTATTGTTCTACTAGTTGCTATCATGCATATATCAATATGTTCTCCAGACATTTCCTTACTCCACTCCCAAGAACACTTTCAAATTAAAGACAGCTTGTCTGGATTACAATCAGGTGTCATGTATTCGTATGTAAAATGTTAGCAGGTACGAGATGAGGTCAAGAAGGTGCAAATGATATGGTATATACATTAAAGACATGAGAACAAAGCTAACAATACTTAGAGCATGCATATTCCCATTGGCAACGTAATAGTCTGAAGCTTGGACAAGGCAGTGGAAAAACATATATATGTGCTTTTGAATATAAATGTTACAGAAAAGTATTCCGTATGTCATGGACAGAGAAAAGAACAAATAGATCTATCTATAAAGAACACGCAATCGAAGAAAACTGGCAGATAGAACAAATAGGAAAAGAAAACTGACTGATAGTACAAATAGGAAAAGAAAACTTGCTGATAGTACAAATAGGAAAAGAAAACTGACTGATAGTACAAATAGGAAAAGAAAACTTGCTGATAGTACAAATAGAAAAAGAAAACTTGCTGATAGAACAAATAGGAAAAGAAAACTGACTGATAGTACAAATAGAAAAAGAAAACTTGCTGATAGTACAAATAGGAAAAGAAAACTTGCTGATAGTACAAATAGAAAAAGAAAACTTGCTGATAGTACAAATAGAAAAAAAAACTTGCTGATAGTACAAATAGAAAAAAACTTGCTGATAGTACAAATAGGAAAAGAAAACTTGCTGATAGTACAAATAGGAAAAGAAAACTTGCTGATAGTACAAATAGGAAAAGAAAACTTGCTGATAGTACAAATAGAAAAAGAAAACTTGCTGATAGTACAAATAGAAAAAAAAACTTGCTGATAGTACAAATAGGAAAAGAAAACTTGCTGATAGTACAAATAGAAAAAGAAAACTTGCTGATAGTACAAATAGAAAAAAAAACTTGCTGATAGTACAAATAGGAAAAGAAAACTGACTGATAGTACAAATAGGAAAAGAAAACATTGAAGCATTTTGAACATATAAAGAGACAAGAAAGGCTGGAGAAGACACCATGGAAGGAATTATCCAAGCGAAGAGCAGAAGAGGAAGACCACGGAGAAGATGGATTCAGGATGTAATAATGATTTGAGCATAGCAGCTGCAGAGGCGGAACATCTGGCCTACGAGAGAAAGAAATTCCTGAGGACTGTTGGGGTGGCAAAGTTCTGCTCAAGACAAACTATTTGATGATGATGATGATTACTTAACATATATTAATTATAGACATCTATTTAACACATGACAATTAAAACAGTTATTTAACAAATGACAGTATATGCAATTATGTTGCAACTCAAGGGCAGTTTTGGATAGACTTAGTACAAATAAAAAGTTGGCAATAATGTCTACATTCAAGTGTTTCATGTTCTCATGTCGAGTCTGACTAGTTTCTTCAGATATCTTTTGGTGTTTTCCCTGTCCAAACTAATGTTGTGATTGAGACCTGTTGTATTAACGATGTGACCGAACAATGAAAGACAAGACTACCTCAGTTGTTTGTTACGATCGCCATCCAGTGAGATAAATAGATATCTTTGCCAGACACCTCTCTCTACTAGAACCCACTCCGCTGTCATTTCCTGCTCTAATTAGTCCTCAGTTTCCCATTTTCTTTCCCTGATTCAACTCGCCTCAGGTATAGTACACAACGAGTAAATATAACCAATACACTGCTATGTTGTTGACCATCTTCTTAAGTATGTCCACTCATAGTTCTTTCGAGTTCATCCCGACACTCTCAATGTTCTAACGTGTGGTCAGTATGATGGTCAGTATGATGGGCAGTATGATGGGCAGTTTGATGGTCAGTATGATGGGCAGTTTGGACATATGGTTTCTGTTTGGTTTAATTTGACAAGGACATAATTAGGCCATGGGTTCGATTTTATGATGGACGTTTTTCAATATTTGGTTTCCACTTCTAACTTTCATTCGTGTCAAATAGTATCTATATCTGCACAGTTGTCTCTTGTATAAACTTCACTGTTTTTTTTGTTTTGTTTTGCAGTTCCCACATAGGTCCGTACAGTTATCTTTCCAATGTTGTTTCACTAGGCCAGTGTTTTTGCCTCAGTTTATTATATTCGGGGCAGTCTATATGTTCTGCAGTCTGTGGTATCTGTCCATATGTACACATGTTTGAATTGCTGATCCTGAATTGTGAATGCATTTTGTGACATAGTCGAATGTGTCCTGTTCCGAGACATAGACTGACATTTTGAACTAAGTTGACGATGTCCTATTATGAGGTGCAGAAGGAGAATTGTTGTGTAATCGACTGTCAACTGCTAGTGGGATTTAAATGACGAAAATGTGCGAAGTCGATTGCGTTCTCTGATGTGCAGAAATACAACTTGTTCTAATTGCTTATAGTTCGCTAATCATCTAGTTTATATACTGGAGACTTGTTTTTACTGAATTTATTCGTCCCTTCTTGTGTAGATCTGAAGTGTTATAAATACATTGTGAATTCCCTTCTTGTGTAGATCTGAAGTGTGATAAATACATTGTGAATTACCTTCTTGTGTAGATCTGAAGTGTTATAAATACATTGTGAACTCCCTTCTTGTGTAGATCTGAAGTGTGATAAATACATTGTGAACTCCCTTCTTGTGTAGATCTGAAGTGTGATAAATACATTGTGAATTCTCTTCTTGTGTAGATCTGAAGTATTATAAATACATTGTGAATTCTCTTCTTGTGTAGATCTGAAGTGTGATAAATACATTGTGAACTCCCTTCTTGTGTAGATCTGAAGTATTATAAATACATTGTGAACTCCCTTCTTGTGTAGATCTGAAGTGTTATAAATGCAATGTGAATTCCCTTCTTGTGTAGATCTGAAGTGTTATAAATACATTGTGAACTCCCTTCTTGTGTAGATCTGAAGTATTATAAATACATTGTGAACTCCCTTCTTGTGTAGATCTGAAGTATTATAAATACATTGTGAACTCCCTTCTTGTGTAGATCTGAAGTATTATAAATACATTGTGAGTTCCCTTCTTGTGTAGATCTGAAGGGCGATAAATACATTGTGAACTCCCTTCTTGTGTAGATCTGAAGTGTGATAAATACATTGTGAACTCCCTTCTTGTGTAGATCTGAAGTGTGATAAATACATTGTGAATTCCCTTCTTGTGTAGATCTGAAGTGTTATAAATACATTGTGAACTCCCTTCTTGTGTAGATCTGAAGTATTATAAATACATTGTGAATTCCCTTCTTGTGTAGATCTGAAGTGTTATAAATACATTGTGAACTCCCTTCTTGTGTAGATCTGAAGTGTGATAAATACATTGTGAACTCCCTTCTTGTGTAGATCTGAAGTGTGATAAATACATTGTGAACTCCCTTCTTGTGTAGATCTGAAGTGTGATAAATACATTGTGAATTCCCTTCTTGTGTAGATCTGAAGTGTTATAAATACATTGTGAACTCCCTTCTTGTGTAGATCTGAAGTATTATAAATACATTGTGAATTCCCTTCTTGTGTAGATCTGAAGTGTTATAAATACAATGTGAATTCCCTTCTTGTGTAGATCTGAAGTGTTATAAATACAATGTGAATTCCCTTCCATCAATTTTTGCCTTGTCTTCTTCTTCTTTTCTCTAATCTTGTTTTGTCTCACAGCGTCAGGATAAAAAGAGATTTCTATAACGGGCTTTTATGTGCACTTCATAATGTTTTTCACCGTCTTGTAATTTCTGAGGTCCACCTTTTGCGTTGGCGACCTTTTGCTTTGTTTCATGTTTGACTTGAAATAGAAACAGTCATTTATTAAATGACTAATTAGAAACATCTGTATCTATGAACTGTTAAATCTCTCAACCGGTTCAATTATCTCGACTCTAACATTACTGGCAATCTCTCATTACATGAACAGCTGTTCACAGATTCGGTATGTCTCTAATAATCTTCTTCTGCAAACGCTCCATATCCAACACTTGTTAACCACTCTTTGTAATTTGTATGTGATCTGAGCCTAAGAGCGAGTGTGCGTTGTACCAGTTATGCGCCTACAAGTAGGCCAGCACATCCGATTTCTGCAACGCTTTTTATTTACTAGAGTAGCATTTCCTAGGCTCCTACCTCAGTCGCCTCTTACGACATGCCTTGTAGGTCGCAGTGTTACTATTCTTTGCTCCTCTGTGGTCCATGGCAACACATAGGCGCCTTAACAATCTTAGCCAGACTATCCCAAAGAGAATTGAGAAATACCAGACTGAATATCAACATCAATGTGATTCTGTACATAGCCAATTCTCTTGAGCCCCATATTCAAAGCCGGCGGATTTTAGACCCCACACGGCATCACAGGAGACAAATATGGATGCATTCCAGACCCCAGACGGCATCACAGGAGACAAATATGGATGCATTCCACATTTGTTGTCTAATGTGCATACTCACAATCTCCTGGCTTGAAAGGATGACAACCAAAGAGAAGATCAAATATGCTGGGATTTCTAACATTATCCTCTGCCAGTGTCGACTTCAATAGTTGGGTCACCTATGATGCTGAATGTGAGCTGTCTGATCCAATGATATCTTGTACAAAAAAGGACCTCTGACTTCTGACAAAATAACTATGGAGCATTATTTCCTTTGCTACACAGACATATGCAAATGTCAACATAGGCGTAGGACATGGATACATCAGCATGGGATAAGTTTACTATGCAAATGTCAACATAGGCGCAGGACATGGATACATCAGCCTGGGATAAGTTTACTATGCAAATGTCAACATAGGCGCAGGACATGGATACATCAGCCTGGGATAAGTTTACTATGGTCAAGCTGAAAACTTAAACTGAACACTGGTTTTAGAACTTGTAAAGCAAAACTATTACATCTCCGTGATAAAACTATCACATGTCAGTGATAAAGCTATTACATCTCAGTGATAAAACTATTACATCTCAGTGATAAAACTATTACATCTCAGTGATAAAGTGATAAAACTATTACATGTCAGTGATAAAACTATTACATGTCAGTGATAAAACTATTGCATGTCAGTGTTATTAAGGCGTTTTAAGAAAGCAGAAACTCATATATAGTCCTTCTATGAATGCTACATCAAATATCTCTTCAAACTAATAGAAAAACATCATCATCATTTCTGAAAATGCAGGTCATTGGTCCCAAAATGTCGCAATAAACTGATGTTGTTTTTGTTGGGTTTTTTTGTGCTTTGCAAAACTATTTTTTTTTATATTTCGAATTTGAAAAAAACAAGAATAGTAGTTTTAACATATGAAATCATAATAAAAATTAATGAATTAAATGAAACGAAATATGTTTAATATTTCAGACCCATTAACTCTTTTCATACCGTGAACGTTATTGAGTTCTTACCATAAATGTTTTATGTCAACATAGTTGTTACCACACACAATTTTTCTGTTGATGTTGTTTTCTGTATGTATCACATTTATATATATAAAACCAACTCTGAAATACTGCACCGTGCAAATGTGTCTTCTATCATGGGCATGTTCAGCAGTAGAACACTAAGATGACTAGGACATGTGAGAAGAGTGGACATTAGTCGCATACCACAACAAGTGTTGTTCTATGAACTTTCGGAAGGGAAGAAGCACCAAGGTAGACCACTGTTCAGATATAAGGATGGCAACCTTACATCTCCAGCAAGAGATGTCTTACAGCAAGACCTCACTGAAAAACTTTTCTATCTGTCCCAAAAATATGGGGAAAACTAGATGATGACCGAGTTATGTGAAAAACAACATTACACAAAGGTGCAGAATCTTTTGAAAAGAGACTTAGGGATGAGCTGAACGACAAGAGAAACAAGCGCAAACTCAGAAGTTGTCACACTAAAACACTTGCGAATTGACTGTCTGTAAAGACTAAAAAAGCCATATCTATATATATATATTTCTCGTTTTATAGCTATAGCTGAAGACAATAGTCTAGCGCAGTATGCTCAAGAAAGGGCATCAATATCACGACACGGGTAGCTATTGAAATTACGGCAATAACACAACAATAAGCACTGTTAAAATAGCAACAATATCACAACTATAACTGTAAAAGTGGCTGCAACATAAACTCTTGTCGGAATAAAATATGCCCCAAAAAAATTAATTCCCTTTTCTGAAAATCTAAAGGGAAGGAAAGATGTGAGTGAATTATTGGCTAGGCGATGGGTACCGTAAGAAATATGGGTAAGTGGTTGGAGTGGTGGGTTTGGTAATTTGGTTTTTTTCCTAAGCTCCTAATACTTGTACACTGTCTATTGATTGATTATATTTATTACTTCCCCTGGGGTTCTTTAAACATATTCCATATTCTCATCATGAATTATAGACAACATTTGCCTTTTCTTTCTGGAGGGTTTTCTCAATTTTGAGACACTTTTTGTCACTTAAGCACGTGCAGTGATCGATGTCTGGTTCGTGTCTTCCCTTCTCTTAAGCTGCAAAATGTATATGATATGTTAAAATTATCAGACAAATCTGGTCTTAGTTAGAAGACAGTACGTGCCAGATATGATGTCTGAGAAAATGATGTTTAATGAAAAGTGGATAGCAATTTAGAATTGTGTAACAGAAGTTCTTTTTTTGGGGAGGGGGAGGGGATTTAGTAATTGAAAATATATTACATCGTTACAGATGGAAATCTGTCATTCTTTGTGGAGATGGGACGTAGATAGCAACTAGGGGGAACACCAGAGAGTTGCAGACGTTCATCAATGCATGCCTGCACGGGATACTCCATTTGCGAAGGTGTGCCAGTACCGTGGACATGGAGCTGTGGGACAGAGCGGGACAACGCTAGCTGGAACAAGAGATAAGGGGCAGAAGATGGCGATATATAGAAATCATACTGAGGAGACCCCGGACAGTATCACAAGACAGACCCTCCGATGGAACCCCAAAGGTAATAAAGGGAAGGAAGACCAAGAACGCCTGAAGACAGGACTTGGAGACGGAATGCAAGAAAATCGGGGGAGAAGTGGAGAGATCTGGAAAAGATGATCTTGAAAAGGAGGGATTGGAAGGCCTTGGTTGTTGACCTATGCCTCCTTAAGGGCGAATGAAGAAGAGGAAGAAGAAAAAGAAGAGATGACAATCTGGACAGAATAAAAATGCAATATCTATAATCAAGGATATGAGATATAAGTTGGCTCGAGGAAAACTCAATAGTTGTGGATCGGTGGAGTGTCGAAATCCAGACATATGATATAAGGTATTTTAGAAGGGTTGTTGAGGTAGCGAGAAAATGGACTCTTCTTTTTTCTTCTTCTTTCGCCCGCTGTGAATTCAGGTGTAGTCAGGGCGACAGGTATGGCAATTCTGACTTATTTTTGCGGGAAGACTTGCTTTCCTTATTATCAGTTGCGGGCCCCCTCCCCCGCCTTCCCTGCCACACATGCAACTTCAGAGATTGACTGAGCTCTCAAAGACCAGATTGCAAAAATTCCAATTGTGATAGTTTGATCACATTACCTCATATCAGAAAACTGTGGTTTAGTCCTGCCCAGCGTGTTCGTAGCGCTTTGGACGACGGATGATAAGCCCTCTGTGAATGCGGGTTCAATTCCGTGGGCTGGCAGAAAAGCCACAGGTTCTCCAGATTTACGGTGTTCGTGGTACCGAACCGAAGGGTTACGATATCCATGGCACCGAGCCGAAGAACTGACAGCTCAAGTGCTTCTGGATCGGAAAAAAAATCTGCAGGAAACATATGAACTGATTGCTAGGAAAGAATGGGAAGGAAGATCGTGATCTAGCTATGTAGTAAAAAAAAACATCAAATAGACTTGGATGAAAGAACAACAATGGACAGTACCAACATTTCTGAACTAAAGTAAGGTATCTAATAGAATCTTGGTGGACTTCTATGGGTAATCTAAAATTCTAAACAGACTGCCGTGAAAGCTGAGCTGTTGAGTAATTGACAGACCCAGGCATAGAATCTGACTCCACGTAGGAAGACAAATGCTAGAATCGTGTTGCGTTAAACAGATAATAGGATTGTATGGTGTTTTCTCTTAATTGATTGATTGATAAATTGATAGATAGATAGATTGAGAGATTGATTGATTGATTGATTGGCTCAATCATTACTTTACATCGATGAATAATCATGTGTGATCAAATCTTTCTTACACATGAAGATCTCAACGAAGTGAATGAATTTCTTTTTTTCTCAAACTCTGTTTTTCTGTAATTTTGTCTTGATTTTGTTGTGTTTTTTACTTTTTTCTGTTTATCTTTTCTTTCTTCTTTCTCTCACTTTCTCTTTCTCGTTCTTTCTTGCTCTCTTCTTTTCCTTTCTCTATCCTTTTTTTCGCCGTCTCTTTTACTATATCTTTGTCTTGCTCTCTTTCATACTCCACTTCTTAAAACATTTGTATCATTGTCTCTCGTTTTTATTTCACTTTCTATCGTTCTCTTTCTTCCTCGCTCTCTTTCTCTCTTTCTCTACTTTCTCTTTCTTCTCTTTCTCTTTTCTCCAGCTCTCTTTCTCTCTTTTTCTTTTCTCTAGCTCTCTTTCTCTCTTCTCTCTTCTCTCTTTATCTCTAGCTCTCTTTCTCTCTAGCTCTCTTTCTCTTTTTCTCTAGCTCTCTTTCTCTCTTTCTCTACTTTTCTCTTTCTCTCTAGCTCTCTTTCTCTCTAGCTCTCTTTATCTCTAGCTCTCTTTCTCTCTTTCTCTCTTTCTCTCTAGCTCTCTTTATCTCTAGCTCTACTTTTCTCATTCTCTCTAGCTCTACTTTTCTCTTTCTCTCTAGCTCTCTTTATCTCTAGCTCTCTTTCTCTCTAGCTCTTTCTCTCTAGCTCTCTTTCTCTCTAGCTTTCTTTCTCTCTAGCTCTACTTTTCTCATTCTCTCTAGCTCTACTTTTCTCTTTCTCTCTCGCTCTCATTCTCTCTAGCTCTACTTTTCTCTTTCTCTCTCGCTCTCTTTCTCTCTAGCTCTACTTTTCTTTTTCTCTCTCGCTCTCTTTCTCTCTCGCTCTCTTTCTCTCTAGCTCTACTTTTCTCTTTCTCTCTCGCTCTCTTTCTCTCTAGCTCTCTTTCTCTCTAGCTCTATTTTTCTCTTTCTCCTCGCTCTCTTTCTCTCTAGCTCTATTTTTCTCTTTCTCTCTCATTCTCTTTCTCTTGTGCTCTATTTTCTCTTTATCTCTAGCTCTCTTTCTCTCTAGCTCTATTTTTCTCTTTCTCTCTACTCTCTTCTCTCTAGCTCTATTTTTCTCTTTCTCTCTCGCTCTCTTTCTCTCTAGCTCTACTTTTCTCTTTCTCCCTCGCTCTCTTTCTCCCTCGCTCTCTTTCTCTCTCGCTCTCTTTCTCTCTCGCTCTCTTTCTCTTGTGCTCTATTTTCTCTTTATCTCTAGCTCTCTTTCTCTCTTGCTCTATTTTTCTCTTTATTTATCTCTCTCTTTCTCTCTTGCTCGCTCTTTTCCTTTCTTTTTTTCTCTCTTATCAAACTTTCTCTCTCGTTTTCCCCACTGTTTCTGTTTTGTTCTCTCTTTCTCTATCTTTCTTTAGTTTTCTCTCTCTCTATATATATATATATAGATAAGAGACTTTATCAGTTATCCTGCTCTATCCTTCTGTTTTACATTGTCTCTCTCTTTCTCTCTCTCTCTATTAATATTGCTAATATGTATATGATCATGGCTTTACCCCCTGACTACCACCAGCCCACATTGTCTATCACCAACATATGCCTGTATTCCGTGTCTCACTTCTACTCACAAGAACTCCATTCTAATCACTTTATGTGGGATAGTTCTCATCAATATTATGTTTGTAAATCAACATACTGAGACTCATTGTGTACTTAAACCTGGTACAGATTAGTGTCTTTGTATAAACGTTCGTTTGTCGACTTGTACATACGATTGTTGTGGATTCTGCTCCTTCTTCGAAGGCTCCATATCGACGACTTGTTAAACCACTCTTTGTGATTTGTATGTGATCTGAGCATAAGAGCGATTGTACGGTGTGCCAGTTCTGCGCTTACAAGTAGGCCAGCAGATCCGATTTCCTCATCGCTTTTTATTTACTAGGGTAGCTGTCCCTAGGTCCCTACCTCAGCCGCCCCTACGACATGACGTGTAGGACACAGTGTTACTATTCTTTGCTGCCGTTTCTAGCTCCGGCAACACACGGGTGGGGGTTCAGTCCCACACTAGACGTTTCACACGTGAGGAAAGAAATTGGTCCTCCTACGTCCTGCACACTAGGCGTTAGAACTGTGGTGATGTGATGTCCCACCCTAAGGTCTGAAAAGGCTACAGGAAATACTACATATTTATAGGTCCCATGACAATTCCGCACATGACAATTGTGTACATTATTATTGCTCACATAGGCAAGTGCGGACAGGACAGTTGTGCATATTATTATTACTCACATAGACAATTGCACACGTGACAATTGCGCACTCAAATACTTTAAATTGAACGTGGAAGTTATATAAAGATGCCCGATTTTATAAACAAGAAAATGTTCTGTAATACAGTGAAACACAAAACTTACTTCCTTTAACCTCACTGTTGTGGATGTTTATGTGTATCGTCGTTTCCACTTCATATGAACAGTTTCTTGCACAATGAGAGCATGCTGAGCTGTTCGACACATATCAAATTATATCCAGACATTACTTGCGGTCACTGCATCTTCTTCATCATTACTTCAGAACTACATAGATAGAACTAATACAATTAGTTCACACAGCAGAACACATGTACCTTCATATTAAAGCTGTTTATTTGTTATCTTTTACATGATGGGTTTCTGTGGATTAAATGTGCTCGCTCCCTCGTTCTAACCATACTCTATGCGCTCCCTCGTAGAGCCATCGTGATATTTTTTCATCGATCCTGATTTCAGTGTAGGTGAGATCGAGCTCCTAATCCTATCAGAGACCGACAATAAAACGTAGGTCCTGTATTCAAGTTGAGCACATAAAAGACCAACTGGCAGTTCAAAATCAAGAAGAGCACGCTGCCCTGGCAAAATTGAGAAGAGCACGCTGCCCTGGTAAAATTAATAAGAAAAGATTAAAAATAAAATTCCTTCGAAATGTCTTCCACATCTTCAAAACTACATCAGGACCCTCGCCGGTGCTCGGGTTCGTGCACTGCCGCTGAGATCTTCCTGTGTAAGTAAGAGATCGGAGGACAAATGGTTACTCATAGAAGTTCAATGATAAAGGTTATATCAATCAATCTATCTCATATTTATTAATACAACATTATTCTACTACAAATACTCAAAGTATTGAAAAGGCGGGAGACTCATCTAGAACAAGGGTTGTTGTTTTTTTCTTTAATTAACAAAAAAAAAAAACTAATAAAAATATTGTCATACAATTTGGCCCCATATTGCAAAAGACATTGTTATTCATGATAAACAACGTTTAGACAATCCTAAAAAAGACAACCCTTCTTCTGGATGGGTGTCCCGCATTTCAGAAACTTGTATTTTCATATTCTTTACACTGAATAACCAGAAATAAGGTATGCTGTCGATACATCTTGTCTTGAGCAGAATTTTGTCACCCTAACAGTCTTTCGGAATTTCTCCTTCTCATATGTCATATGTCCCGCATCAGTTACATCCTGAATCCACCTTCTCCTTGATCTTCTTCTTCTCCTCTTGCTTCCTTCCATATTGGTCTTCTCTAGCCCTTTGTGTCTTTCAATACGTCCAAAATACTTCAGTTTTCTCAAACTTATTTATAGCATCAACCAGATTTCTTTGTGTATTTTTACTGGATAAATTTATTTGCTGTTTTCTCGGTCCATGATATACGAAGGAAGTTTCTGTAACACTTAAATTCAAAAGCACATTTACGTTTTTTCCACAGCATTGTTAAATGTCCATTCTCCACACCTGTGCGTTGCCACTGGGAATATGCATGCTCTTAGTATTCTGATCTGTTTTATATGAATACAGGTTATCAGTTATCAGAGGACTATCATCATAGCACTCCGGGCAGGTCCATATGTGCTACGATCTCCGCCTCAGCAAATCCAGCAGCGTCCATTGGCCCAACACACCAGTCCGATGTTGATTAATCAGTCTCTTTGCATATTTGGTATGCCGTTCTTTACAGGCTGCACCAATCTTGACACCCATCTCTCTCAATCTGGTCAGCGAGTGGGACCTCGCAACCTGAAACTCTTCTGTTCGAAAAGACTCTCGCAGTGCGTTAAGAATGTCATTTCGGTCCATTTCAACCCCCTCGGATACTGTGGCCATACCAGCCAATCTGTCAGCTCGTACATTACCCCTGACTCCTGCGTGTCCAGGGACAAAAATGAAGGGTATTTCTTTGATCCCAGTCTGTACCAGTACCTCCACCCAGTTCCGTCTCACCATTCCTGTTTCAACTTTGAATACAGGTTGTATATATATATATATATATATATATATATATATATATATATATATATATATATATATATATATATATATATATATATGAGAATTTAATTGAGAATTTTACGAGAAATATATACATATATATATATTTCTCAGTGGAAATTTCTAAATAAAGATATACAGACAGCTCAGTGCTGTTGAATGAGAACAAACAGAAGTTGTCTGAATAGTTTGACCATTTAAAACGTAGAACTAAACTATCTGGACTAGGGCAGCAATGTTGACAAATAATAACAGTGGCGCTTAGCAAAACAGAGGTGAATAAAGATAATAGAATAGAGAATAAATAATTGATTGTTTGATTGATTGATAGGACAATCATCATTGCACTTCGGTGATTAACCATGTGTGCTCCGATCTCTTTCTTACACAGGAATACATCAGCTTCAGTGCACAAACTCCGTAGCACCAGCGAGGGTCCCTGATATAATTTTGAAGATGGTGAAGATATTTTTGTAGGAACTTTCATTTTTAATCTTTTCTAATGAATTTTGCCCAGGCAGCGGCTTTCCAGCCTGCTCTTCTAAATTTTGAACTGCCAAGGGTTCTTTTACGTAATCAAATTTAACACGGGACCTACGTTTTATCGTCCATTTCCTATAGGACTGAGAACTTGATCTCACCTACACTGAGATCAGGGATCTCTGGAAAAATATCCTGATGGCTCCATGAGGGAATGAACCTGGTTAAATAAGGTAGAGCCTAACAATGAAGAAAAATAAGGTAGAGCCTAACAATGAAGAAAAATAAGGTAGAGCCTAACAATGAAGAAAAATAAGGTAGAGCCTAACAATGAAGAAAAATAAGGTAGAGCCTAACAATGAAGAAAAATAAGGTAGAGCCTAACAATGAAGAAAAATAAGGTAGAGCCTAACAATGAAGAAAAATAAGGTAGAGCCTAACAATGAAGAAAAATAAGGTAGAGCCTAACAATGAAGAAAAATAAGGTAGAGCCTAACAATGAGAGAAAATAAGGTAGAGCCTAACAATGAAGAAAATAAGGTAGAGCCTAACAATGAAGAAAAAGTGACAACCATGGCTCTCAAGTGATTAGTATTACATGAATTCACACATGCATCTAACATGAATTCACACATGCATCTAACATGAATTCACACATGCATCTAACATGAATTCACACATGCATCTAACATGAATCATTCACACATGCATCTAACATGAATCATTCACACATGAATCTAACATGCATCTAACATGCATCTAACATGAATCTAACATGCATCTAACATGCATCTAACATGCATCTAACATGCATCTAACATGAATTCACACATGCATCTAACATGCATCTAACATGCATCTAACATGCATCTAACATGCATCTAACATGAATTCACACATGCATCTAACATGAATTCACACATGCATCTAACATGAATCATTCACAATGATGGTGCAGATCATCTGGCTGATACAGAAGTGGCCGAGGAAGAACAGTCCATAGATAGTCCAGATAGCATCAATGTCATAAGAGAAACAGGTTGTAAAGATGACTTTAAAAACATGCATCAATCTACATCTCTACCCAGAGTGAAGGAGATGGAAGTTAATATGGAAACTGCCCGACACCAACTACTTTGTTAGAGGCACAAGACATTTGGCTAATCTTCTTCTTCTTCAGCGATCTCTGGTCATGCGCTTAATTTACTGTGGACCACAAACTGGGCAGTCAGCTTCAGGTTTGTCAGGTTTCCCCAAAGCTTAGTTTTCAGGCCGACTGGATGTGGCCACAAGTTGCTTCTCAGCTCACACAGGAGAGGACAGTCTTGCATGATATGCTCCGGTGTCTATTCCGCCTGCTGGCACTGGCAGAGAGCTGTTTGACTTATTCCTAGTCTATATGAGTGTTTGTTGAGTCTGCACGCGCCGTTCTGTTCACGAGTGAAATTTTTCCAGAGACCCTAGGATTGTTGCTGAGCTACGGAATTCGTGCTTTGTGCAATACTCTCGGCAGGTGGCGTGCCATTTCTACTGAGAGCGACCAAGCCATATGGGGTAAAACCCGATGCAATGAAGTCAATCTTTCGCCTTTTAAACCCTTTTTAAACACCAAGCGGCGTGGTTAGCCACGTTACACACTAACAAAGATATTGAGGAGGAGATCTGGGCATCTATGAACCTATCCAAATAGCAGTGATGGTGATTCTCACTAATCACTTAACATTAATCAAGGATAAAACAGTGGGAACAAATAATATAGCAATTAGCAATTGTTGTATATCGTTGAAATAATGGGTCTAAAACCGAAGGATTATCGTTGAAATGTAATAACTAAATGTCTAATCTCAGAAGAAAACTGGAAACTATCAATAAATGATTAACGACGTGAGCAAAATATTAACTTTCAAACTATGTTTTTTTTGTTAGGTACAGAAAATGAGAATCAGTGTTTGCTACATATACTCCGCATTGATGCATGGGCGGAGACATGGTTCTTGGTTACTGTACTAACGCTATACTCCGCATTGATGCATGGGCGGAGACATGGTTATTAGATACTGTACTGATACCATAGCACTCCAGGCAGAAGCATAGGTGTTCAATCTCCCAAACAGATGTCGTAGTATATGCATACGGATGGTCCCTGTTGCTTGCTGGTTAAGCGCACATCTCGCTCTGCCCCTCAGACATCCAGTTCTACTTATATAGGTAACTCCAAACTCTTTAAATTACGGGATAGAATAAACATCAGTGGACGTCTCTTCGACCAAGAGTAGGTCGCCAAAAGACAGAAGGATATCCACCTTATCCATCCTTCCTGACAATCAATGCTGTTGATGTCTGCTCTATTATTGACACCAGCATTCCCAAAAACACCAGATCCATGTAAGCTTTGGAACCATCAATGGACCACATCCAATTATACCTCAGCCTGCCATTTTAGATTTTCCGAAGTAACTTGCTGCCTTGTGGGTTTTGGCTGGGGACAGCAAAAGGCTAACGGAGAGGGAACCCAGTAAACTCTGGTTGAAATCGAACACGCCGCCGAAGGATAAGCACATGAGCTCCAATAGGTACTGAAGGCCGTGCACGTACATCCGTTCTTGATGTTTGGCTGCTTATATATCACAATGGAATGATAAAAGCGGCCTAATCTCGCGAGAGAGATCTTCTGAAGTATCGACTGAGAGCCAGATGCAACAACGGCCCCAGTAAACGGAGTACTACAGAGTCCCAGAACGGCTATAGTAACGGCCTCAACCTCCATCATCAACCTGCAAGTGTTTGTTCGTTATGTTCCATTTCGCTCTGCAACAACACTACAATGCGTGTTAGTTAATAAACCCCAACCTGACTTCTCACCATCACGATGCACAGGTCCATCAGTATAAATATTTATATATATATATATATATATATATATATATATATATGAGAAATCTGGCCAGCAATGGCGGAATGCAGGAGGGCCATTCAGCGTCAGAACTGTTTGATTCTGAACACGACTTTGCTAGCGCATTTTCGCCATGTTTGGTCAGGTATTTTCCGATTTCGTTTGCCGAGCTACTGAGTTAGTGCTTGAGCAACGCTGTCAACTATGACTGTTACATGGAATACTTTTTGCTGTGTCAACCGTACGTTTGTTGTGTGTATTCAGAAAATGGCGGACAGCGGTTTTGACGAACAAGCTCAATCTGCCGTATGCAGTTATATTGCGAGTGCAGAAAGCTGGATTTTGTCATGATTGATGTTCCTTCGACAAGAATTGCAATTCAAGTGATGAACAGTTTTGTGTTGCTACATTAACGACGGCCATATACATTTTATGCGTGTACAGGTTGCTTTTTGTGGCGGTACGCGGCTGTTTCATTTTGTAATTAGTTCACACAGGAAACATTTCACAATTGTTAGCATTTCGTGTGATTTTCATTGGCACAGGAACGGAGCAATTATTGGGTGACCCGTTGCAATGAAGTTGGAACCGTACTTATGAACTACGAACTATTTATATATATGAGCTCTCTAATACTTAACGCGACATAGTATTGTCTGTTCAGAAATTTCCTTACTTAATCCTGAATCCAATTATTTTCATATTATCTCTCTGTCTTTCTATTTTCAGTTTTATGATGGTCCTTGTATGCCTTATATTTAGCGTGCTGTCAACTATAGACCAGTACACTGATTTTGCTATGGAGACTTTATTTTGGATGGTAAGTTTTTCTAATTTATTGAAAATAGAATATATTAAAATTTCTAATTTATTAAAAATAAAATGCATTCGGTTTTTCTAATTTATTGAAAATAGAATATATTAAGTTTCTCTAATTTATTGAAAATAGAATATATTAAGTTTAACTGATTTAATGAAAATAGAATATATTAAGTTTTTCTAATTTATTGAAAATAGAATGCATTCGGTTTTTCTAATTTTTTTAAATAAGAACGTATTACGTTTTTCTAATTAATTGAAAATAGATTAAGTTTTTCTAAAACGGGTATAAAGACAAAGGATTGACTTTCCTGCAGCGTGCCCCACCGTGTCTCACCGTGCCCCACCGTGTCTCACCGTGCCCCACCGTGCCCCACCATGCCTCACCGTGTCTCACGTGTCTCACCGTGCCCCACCGTGCCCCACCGTGCCCCACCGTGCCCCACCATGCCCCACCATGCCCCACCATGCCCCACCATGCCCGCCATGCCCCACCATGCCCCACCATGCCCCACCGTGCCCCACCATGCCCCACCATGCCCCACCATGCCCCACCATGCCCCACCATGCCCCACCATGCCCCACCTTGCGATGGGAGACGTGGGAAAACTGACGAGGTATCTAGAGTTTTGTCACACATGGTGGGGGAGTTGTATTTTAGCAAAACTTTCAGTTTGTTCATTTGTATAATTTTTGCAAGCCATTCTTCTTAATATTGAGTAAATGTTTTGACTTTCATTCCTTTTCTTTTGATATATAAATATATTTGGATTACTTTCATTTTTTTTTCTCTATTTATGAAATATTTTTACCAATTTCATTTCTTTCTTTATTTCAGGAAATATTTTTAGTTTGTTTCTTTGGTCTTGAGTATGCTATTCGTCTGTGGTCGGCTGGTTGTCGCAGTAAATACCTTGGTTTACGTGGCAGAATACGATTTGCTAGGAAGCCTATTTCCATTATTGGTGAGTATACAAGAAACAGCCTTTTTTAAATGTTATATTTCTTTGTTAATCTTGCTACTTTTGTTGTTGTTGTTGTTGTAGATTTGTAGTTCGTGATAATGTTTGTGAGTGGTTTTTGTTGTATGTGTTTCATTTATCATTGCCTTCTTGTTACTGTTGTATATTTCACAAAGCCGTGAGCAAACAATATCTGATATCTCATTGCGGTCTGACAATTGTCCCCCCAAGGAATATCTCTACATCAGATGCTCAATTTATTGTGTTCTTGATTACAATGTACTTATGATTGATAGAAACAGTTACACTTTTCAAAACAAAGATAGAGACTTTATTCTGATGGTTCGCATTTTTCATTTACAATCGGCGAAGGATGGATGGTGGTCAATCAACATGACGCATGGTGTTTCTACTTCTATTGCGCTTCTGTTAACCAACTGAGGCTAGGTTGACCTGAGAGCTGTAGTTGGTTATTGGTTATTGGTTACTAAACTGACGTCATTGTATTCAGGGCAGCCCCATAGGTACTGAGTCTCCTACAACAGATAACGAAGAGTATGCATACTGATGGTTCCTGTGGCTCACTGGTTAAAAACGCTCCTCACTCTGCCCCTCAAGCATCAAGTTCTACCCGTTGAACGGGTAACTCCAAACTGCTTAAATAAGTGAGTCGATTCCACATCTATTTTAGTGTCTTAATCCAACAGGCAGTCGCGAAGAGATCGAAGAATATCCCCTGGAAAAATGTCACTCCAGCTGTTTAATTGAACCAATACCACGCACCTAAGAAGTGAGTGAACTAACAACTACGCTAACGCGTACAAAATGTCTAGTGATCGGATGAACACTAGTACTTTTAAATCTTTTTGTTCCCAGAGTTACTTATGGCTGCACTTTCTGTCACTTTAAATCTTCTTGTTCCCAGAGGTACTTATGGCTGCACTTTCTGTCACTTTAAATCTTCTTGTTCCCAGAGGTACTTATGGCTGCACTTTCTGTCACTTTAAATCTTCTTGTTCCCAGAGGTACTTATGGCTGCACTTTCTGTCACTTTCCACAAAACTCTTTTTAAGGCGGTCTTATTTAGTTCGTACTCGAGACCCCTATCTCTCTGAACACTTTTCCCAGTTATTGGCTGTGTAGTTTCTGATCTCCCTTGATGATGATTGTGTGGAAGCTCACAGTGATCATGTAGTTTCTGATCTCCCTTTGGGATGATAGTAAGGAAGCTCACAGTGGTCATGTAGTTTCTGATCTCCCTTTGGGATGATAGTAGGGAAGCTCACAGTGGTCATGTAGTTTCTGATCTCCCTTTGGGATGATTGTAGGGAAGCTCACAGTGGTCATGTAGTTTCTGATCTCCCTTTGGGATGATAGTAAGGAAGCTCACAGTGGTCATGTAGTTTCTGATCTCCCTTTGGGATGATTGTAGGGAAGCTCACAGTGATCATGTAGTTTCTGATCTCCCATTGGGATGATAGTAAGGAAGCTCACAGTGGTCATGTAGTTTCTGATCTCCCTTTGGGATGTTAGTAGGGAAGCTCACAGTGGTCATGATTGTAAGGAAGCTCACAGTGGGCATGATTGTCATGAAGATATAGTGGTTGATTTTATTTTGGGAGAAATAATGGTGCTTGAGATTGTGGTGATGATAATGATGATGATTATGCTAATGATGCTGCTGGATATTATGGGAATGAATGGTGAATGGCAAGTGGGGAAGGACGGAAAGATGATGATGATGATGGTGACGGTGGTATTGATAGTGATGATGAGGATAATGATAATGATGAGGATGACGGTAACGATGGTGGTGATGGGAACGATATTGGAGATTAACGATGGATGATAGATGATAGAGGATAGATGCTGGAATGATGATGATGACGGCGATGATGACGATGATAACGATGACACTGAGGTTGGTGGTGATAACAGTTGGTATTATAACCAGTATAATAGCGTACCCAGCTGTTGACATATTTCAAACTCAGTAAGAGACAGGTGATGCATACAACTGGTATGTTCCGCATTCAGTAAGAAATCATAGAATAAGAAAAGACTCTCAGTCTAGGATTCCAGTCAAATGTCAGACTCCCAGTACAATGATACTGTTCTTGTTCCAGACAAATTCAATTGTTGTATCGTTCATCGACATGTTTACAAACATTCCATTTTCGTCTGTGCAGTGATTATTAGTTTATGAAACTTTCCTTCTCCCATTATCTTTCTGTCTCTCTCTCCTTTCTTCTGTGCTGTATAGTTTTGTTTGTTTGTTTCAATCGATCTTCTCGACCATTTTGATCATTCTTCTCCTTCTTCTTCTTCTTCTTTTGTCGTCACACTGCTACCGGGTTGTTGCCCAGTGTCGTTGTTTTCTGTTTTTATGTTGCGCTGTTCTGGGGGCTTGTGTGATTGTTATTTTTGCTCTTTCACAGAATTCTGCTACGCCATTTAACCATCTTTTCTGTGGTCTTCCTCTTGCCTTCTTTCCCGATGTTCTGTTGTAGAAGACTCTGTATACTGTGGAGTTTGGATGCATTCTTATTAAGTGGCCAAACCACTTCATTCTTTGTTTCTCTATGTAATTCAAGCAAGATTATGTGCCCACTTTCTTTCTTATGCTGATGTTGGTAACTGTCTTTTCTGGTATTGTTAGTAACTTTTCACCTGCAACGCATTTCACATGTAGTTATTTTTTTGTGACTGCTCTTTGCTTATTGTCCATGTTTGTCTCTGGTAACACAAAGTAGGTATAAAATTGCTGTTGATCATCTGTTGCTTAGCTGCCTGTGAAATTTTGGGCATTCTTATTGTGATATATAAAGTCTTTGCCAAGAACGTTTAGAACGTTTTGCTCCCGTTAGGACCCTAAAAGTGTAGGACGAGCGCATCCGAAACCGAAGTTTTCGGCCTATCCGGCATAGTAACTTGTGCAATGTTTCTCTCTGTCTCACCTTTCTTCTGTTCTGTATAGTAACTTATGCAATATTTCTCTCTGTCTCTCTCCTTTCTTCTGTTCTGTATAGTAACTTATGCAATATTTCTCTCTGTCTCTCTCCTTTCTTCTGTTCTGTATAGTAACTTATGCAATGTTTCTCTCTGTCTCTCCTTTCTTCTGTTCTGTATAGTAACTTATGCAATGTTTCTCTCTGTCTCTCTCCTTTCTTCTGTTCTGTATAGTAACTTATGCAATGTTTCTCTCTGTCTCTCCTTTCTTCTGTTCTGTATAGTAACTTATGCAATGTTTCTCTCTGTCTCTCCTTTATTCTGTTCTGTATAGTAACTTATGCAATGTTTCTCTCTGTCTCACCTTTCTTCTGTTCTGTATAGTAACTTATGCAATGTTTCTCTCTGTCTCTCCTTTCTTCTGTTCTGTATAGTAACTTATGCAATGTTTCTCTCCTTTCTTCTGTTCTGTATAGTAACTTATGCAATGTTTCTCTCCTTTCTTCTGTTCTGTATAGTAACTTATGCAATGTTTCTCTCCTTTCTTCAGTTCTGTATAGTAACTTATGCAATGTTTCTGTCTGTCTCTCTCATTTCTTCTGTTCTGTATAGTAACTTATGCAATGTTTCTCACCTTTCTTCTGTTCTGTATAGTAACTTATGCAATGTTTCTCACCTTTCTTCTGTTCTGTATAGTAACTTATGCAATGTTTCTCACCTTTCTTCTGTTCTGTATAGTAACTTATGCAATATTTCTCTCTGTCTCTCGCATTTCTTCTGTTCTGTATAGTAACTTATGCAATGTTTCTCTCTGTCTGTCTCTTCTTTCTTCTGTTCTGTATAGTAACTTATGCAATGTTTCTCTCCTTTCTTCTGTTCTGTATAGTAACTTATGCAATGTTTCTCTCTGTCTGTCTCCTTTCTTCTGTTCTGTATAGTAACTTATGCAATGTTTCTCTCCTTTCTTCTGTTCTGTATAGTAACTTATGCAATGTTTCTCTCCTTTCTTCTGTTCTGTATGGTAACTTATGCAATGTTTCTCTCTGTCTCTCCTTTCTTCTGTTCTGTATAGTAACTTATGCAATGTTTCTCTCCTTTCTTCTGTTCTGTATAGTAACTTATGCAATGTTTCTCTCTGTCTCTCTCCTTTATTCTGTTCTGTATAGTAACTTATGCAATGTTTCTCTCTGTCTCTCCTTTCTCCTGTTCTGTATAGTAACTTATGCAATGTTTCTCTCCTTTCTTCTGTTCTGTATAGTAACTTATGCAATGTTTCTCACCTTTCTTCTGTTCTGTATAGTAACTTATGCAATGTTTCTCTCCTTTCTTCTGTTCTGTATAGTAACTTATGCAATGTTTCTCACCTTTCTTCTGTTCTGTATAGTAACTTATGCAATGTTTCTCTCCTTTCTTCTGTTCTGTATAGTAACTTATGCAATATTTCTGTCTGTCTCTCTCATTTCTTCTGTTCTGTATAGTAACTTATGCAATATTTCTCTCTGTCTCTCTCCTTTCTTCTGTTCTGTATAGTAACTTATGCAATGTTTCTCTCCTTTCTTCTGTTCTGTATAGTAACTTATGCAATGTTTCTCTCTGTCTCTCTCATTTCTTCTGTTCTGTATAGTAACTTATGCAATGTTTCTCACCTTCTGTTCTGTATAGTAACTTATGCAATGTTTCTCTCTGTCTCTCCTTTCTTCTGTTCTGTATAGTAATTTATGCAATGTTTATCTCTGTCTCTCTCCTTTCTTCTGTTCTGTATAGTAACTTATGCAATGTTTCTCTCATTTCTTCTGTTCTGTATAGTAACTTATGCAATGTTTCTCTCCTTTCTTCTGTTCTGTATAGTAACTTATGCAATGTTTCTCTCTGTCTGTCTCCTTTCTTCTGTTCTGTATAGTAACTTATGCAATGTTTCTCTCCTTTCTTCTGTTCTGTATAGTAACTTATGCAATGTTTCTCTCTGTCTCTCTCATTTCTTCTGTTCTGTATAGTAACTTATGCAATGTTTCTCACCTTTCTTCTGTTCTGTATAGTAACTTATGCAATGTTTCTCACCTTTCTTCTGTTCTGTATAGTAACTTATGCAATGTTTCTCACCTTTCTTCTGTTCTGTATAGTAACTTATGCAATGTTTCTCTCTGTCTCTCCTTTCTTCTGTTCTGTATAGTAACTTATGCAATGTTTCTGTCTGTCTCTCTCATTTCTTCTGTTCTGTATAGTAACTTATGCAATGGTTCTGTCTCTCTCCTTTCTTCTATTCTGTATAGTAACTTATGCAATGTTTCTCTCTGTCTCTCCTTTCTTCTGTTCTGTATAGTAACTTATGCAATGTTTCTCACCTTTCTTCTGTTCTGTATAGTAACTTATGCAATGTTTCTCTCTGTCTGTCTCTTCTTTCTTCTGTTCTGTATAGTAACTTATGCAATGTTTATCTCTCCTTTCTTCTGTTCTGTATAGTAACTTATGCAATGTTTCTCTCTGTCTCTCCTTTCTTCTGTTCTGTATAGTAACTTAAACAATGATGCAAATATTTCTTTACTTATTAGCCCACTAGGAATTCAGACGTAGTAATGGTGCCCTAAAATGACGCTTCAGACTGATTTTTTCGTGAAGTTTTCTTTTCTTAACACTCGCCATTCAGGCTAGCTCTTCTCAGAATCTAGAGGTAATTGTAATTTAGATGAAACCAAACTGAAAATGATTAGACGGATTTGCTCTCTTTCTCTAGCCTGTGACACCTCTGGTGCTTAGGTCAGCAATAGATGTACATCATTCTTCTCTACGTTTGACCATTCTCTGTATTGTGTTCCAGCTGTAATTCATTTCTTTCAGTTTTTGTTCTACTGTTATCTTCCATGTCGTTTTGGATCTTCCACGTTTTCGTTAACCCTCTGGTGTCCATCTCAGTGCAGTTTTTATGACAGAGTTAGTATCCATGCGTATCACATGTCCGATCCATCTCCAAGAAGGATTTTCTAAGTTGGAAGAAAGTTGGGAACTCTCGTCGGAACTACTAGGGAAATACAGATTTGTTAATACTTTAAGCTGGCGCTTAGCTATCTTTATTGTGGGCGAGCACCCATGGAATGGAGGGGAAAACGACCTGCGTATTTTAACGTCGTTTCTGTTTAATTTTTACTTTTGTAAAACGTTTTTACCTCCTACATACGCACACACACGCACATATACAAACGCACATACACAAATGCACATACACAAACGCACACACACAAATGCACGCACACAAACGCCACATACACAAACGCACATAAGAGCACACGCGTATACGTTCACACGCCATTTGAATGTCTCTCACTTTCACTCAATTTATCTCTGTCTCATACTTGCAGTTTATTTGTTTCTTTCTGTCACACTCATACTCTATATATCTCTTTCCTTTTCATTCTGAGAGGTTTCTATCACTTATCTATTCAAGCTACATTTTCTTTCTGCTTTTCAATTTGTAATTCTTCTTTTGTTTCTCTCTGTTTAGACTGTCTTCATTTTCTTTCTCCAACCATGTTTTGCCTTACAGTGTCCTACAAGATGAGTCTCTAAGCCTCTCTCTCCGTCTATCAATATATATATATATATTAAATGGTTTTTAAGCCGAAGGATTAACTTCATTGCACCGGGTTTTACCCCATATGGTTCGGTCCCTCTCCGCAGAAATGGCACACCACCTGCCTACAGTATTGTACAAAGCACGAACTCCGTAGCTCCAGCAACAATCCTAGGGTCTCTGAAAAAAACTGCACCTATGAACAGAACGTCGCGGTCCGGATTCGAACCCACGGCTTCGACTCGTAAGGCAAAGGGTTTAACCACTTAGCCATATATATTATGGACTGCAATTTATTCATTATGTCCAACCTCTAACCATGTCTATAAGTGTGTTTCTACACCTTTCTGTCCATCTATCACTATATATGAGTTACCATTTATTCATTATAATCAATTTTGTCTTCTCGCAGATTTAATTGTTGTTGTAGCCTCCATATGCGTCTTCACAATCGGTTCAGAGGGACAGGTATTCGCAACGTCAGCCATCAGGTAAGTTCTGCGGTGTCTTAATGGGTGTTGGTTACACTATGCTATTACTTAACAGATGTTCGTTTATGTCCACTCCAGGGAGATGATCTAGTATTCAGGTCATAGAATTTCGTGACGTATTATCTCCGTTCTTAAACTTAAGATCTGCTTTATTTTATTTAGTATTTCGTGTTTGTGTTGTCTTGATGAAGGCATATGATCGAAACGTCAATTGTTGTCATTTTAAATATTTAATTATTACTTTTTTTTCTTGTTCATGCACTATTGTCGTATACATACCCTCGTCCATACGTCCGTTTATTTAGTATTACTGCTGCCTCCCCACGGCTTTCTCCAGATCTGATCTGGTCCGTTCTGACCACCTGTGCATTATAACTATCTCATCCTGTTTACTATCTTTAGCTATCACTTGCAGCTCTTTCTAGATCTTCTGTACAAGATTAATCTATGTCTCCAAATCTCATCTCTGTGTATTTCTAGGCTTTTCACTTTTTCATTTTCTCTACGGGTTCCATGAAAGGGCTATTATTTTAATATGTGTTCTCTCACGGTATGTCTTATCCAGCTTCAGCGTCATTTTTTCTCCTCTTGTTTTACTATCTCGTTCTCTTCATAATCAACTCCTTTGTGACCCTAATATACCATCCTAATCCCTATATTCTGCGCATACACGCCAGTTGATAAATTTTGCAAAATTATTAATTATTGTTTTAGTAGTTCTCCATGTTTCTGAACCATACAGCAGAACTGTTTTAACATTACAGTTGATTATTCTAATTTTGGTTCCTGATTTGATTTCCTTAGACTTCTACAAATTTTACAGTGTGATTAAAGATCCTCCTGTCGTCTGTATTCTTATTTTAATATCTCAGTCTGTTCTTCCCTCTCTGAATACATTGCTGCACAAGTATGTGTAAACCATTCTTGTGTCCAAACCAAAATAACAAAACATAACTTTGTCCATTCTTCATGAATAACATAACTTTGTCCATTCTTCATGAAAAACATAACTTTGTCCATTCTTCATGAAAAACATAACTTTGTCCATTCTTCATGAATAACATAACTTTGTCCATTCTTCATGAATAACATAACTTTGTCCATTCTTCATGAAAAACATAACTTTGTCCATTCTTCATGAATAACATAACTTTGTCCATTCTTCATGAAAAACATAACTTTGTCCATTCTTCATGAAAAACATAACTTTGTCCATTCTTCATGAAAAACATAACTTTGTCCATTCTTCATGAATAACATAACTTTGTCCATTCTTCATGAAAAACATAACTTTGTCCATTCTTCATGAAAAACATAACTTTGTCCATTCTTCATGAATAACATAACTTTGTCCATTCTTCATGAATAACATAACTTTGTCCATTCTTCATGAATAACATAACTTTGTCCATTCTTCATGAATAACATAACTTTGTCCATTCTTCATGAATAACATAACTTTGTCCATTCTTTATGAAAAACATAGCTTTGTCCATTCTTCATGAATAACATAACTTTGTCCATTCTTCATGAATAACATAACTTTGTCCATTCTTTATGAAAAACATAACTTTGTCCATTCTTCATGAATAACATAACTTTGTCCATTCTTCATGAATAACATAACTTTGTCCATTCTTCATGAATAACATAACTTTGTCCATTCTTCATGAATAACATAACTTTGTCCATTCTTCATGAAAAACATAACTTTTATTTTGATATCATCTTCCTCTTTGAACACTCCATATCGATCACTTGTGAAACCACTCTTTGTAATTTGTATGTGATCTGAGAATAATAGTGATTGTACGCTGTGCCAGTTATGCTCCTACAAGTAAGCCAGCATATCCGATTTCTGCGACTCTTTTTATTTACTAGGATAGCTTCCCAATTCCCCTACCTCAGTCGCCTCTTACGACATGCCTTGTCGATCGTAGTGTTACTATTCTTTGCTCCTTTGCAGCCCTGACAAAACACTGGTGATGTTGATGATATTAAATATTCTGTATTAGGCATCAAACATTTTACAAGAGACCATATCAACGTTTCCCAAAGTGGGCGGTACCGCCCTCCCCCCAGTGTGGGCGCTGAAGCGTTCTAGTTGGGCGATAGTGGGTTAGAAGAATTTGATGGGTGTTCAGGTGATTATGGGTCGGTGGCTCCTTAAAGAAGAAATTAATAATAAATATTTTTTATATTTTTTTCGTGATTTTGCGATTGAATAATCATTTTAATTTTAATTCTGCATTTAAATTCTTCTTATGCCCGTCTTATACGATCCATTTTTTCATTAATTTTCTATTTCAAGCATATAATCATTTGAAAATTGACCATGTATGACAGAAATATAGATCAATTTTCTATGTTAGAGAGAAAATAGAGCAAGTATATATGTGGGGGCGTTGGCAAACTGTTATAATGTGGAGAGGGCGTTACAAAGTTTATGTTGTGCAAAGTGGGCGGTGGGGACGTTACAAAGTTTATGTTGTGCATAGTGGGCGGTGGGGGACGTTACAAAGTTTATGTTGTGCAAAGTGGGCGGTGGGGGCGTTACAAAGTTTATGTTGTGCAAAGTGGGCGGTGGGGGCGTTACAAAGTTTATGTTGTGCAAAGTGGGCGGTGTGGTCCAAAAAAGTTTGGGAATCTATGGACTATATGCAGAAACTAACGTTTATTCTGAAACTTTGAGTCATTGATTTTTACTACGATAATTTCATTAAGCCATAAAGCTGTTGAACTTAATGTTTACGACACAGTAAAGAGAGTACAATCTATTTATTCTGTCCCTGGCAGTTTTATTATGCTTGTCTTTCTTGTTCTTTTGAAATTGAACTGTTGTAAAATTAGACGCTTGGCAATATAATTACGAAACGAAATGAGGTTATGAATACGTGACAACAACAAATAAGAAGGCGTTGTTACGGATAGATAAACAGAAATGAATATGTGTAGCGAAGTGTTTACGGATCGTCGTTCTCAATGTTGTGAGTTCGAATCTCGATCGAGCCACATGTGTAATGTTTTCATGAGGTCCCTATGGTTGTTGCTGGAGCTATGCAGTTCGTTCTTTGTGCGACACTCTCGACGGATGACGTGTCATTCCTTCACAATCACATCATTCTTTTAGTTTTTGTTTTAATCATTATTCAACTCATTATTTCAATCAATCTTTTAGTTTTTGTTTTAATCATTATTCAACTCATTATTTCAATCAATCTTTTAGTTTTTGTTTTAATCATTATTCAACTTATTATTTCAATCAATCTTTTAGTCAGTCATTCAGCCATATTTTAGTCATTTTTGTCACTGTTATTTTTGTAAATCTTTTGACTACTTTTTCTGTTATTTTTTTTCTTATTTCAGTCATTTCAGTCATTTGTTTCAGTCATTTCTTTCAGTCATTTATTCAGCAATTGTTTCTTTCATTCTTTCATCCATTTCTTCAACCTGTCTTGTATAGCTTTAAACTGTTATGTTCTTAATGTTGAGGTGGTTGGCTCAGGCTAACTTTGATTGTGATGGCATTTCTCTTTTATCCGTTTTCCACTAAGTCGTGCATATCTCCATATTGTTGTTTGTTTTAAAGTCTATACCAACTGTACCAACTGTACCAACTGTACCAACTATACCAAATATACCAACTATACCAACTATACCAACTATACCAACTACACCAACTACACCAACTATACCAACTACACCAACTGTACCAACTGTACCAACTATACCAACTATACCAACTACACCAACTATACCAACTACACCAACTGTACCAACTGTACCAACTGTACCAACTATACCAACTACACCAACTACACCAACTACACCAACTACACCAACTGTACCAACTGTACCAACTGTACCAACTATACCAACTACACCAACTATACCAGCTATACCAGCTGTACCAACTATACCAACTATACCACTGTACCACTATACCAACTATACCAACTATACCAAGCTATACCAGCTATACCACTGTCCACTGTACCAGCTGTACCAACTGTACCAGCTATACCAACTATACCAACTATACCAACTATACCACTATTCTAACTATACCAGCTATACCAACTATACCAACTGTACCACTGTACCAACTGTACCAACTATACCAACTATACCAGCTATACCAGCTGTACCAACTGTACCAACTATACCAACTATACCAACTATACCAACTATACCAACTATACCAACTATATCAGCTATACCAGCTATACCAACTATATCAACTATACCAACTATACCAACTATACCAACTGTACCAACTATACCAACTATATCAACTATTCTAACTATACCAACTGTACCAACTATACCAACTGTACCAACTATACCAACTATACCAACTATACCAACTATACCAACTATATCAACTATTCCAACTATATCAACTATATCAACTATACCAACTATACCAACTATATCAACTATATCAACTATACCAACTACACCAACTATACCAACTATACCAACTATACCAACTATACCAACTATATCAACTATTCCAACTATATCAACTATATCAACTATACCAACTATACCAACTATATCAACTATATCAACTATACCAACTATACCAACTATACCAACTATACCAAATATACCAACTATACCAACTATATCAACTATATCAACTATACCAACTATACCAACTATACCAACTATACCAACTATACCAACTATACCAAATATACCAACTATACCAACTATACCAACTATACCAACCAATTACTGGTTTCGGACAGCCTTCATTAATCAAATATATTCTCTTTCTTTATGTTGGTGTTAATGTTCACTAAACACATCTTTCTCATAGTGGCTTCATTGATTTGTCAACTGTGTTTAACTTTACATAGTGATATCATTGTATGGCAACTATTTTTTAGGACAATTAGAGATTTATCGAACAAAGCAAAAGAATAGCAAAACAAAAGACCGGCCACACAAAAGGTGGACTTCAGAGATAACAGAGGCGGCAAAATGCACTATTTATGAAGTGCACACAAGGGCTAGTTCTAGAAATCCCTTCTTATCCTGACGCTGTGAGACAAACAGAATTGGAGAAAAAAAGAGATTTATCGTCTATCTGTAGCTGGGTCTGTGGTGTCTAGCGTAATATAACAGTTGAAACAAAAACGTCAAAACAGAAAGGCAGTAAAACTTCCCACAAGTGCAAGTATACCTTGCCCACATTGTACAAAAAAATTTCAAGCTCGCATCGGGCTCACTAGTCATCTACGCACACACAGACAAATATAACGCAACTACATTCCTTTGGATGAAAATTGTGTGGTCATCATCACCCGTGATGTACAAGCATCATAACAGTCATCATTTCATAGTTTGTTCTGTATCGTTTGCTTGATAAACACCTTGTGGTCGAAACGTTGCTATATCTTGTTTTTGAACTTTGCATAACTAAATTACTTGCTTTTTTTTACCTGTTTCGCCTTAGATAAAAAATGTTGAGCGCTGTGAACAATTATATACACAATAAATCACGAGAGATAACAAAATAATAATCACAACAATAAAGTAGAAATACAAATTATTCTGAGACACAAATTGACGTTGCCGTTATTCGTTATTTTGATTTATAAATTATTTGTCAGACATTTTCATGAAACATACTGGATGATTTTCTGCAGTTTGTGTCAACGCTACAGCATCAACATATTTCGTTCCCTTGCAACCGCAAAGATTTATATTCAAGTTTTTACTAACATAAGAAAATTACACGCACTATACAATAAGACTATCCGCAATAAGACTATCTACAATAAGACTATCTACAATAAGACTATCTACAATAAGACTATCTACAATAAGACTATCTACAATAAGACTATCTACAATAAGACTATCTACAGTGAGACCATCTACAATAAGATCATCTACAATAAGACTATCTACAATAAGACCATCTACAATAAGACTATCTACAATAAGACTATCTACAATAAGACCATCTACAATAAGACTATTAACAATGAAGGTGTCATGCTCTTGTTGGAGTAAAAATGCAATGATGATGATGATGAATAATTTTCACTTCACTTCATTTCCCTGTCATAGTGCACCTCTACTTCAGAATATGTGCACTTCATTTCCCTGTCATAGTGCACCTCTACTTCAAAATATGTGCACTTCATTTCCCTGTCATAGTGCACCTATACTTCAGAATATGTGCACTTCACTTCTCGTATCTGTCAGCGTGAAAGTCTGACATCAAGATACCTCTCACGTTCAAACAACAATAATATTGAACATTATCTAGCGTTATATTTGTGTTCATGTTTCTCTTATGTTCCAAATGACGACAACTAATGACGGACAATCAGCAAAGCGTAGTCATAAAAAATAACATGTGAAAAGCGGTGCCTGCGAAAAGTGACCAACAACACCAGATAAGACATAGTCACCAACATCAGTATAAGAAAGAAAGTTGACACAGAACCTTGCTTGAAATATATTGAGACACAAAGAATGAAGTGGTTTGGCCACTTAATAAGAATACATCCAAACTCCACAGTAAACATCTTCTACAACAGAATATCAGGAAAGAAGACGAGAGGAAGACCACGAAAAAGATGGTTAGATGGCATAGCAGAATCCTATCAAAGAGCAAAAATAACAATCACCCAAACCAATTTAGCAGCGCAAGACAAATACAGAAAAACCTAAACACCGGGCAACAACCTGGTAGCAGTGTGACGACACTGGGCAACAACCTGGTAGCAGTGTGACGACACTGGGCAACAACCTGGTAGCAGTGTGACGACACTGGGCAACAACCTGGTAGCAGTGTGACGACACTGGGCAACAACCTGATAGCAGTGTGACGACACTGGGTCACAACCTGGTAGCAGTGTGACGACACTGGGCAACAACCTGGTAGTAGTGTGACGACACTGGGCAACAACCAGGTAGCAGTGTGACGACAAAAGAAGAAGAAGAAAACTAATGATGGATGAGTTAAGTTTCTATCTTATAATAACAAACGTCAAGTTTCAATGTAACCGTGATAACCAGGAAAAGATTTCCTTCTTCCTCTGTGTCAGACTGTCATGGGACTTGATTTGTGATGTTATATGCAAACAGAGGTTTCAGAGGTTCTCATGTTGGAGGACTCATCAACATGGAATACGGTGTCGTATAACTATTAGTTCAGAATATTATATTTGGTTTTTCATTTAACAAGATCCGAATGCTAATCGGGTCTGGAGAACCTCATTACACCAAGTTTTCTTATTGTGACTCGGTTTCTCACCGCAGAGATAGCACGTCATTTGACAAAATATTGCACAAAGCACGAACACCGTAGCTCCGACATCAATATTAGAAATCTCCGTAAAAATTGAACTCGTGAATTCACCGGCGTTGTACTCATTCGAACTCACGAGCTTTGGAAAACAAGGTAATGGTTTAACCCCCTTTGCCACAGAGATCTTTTACAAAGCCCCTTTGCCACAGAGATCTTCTAGCCCCTTTGCCACAGATATCTTTTACAAAGTCCCTTTACCACAGAGATCTTCTAGCCCCTTAGCAACAGAGATCTTCTAACCCCTTTGCCACAGAGATCTTCTAAGTCCCTTAGCCACAGAGATCTTCTAAGTCCCTTAGCCACAGAGATCTTCTAACTTCCTTTGCCACAGATATCTTCTAAACTCCTTAGCAACAGAGATCTTCTAAGTCCCTTAGCCACAGAGATCTTTACTTCCTTTGCCACAGAGATCTTTTAAGTCCCTTAGCCACAGAGATCTTCTAAGTCCCTTAGCCACAGAGATCTTCTAACTTCCTTTGCCACAGATATCTTCTAAACTCCTTAGCAACAGAGATCTTCTAACCCCTTTGCCACAGAGATCTTCTAAGTCCCTTAGCCACAGAGATCTTCTAACTTCCTTTGCCACAGATATCTTCTAAACTCCTTAGCAACAGAGATCTTCTAACCCCTTAGCAACAGAGATCTTCTAACCCCTTTGCCACAGAGATCTTCTAAGTCCCTTAGCCACAGAGATCTTCTAACTTCCTTTGCCACAGATATCTTCTAAACTCCTTAGCAACAGAGATCTTCTAACCCCTTAGCAACAGAGATCTTCTAACCCCTTTGCCACAGAGATCTTCTAGCCCCTTTGCCACAGAGATCTTCTAACCCCTTTGCCACAGAGATCTTCTAGCCCCTTTGCCACAGAGATCTTCTAGCCCCTTTGCCACAGAGATCTTCTAAGCCCCTTTGCCACAGAGATCTTCTAACTTCCTTTGCCACAGATATCTTCTAAACTCCTTAGCCACAGAGATCTTCTAAACCCCTTAGCAACAGAGATCTTTTAAACCCCTTAGCCACAGAGATCTTCTAACCCCTTAGCAACAGAGATCTTCTAAACCCCTTAGCCACAGAAATCTTCTAAACTCCTTAGCAACAGAGATCTTCTAAACTCCTTAGCCACAGAGATCTTCTAAACTCCTTAGCCACAGAGATCTTCTAAACCCCTTAGCCACAGATATCTCCTAACCACTTAGCCACAGAGATCTTCTAAACCCCTTAGCCACAGAGATCTTCTAAACCCCTTAGCCACAGATATCTCCTAACCCCTTAGCCACAGATATCTCCTAACCACTTAGCCACAGAGATCTTCTAAACCCCTTAGCCACAGAGATCTTCTAAACCCCTTAGCCACAGATATCTCCTAACCCCTTAGCCACAGAGATCTCCTAACCCCTTTGCCACAGAGATCTTCTAAACCCCTTAGCAACAGAGATCTTCTAAACTCCTTAGCCACAGAGATCTTCTAAACCCCTTAGCCACAGAGATCTTCTAAACCCCTTAGCCACAGAGATCTTCTAAACCCCTTAGCCACAGATATCTCCTAACCACTTAGCCACAGAGATCTTCTAAACCCCTTAGCCACAGAGATCTTCTAAACCCCTTAGCCACAGATATCTCCTAACCCCTTAGCCACAGAGATCTTCTAAGCCCCTTAGCCACAGATATCTCCTAACCCCTTAGCCACAGAGATCTTCTAAACCCCTTAGCCACAGAGATCTTCTAAACTCCTTAGCCACAGAGATCTTCTAAACCCCTTAGCACAGAGATCTCCTAACCCTTAGCCACAGAGATCTTCTAAACCCTTAGCCACGAGATCTTCTAAACCCTTAGCCACAGAGATCTTCTAAACCCTTAGCACAGAGATCTTCTAAACCCTTAGCAACAGATATCTCCCAACCCTAATGCTAGAATATAGAAAGTCAGGTTTGCTTTCAATTCTCTTTCAGTTCAATATAGAAATCAATGTGTTATTTTGTGTGGAAAATATGATTATACTTTTTAACATAAATGTGGTTTATGAGCAACAATATCACAACAATATCACAACAATATCACAACAATATCACAACAATATCACAACAATATCACAACATCACAACAATATCACAACGTCACAACAATATCACAACAATATCACAACAATATCACAACGATATCACAACGATATCACAACGATATCACAACGATATCACAACGATATCACAACGATATCACAACAATATCACAACATCACAACAATATCACAACAATATCACAACAATATCACAACAATATCACAACAATATCACAATATCACAACAATATCACAACAATATCACAACAATATCACAATATCACAACAATATCACAATAATATCACAACATTACAACGATATCACAACAATATCACAACAATATCACAACAATATCACAACAATATCACAACGATATCACAACGATATCACAACGATATCACAACGATATCACAACGATATCACAACAATATCACAACAATATCACAACATCACAACAATATCACAACGATCTGTATACTAACAGGTGTCTTCGCCGCATACTCAGTAGCAGGTGATCAGAGATAATAACAAACAAAGGTGTTTAGAAGATAATAAAACACAAGCTTATACAGATAGAGTTCACAAGATGGTGATGGGTTAGATACTTTCCGAAAATAATCATAAAACATAAGTAAGTTTTCCCTTGACTAGAACTCACATGGGTAGAGAAGAGAGGGTGTCAAAGGCAGCGTGACCAAGAATAGTAGAAATGGTGACTACAGTGGTTATAACCTTGAGGGCAGGGGCGAACTATTACACGTGTCTACATATCACGTGTCACAACACATTCACACATGTTGGAATACACACATGTCCATACACACACACATGTCCACACATGTCCACCACATATGTCCGAACACACACATATCCACACACCCACACATGTCCACACCCACACATGTCCACACACACACACGGCCGAACACACACATGTCCACACACACACACAAATGTGAACTCTTCGAATATCTGTAAACATATGTACAATTAATTGTTTGATGCTCAAAAATAAAATTATTGAGTTGAGAATTATTGATGTATCCACGTAGATTTCTTCTTCTTCCAGCGCTCCATATCGATCACTTGTTGAACCACTATTTGTGGTTTGAATGTGATCTGAGCCTAAGAGCGACTGTACGTTGTACCAGTTAAGCGCCTACAAGTAGACCAGCACATCCAATTTCTGCGAGACATTTTATTTACTAGGGTAGCTTCCCTAGGCCCCTACCTCAATCGCCTCTTACGACATGCCTTGTTGGTAGCAATGTCACTATTCTTTGCTCCCCTTGCTAGTTCCGGCAGCAAACAGACAAAACTGCCTGTTCAAGTAGTAACATCCAGCTAGACATCCAACCTGTTATATTGTCTAGCTATCATATGCCAGGTCCCAGTCCACAATGTCGTAAAATATATTTTATCTACAAATGTCAAAATAAATGAAATAGTGAATAAACGTTAGCATTCTATGTAAAACGAACTTCAGAAAAAATCACAGATTATTAAATTTGAGAAGAGTGTTAATTAAATTCAAAAGTTTATAAAATTGTTCTGTAATTTATAGCTTCGAATTTTGTTTTAATTCAAAGATACCAGGAATGCATTATTCGCTTACGTCCCTTTAACATGAGACAGACATAATTAACAATGACATCCTGTCTAACATAAAAGGCAATATACACTATTTGCGCTGAACACATTGAACTCTTTGTGAAACAAAATTGATAGACTTTTTGTTATTTCTGAAATTTTTCTGTTTAGATCTCTATGATGAACTGAAATCTGTTTCTTTTGATGTCAATAAGACATTGAATTTTTAGATTTCTTTTTTCAAGTTCCTTTTGATAGTGATTACCCACCATTCTTATCAATTACTATTATTACTACAAAGAGAAGAAGAGGAAGACCACGGAGAAGATGGATTCTTCTTCTGAGTTCTCACTAGATTGGGATTTCGGATTCTCTAATAAAGGCAGCCGTCTGCCCCAGATTATCAGCCACGCCATACAGTTTGTCTTGGACGCTAGTGTAAGTGGGCCACCTCTTTCTTCTCAAGTCTGCATACTGGGGGCAGTTCTGTAGGATATAATTCCTATGATTTCTGCTTCCCCGTTTGTGCCGACCTCTTCCCGCAGTAAGTTTTGCCGCCCTCGTGATGGTAGGTCTGACATTCTTACTGCTTGGCTAAATTTCCCAGGCAGATTGGCGACCGTAGAATCCGTTACCCCATTCCTCATTGTGAGGGATCGTTGCACCATGTTATGCGCCTTACAGCCTGGTGCATCCGTTTTCTGCAAGCATTTGTTTCGGGTTAGCATTCCCTAGCGGACACATGCATCCGATTTCACCCAAACCTCCTTAGTCGCCTCTAACGACAAGCGTGGCATGTAACAGTGGTTCTATTCTTTAAACCCCAAATTTGGGCCCCAGTAACCACTCGGGCAAGATGGATTCAAGATGTAACTGATGATTTAAGCATGACGGCTGCAGAGGTGGGACATCTGGCCTATGAGAGAGAGAACTTTCGAAAGACTGTTAAAGTGGAAACGTTCTGCTCATGATGATGATGATGATTACTACTAATTATAGTTAGAGAACAACTTCCGGTGTCTAACCTTCTAGTATGTCTCGTTTGTCTAGTATCTAGTTTTTGTTAGTTCTTCTGGTAACTTAGAAGTCTATGTGACTTGAAGGAATCATTTTTGTCATTAGCACCAAAAGTATTTCTTCCATTTTCCGCGTGATGCGATCGAGCTATTTTCAAGTGATTCATACCTCAATGTAGATGACCCCCGCCTCCTCCACCTTGAAGTTGAGTCATGACCCTAAGACCCTACCCACTTTTTTTTACTCGATGCTCACCTGCCGAATTAATTGTAATTTCAAAAGAGCAAACTACAATTTAAAAAATGTTTCTCACTCTCAGTTTTATAACAACACTGCCTCCTAAACACAATAACATTGACTGTGAGAAATATAAACATTTTTTACAAACTAATTTTGACAAGAAATTGGAGAAAAATGTTGCCAACATCAGTCAGACATCTATGATGTTCTTGGTTATTTTATAAAGAGCTTTTGGGCTTGCATCTTCAATGAGAAGAAAAACCTTCCCTGATACTGCCTTACGCCTTCCCTGATGCTGCCTCACGCCTTCCCAGCCTCATGCCTCCCTAATACTGACTCACGTCTCCCCTCATACTGCCTCACGCCTCCCCTCATACTGCCTCACGCCTTCCCTCATACTGACTCACGCCTCCCCTCATACTGACTCACGTCTCCCCTCATACTGACTCACGTCTCCCCTCATACTTCCTCACGTCTCCCCTCATACTTCCTCCGTCTCCCTCTACTGACTCACGCCTCCCTCATACTGCCTCACGTCTCCCCTCATTCTGCCTCACGTCTCCCCTCATACTTCCTCACGTCTCCCCTGATACTGACTCACGTCTCCCCTCATACTTCCTCACGTCTCCCTGATACTGACTCACGTCTCCCCTCATACTTCCTCACGTCTCCCCTCATACTACCTCACGCCTCCCTCATACTGCCTCACGCCTCCCTGATACTGCCTCACGTCTCCTCTCATACTGACTCACGCCTCCCCTCATACTGCCTCACGTCTCCCCTCATACTGCCTCACGTCTCCCTCATACTGACTCACGTCTCCCTCATACTGCCTCACGTCTCCCCTCATACTGCCTCACGCCTCCTCATACTGCCTCACGTCTCCCTCATACTGCCTCACGTCTCCCTCATACTGACTCACGTCTCCCCTCATACTGCCTCACGTCTCCTGATACTGACTCGCGTCTCCCCTCATACTTCCTCACGTCTCCCCTCATACTGACTCACGCCTCCTCATACTGACTCACGCTCTCCCTCATACTGACTCACGTCTCCCTCATACTGCCTCACGTCTCCCCTCATACTGACTCACGTCTCCCTCATACTGCCTCACGTCTCCCCTCATACTGCCTCACGCCTCCCTCATACTGCCTCACGCCTCCCTCATCTGCCTCACGTCTCCCTCATCTGCCTCACGCCTCCCTCATACTGACTCACGTCTCCCCTCATACTGCCTCACGTCTCCCTGATACTGCCTCACGTCTCCCCTCATACTGACTCACGTCTCCCTCCTACTGCCTCACGTCTCCCTGATACTGACTCACGTCTCCCTCATACTGCCTCACGCCTCCCTGATACTGCCTCACGCCTCCCTGATACTGACTCACGTCTCCCCTCATACTGCCTCACGCCTCCCCTGATACTGCCTCACGCCTCCTGATACTGACTCACGTCCCCCTCATACTGCCTCACGCCTCCCTGATACTGCCTCACGCCTCCCATGATACTGCCTCACGCCTTCCCTGACACATCCTATCGCGTCCCCTGATACTGTCTCACGCCTCCCCTCGTACTGCCTCACGCCTCCCTGATACTGCCTCACGCCTCCCATGATACTGCTTCACGCCTTCCCTGATACTGCCTCACGCCTCCCCTGATACTGCCTCACGCCTTCCCTCATACTGCCTCATGCCTTCCCTGATACTGTCTCACACCTCCCCTGATACTGCCTCACGCCTTCCCTCATACTGCCTCACGCCTTCCCTCATACTGCCTCATGCCTTCCCTGATACTGCCTCACGCCTTCCATCATACTGCCTCTCACCTCCGCTGATACTGTCTCACACCTCCCCTGATACTTCCTCACGCCTCCCTTGATACTGCCTCCCCTGATACTTCTTCAAAATGAGAACCTTCCAGGTAACGCCTCTCATGCTGAGAACCACTGTTTTATTAAAACATATTGCAATATTGCTTCTTGGACATCACTTACAAATGTCAGCCTTGCACTTCAATGACAGACATAACATAGAAACTGACTGTACTCAATGTAACTGCGATTTTACATTCAGAATACGTATGTTCTCAAGTACAAAAAACTCTCATTCTTGTCTTGTACTGCGTCACCTGCTCAATTAAGGTTCTTCCGTCTAAGTGAGGCGATGTACTGAAACCTACAACTCTGAATGGGCTCAGACCGAATCAGATCAGATCTGAAGTAAACCGTGGGGAGGATGCGGTAATACTGAATAAAATGGCGTAAATGATAAAAAACATGTTTAAAAGGTTTTCAAGCCGAAGGATTGACTTCATTGCACCGGGTTTTACCCCATATTACTCAGTCCATCTCGGCAGAAATGACACTCTACCTGCCGACAGTATTGCACAAAGCACTAACTCCGTGAACTCGCTTCTCAAGGCTGGTTGTCTGGGTTCAACTCCCGCAGTGCGCGCGGAATTTTCCCAAACCGCGACGGCTCTCAGGTCGACCCAGCCTGGGTACCAGACATGCTCTGGGAAAGTAAAGGTGGCCGGAGTAATGTTGACCACATTACCCATCGTGTGCCGACGGTCAATGAAAAATACAGGCCTAACACTGTATTGCCCTATATACCACGAGGTATGAAAGGGTTCCTTTACCTTTACTTTACTAACTCCTTAGCTCCAACAACAATCCTAGGGGTCTCTGGAAAAAACTACACTCGTAAACAGAATGGCGCGGTCCGGACTCGAACCCACGACCTTCGAATCACAAGGCAAAGGGCTTAACCACTTAGCCACAGAGACCGCTACAAAAAACATGTCTATACAGTATTACATAAACAAGTAAACATGAATGATTAAATCAAAGAAAATACAACAATCGACGTTTCGGGTCATCACTTTTATTTACAACTGTTTTAGTTTATTAAGTATTCCGTGTTTGTGTTTTCTTGATAAAGGCATACGATCGAAACGTCGATTGTTGTTATTTTTCTTATTTAATAATTCATGTTTCCTTACTAATTCAATACTACGAGTATATATATACCTGACTTTGTTCAAATCTTCTATTCTAAGTGCTAGTGTTAAGTTAATCGTTTCAACAAACTCATGTACATCAACTGTATACTCCAGTATCGTTTACCGTTTGTAGATAATCTATCTAAGAAACAGTCATGCTATATCAAGTTGTCTCTGTAGCCTAGAGTAGATTATCTATCTAAGAAACAGTCATGTTATATCAAGTTGTCTCTGTAGCCTAGAGTAGATTATCTATCTAAGAAACAGTCATGCTATATCAAGTTGTCTCTGTAGCCTAGAGTAGATTATCTATCTAAGAAACAGTCATGTTATATCAAGTTGTCTATGTAGCATAGAGTAGATTATCTATCTAAGAAACTGTCATGTTATATCAAGTTGTCTCTGTAGCATAGAGTAGATTGTCTATCTAAGAAACAGTCATGTTATATCAAATTGTCTCTGTAGCATAGAGTAGATTATCTAAGAAACAGTCATGTTATATCAAGTTGTCTCTGTAGCATAGAGTAGATTATCTATCTAAGAAACAGTCATGTTATATCAAGTTGTCTCTGTAGTGTAGAGTAGATTATCTATCTAAGAAACAGTCATGTTATATCAAGTTGTCTCTGTAGCATAGAGTAGATTGTCTATCTAAGAAACTGTCATGTTATATCAAGTTGTCTCTGTAGCATAGAGTAGATTATCTATCTAAGAAACAGTCATGTTATATCAAGTTGTCTCTGTAGCATAGAGTAGATTATCTATCTAAGAAACAGTCATGTTATATCAAATTGTCTCTGTAGCATAGAGTAGATTATCTATCTAAGAAACTGTCATGTTATTTCAAGTTGTCTCTGTAGCATAGAGTAGATTATCTATCTAAGAAACTGTCATGTTATATCAAATTGTCTCTGTAGTGTAGAGTAGATTATCTATCTAAGAAACAGTCATGTTATATCAAGTTGTCTCTGTAGCATAGAGTAGATTATCTATCTAAGAAACAGTCATGTTATATCAAGTTGTCTCTGTAGCATAGAGTAGATTATCTATCTAAGAAACAGTCATGTTATATCAAATTGTCTCTGTAGTGTAGAGTAGATTATCTATCTAAGAAACAGTCATGTTATATCAAGTTGTCTCTGTAGCATAGAGTAGATTATCTATCTAAGAAACAGTCATGTTATATCAAGTTGTCTCTGTAGCATAGAGTAGATTATCTATCTAAGAAACAGTCATGTTATATCAAGTTGTCTCTGTAGCATAGAGTAGATTATCTATCTAAGAAACAGTCATGTTATATCAAGTTGTCTCTGTAGCATAGAGTAGATTATCTATCTAAGAAACAGTCATGTTATATCAAGTTGTCTCTGTAGCATAGAGTAGATTATCTATCTAAGAAACTGTCATGTTATATCAAGTTGTCTCTGTAGCATAGAGTAGATTATCTATCTAAGAAACAGTCATGTTATATCAAGTTGTCTCTGTAGCATAGAGTAGATTATCTATCTAAGAAACTGTCATGTTATATCAAATTGTCTCTGTAGTGTAGAGTAGATTATCTATCTAAGAAACAGTCATGTTATATCAAATTGTCTCTGTAGCACACAGTAGATTATCTATCTAAGAAACTGTCATGTTATATCAAGTTGTCTCTGTAGCATAGAGTAGATTATCTATCTAAGAAACAGTCATGTTATATCAAGTTGTCTCTGTAGTGTAGAGTAGATTATATATCTAAGAAACAGTCATGTTATATTAAGTTGTCTCTGTAGCATAGAGTAGATTATCTATCTAAGAAACAGTCATGTTATATCAAATTGTCTCTGTAGCATAGAGTAGATTATCTATCTAAGAAACAGTCATGTTATATCAAATTGTCTCTGTAGCATAGAGTAGATTATCTATCTAAGAAACTGTCATGTTATATCAAGTTGTCTCTGTAGCGTAGAGTAGATTATCTATCTAAGAAACTGTCATGTTATATCAAGTTGTCTCTGTAGCGTAGAGTAGATTATCTATCTAAGAAACTGTCATGTTATATCAAGTTGTCTCTGTAGTGTAGAGTAGATTATCTATCTAAGAAACTGTCATGTTATATCAAGTTGTCTCTGTAGCGTAGAGTAGATTATCTATCTAAGAAACAGTCATGTTATATCAAGTTGTCTCTGTAGTGTAGAGTAGATTATCTATCTAAGAAACTGTCATGTTATATCAAGTTGTCTCTGTAGCATAGAGTAGATTATCTATCTAAGAAACAGTCATGTTATATCAAATTGTCTCTGTAGTGTAGAGTAGATTATCTATCTAAGAAACAGTCATGTTATATCAAGTTGTCTCTGTAGCATAGAGTAGATTATCTATCTAAGAAACAGTCATGTTATATCAAGTTGTCTCTGTAGCATAGAGTAGATTATCTATCTAAGAAACAGTCATGTTATATCAAGTTGTCTCTGTAGCATAGAGTAGATTATCTATCTAAGAAACAGTCATGTTATATCAAGTTGTCTCTGTAGCGTAGAGTAGATTATCTATCTAAGAAACAGTCATGTTATATCAAATTGTCTCTGTAGCGTAGAGTAGATTATCTATCTAAGAAACTGTCATGTTATATCAAGTTGTCTCTGTAGCGTAGAGTAGATTATCTATCTAAGAAACTGTCATGTTATATCAAGTTGTCTCTGTAGCATAGAGTAGATTATCTATCTAAGAAACAGTCATGTTATATCAAATTGTCTCTGTAGCATAGAGTAGATTATCTATCTAAGAAACTGTCATGTTATATCAAGTTGTCTCTGTAGCGTAGAGTAGATTATCTATCTAAGAAACTGTCATGTTATATCAAGTTGTCTCTGTAGCATAGAGTAGATTATCTATCTAAGAAACAGTCATGTTATATCAAATTGTCTCTGTAGCGTAGAGTAGATTATCTATCTAAGAAACTGTCATGTTATATCAAGTTGTCTCTGTAGCATAGAGTAGATTATCTATCTAAGAAACAGTCATGTTATATCAAATTGTCTCTGTAGCGTAGAGTAGATTATCTATCTAAGAAACTGTCATGTTATATCAAGTTGTCTCTGTAGTGTAGAGTAGATTATCTATCTAAGAAACTGTCATGTTATATCAAGTTGTCTCTGTAGCGTAGAGTAGATTATCTATCTAAGAAACAGTCATGTTATATCAAGTTGTCTCTGTAGTGTAGAGTAGATTATCTATCTAAGAAACAGTCATGTTATATCAAATTGTCTCTGTAGCATAGAGTAGATTATCTATCTAAGAAACAGTCATGTTATATCAAATTGTCTCTGTAGCATAGAGTAGATTATCTATCTAAGAAACTGTCATGTTATATCAAATTGTCTCTGTAGTGTAGAGTAGATTATCTATCTAAGAAACAGTTATGTTATATCAAGTTGTCTCTGTAGCATAGAGTAGATTATCTATCTAAGAAACAGTCATGTTATATCAAATTGTCTCTGTAGCATAGAGTAGATTATCTATCTAAGAAACAGTCATGTTATATCAAATTGTCTCTGTAGCGTAGAGTAGATTATTTATCTAAGAAACAGTCATGTTATATCAAGTTGTCTCTGTAGCATAGAGTAGATTGTCTATCTAAGAAACAGTCATGTTATATCAAATTGTCTCTGTAGCATAGAGTAGATTATCTATCTAAGAAACAGTCATGTTATATCAAATTGTCTCTGTAGTGTAGAGTAGATTGTCTATCTAAGAAACAGTCATGTTATATCAAGTTGTCTCTGTAGCATAGAGTAGATTATCTATCTAAGAAACAGTCATGTTATATCAAGTTGTCTCTGTAGCATAGAGTAGATTATCTATCTAAGAAACAGTCATGTTATATCAAATTGTCTCTGTAGCGTAGAGTAGATTATCTATCTAAGAAACAGTCATGTTATATCAAGTTGTCTCTGTAGCATAGAGTAGATTATCTATCTAAGAAACTGTCATGTTATATCAAGTTGTCTCTGTAGCATAGAGTAGATTATCTATCTAAGAAACAGTCATGTTATATCAAATTGTCTCTGTAGCGTAGAGTAGATTATCTATCTAAGAAACTGTCATGTTATATCAAGTTGTCTCTGTAGTGTAGAGTAGATTATCTATCTAAGAAACTGTCATGTTATATCAAGTTGTCTCTGTAGCATAGAGTAGATTATCTATCTAAGAAACAGTCATGTTATATCAAGTTGTCTCTGTAGTGTAGAGTAGATTATCTATCTAAGAAACAGTCATGTTATATCAAATTGTCTCTGTAGCATAGAGTAGATTATCTATCTAAGAAACAGTCATGTTATATCAAATTGTCTCTGTAGCATAGAGTAGATTATCTATCTAAGAAACTGTCATGTTATATCAAATTGTCTCTGTAGTGTAGAGTAGATTATCTATCTAAGAAACAGTCATGTTATATCAAGTTGTCTCTGTAGCATAGAGTAGATTATCTATCTAAGAAACAGTCATGTTATATCAAATTGTCTCTGTAGCATAGAGTAGATTATCTATCTAAGAAACAGTCATGTTATATCAAATTGTCTCTGTAGCGTAGAGTAGATTATTTATCTAAGAAACAGTCATGTTATATCAAGTTGTCTCTGTAGCATAGAGTAGATTGTCTATCTAAGAAACAGTCATGTTATATCAAATTGTCTCTGTAGCATAGAGTAGATTATCTATCTAAGAAACAGTCATGTTATATCAAATTGTCTCTGTAGTGTAGAGTAGATTGTCTATCTAAGAAACAGTCATGTTATATCAAGTTGTCTCTGTAGCATAGAGTAGATTATCTATCTAAGAAACAGTCATGTTATATCAAGTTGTCTCTGTAGCATAGAGTAGATTATCTATCTAAGAAACAGTCATGTTATATCAAATTGTCTCTGTAGCGTAGAGTAGATTATCTATCTAAGAAACAGTCATGTTATATCAAGTTGTCTCTGTAGCATAGAGTAGATTATCTATCTAAGAAACTGTCATGTTATATCAAGTTGTCTCTGTAGCATAGAGTAGATTATCTATCTAAGAAACAGTCATGTTATATCAAATTGTCTCTGTAGCATAGAGTAGATTATCTATCTAAGAAACAGGCATGTTATATCAAATTGTCTCTGTAGCATAGAGTAGATTATCTATCTAAGAAACAGTCATGTTATATCAAATTGTCTCTGTAGCATAGAGGCTAATCGTTCGCCTCTAGTTCCAACGGTACTATGTTCACTCCCTCGTAGAGCCATCTGGATATTTTTTCATAGACCTCTTATCTCAGCTTAGGTCAGATCGAGTTCCTTGTCCTATCGGAGACGGACGATAAAATGTAGATCCTGCGGTGTGCTCGTTAAAGAACCAACTCAAAATCGAAAAATGCAGGCTGGAAAGCCTCTACCTATGCAAAATTCATTAGAAATAATAAACATAATAAAACACCTACAAAATATTTTTACCATATTTTAAATTACATCGGGGACCCTCGCCGGGGCTACGGAGTCCTTCAGAGTTGCTCTCTCTCTCTCTCTCATGGACCAGATGTCACGAGTCTGGTGTGTCATTCTCCAATCATCAGTCATTCCCTGAATCCATCTTCTCGGTGGTCTACCTCTTCTTCTCATTGTATTAATGCCTCTTTCTATAACAGTCGTCTCCAAACCGTCATGTCTCTTTCTATAACAGTCGTCTCCAAACCGTCATGTCTCTTTCTATAACAGTCGTCTCCAAACCGTCATGTCTCTTTCTATAACAGTCGTCTCCAAACCGTCATGTCTCTTTCTATAACAGTCGTCTCCAAACCGTCATGTCTCTTTCTATAACAGTCGTCTCCAAACCGTCATGTCTCTTTCTATAACAGTCGTCTCCAAACCGTCATGTCTCTTTCAATAACAGTCGTCTCCAAACCGTCATGTCTCTTTCTATAACAGTCGTCTCCAAACCGTCATGCCTCTTTCTATAACAGTCGTCTCCAAACCGTCATGTCTCTTTCTATAACAGTCGTCTCCAAACCGTCATGTCTCTTTCTATAACAGTCGTCTCCAAACCGTCATGTCTCTTTCTATAACAGTCGTCTCCAAACCGTCATGCCTCTTTCTATAACAGTCGTCTCCAAACCGTCATGTCTCTTTCTATAACAGTCGTCTCCAAACCGTCATGTCTCTTTCTATAACAGTCGTCTCCAAACCGTCATGTCTCTTTCTATAACAGTCGTCTCCAAACCGTCATGTCTCTTTCTATAACAGTCGTCTCCAAACCGTCATGTCTCTTTCTATAACAGTCGTCTCCAAACCGTCATGTCTCTTTCTATAACAGTCGTCTCCAAACCGTCATGTCTCTTTCTATAACAGTCGTCTCCAAACCGTCATGTCTCTTTCTATAACAGTCGTCTCCAAACCGTCATGTCTCTTTCTATAACAGTCGTCTCCAAACCGTCATGTCTCTTTCTATAACAGTCGTCTCCAAACCGTCATGTCTCTTTCTATAACAGTCGTCTCCAAACCGTCATGTCTCTTTCTATAACAGTCGTCTCCAAACCGTCATGTCTCTTTCTATAACAGTCGTCTCCAAACCGTCATGTCTCTTTCTATAACAGTCGTCTCCAAACCGTCATGTCTCTTTCTATAACAGTCGTCTCCAAACCGTCATGTCTCTTTCTATAACAGTCGTCTCCAAACCGTCATGCCTCTTTCTATAACAGTCGTCTCCAAACCGTCATGTCTCTTTCTATAACAGTCGTCTCCAAACCGTCATGTCTCTTTCTATAACAGTCGTCTCCAAACCGTCACGTCTCTTTCTATAACAGTCGTCTCCAAACCGTCATGTCTCTTTCTATAACAGCCGTCTCCAAACCGTCATGTCTCTTTCTATAACAGTCGTCTCCAAACCGTCATGCCTCTTTCTATATACCAGTCGTCTCCAAACCGTCATGTCTCTTTCTATAACAGTCGTCTCCAAACCGTCATGTCTCTTTCTATAACAGTCGTCTCCAAACCGTCATGTCTCTTTCTATAACAGTCGTCTCCAAACCGTCATGTCTCTTTCTATAACAGTCGTCTCCAAACCGTCATGTCTCTTTCTATAACAGTCGTCTACAAACCGTCATGTCTCTTTCTATAACAGTCGTCTCCAAACCGTCATGTCTCTTTCTATAACAGTCGTCTCCAAACCGTCATGTCTCTTTCTATAACAGTCGTCTCCAAACCGTCATGTCTCTTTCTATAACAGTCGTCTCCAAACCGTCATGTATCTTTCTATAACAGTCGTCTCCAAACCGTCATGCCTCTTTCTATAACAGTCGTCTCCAAACCGTCATGTCTCTTTCTATAACAGTCGTCTCCAAACCGTCATGTCTCTTTCTATAACAGTCGTCTCCAAACCGTCATGTCTCTTTCTATAACAGTCGTCTCCAAACCGTCATGTCTCTTTCTATAACAGTCGTCTCCAAACCGTCATGTCTCTTTCTATAACAGTCGTCTCCAAACCGTCATGCCTCTTTCTATAACAGTCGTCTCCAAACCGTCATGTCTCTTTCTATAACAGTCGTCTCCAAACCGTCATGTCTCTTTCTATAACAGTCGTCTCCAAACCGTCATGTCTCTTTCTATAACAGTCGTCTCCAAACCGTCATGTCTCTTTCTATAACAGTCGTCTCCAAACTGTCATGCCTCTTTCTATAACAGTCGTCTCCAAACCGTCATGTCTCTTTCAATAACAGTCGTCTCCAAACCGTCATGTCTCTTTCTATAACAGTCGTCTCCAAACCGTCATGTCTCTTTCTATAACAGTCGTCTCCAAACCGTCATGTCTCTTTCTATAACAGTCGTCTCCAAACCGTCATGTCTCTTTCTATAACAGTCGTCTCCAAACCGTCATGTCTCTTTCTATAACAGTCGTCTCCAAACCGTCATGTCTCTTTCTATAACAGTCGTCTCCAAACCGTCATGTCTCTTTCTATAACAGTCGTCTACAAACCGTCATGTCTCTTTCTATAACAGTCGTCTCCAAACCGTCATGCCTCTTTATATCTCCAAACTACCTCAGTTTTCTTATTTCTATTTGTCTCATCAGCCAGTTTTCTTTGATTTTAAGATCCTTCTAGATATATCTATTTGTTCTCTTCTCTGTCCGTGGTATGTGGAGGACTTTTCTGTAACATTTATATTCCAAAGCACATATATGTTTTTCCACTTACTTGTTGAATGTCCATGTTGCATACCCATACGTTGTTGTTGGTAAATATGGTTACAGTCATCCAGTTTAAAGTTGGTGATCGGTAGGAATTGTTGAATTGTTATTGGAATTCCTGTATAGTTATTGAAATTCTTGTTAGGTTATTGGAATTCCTGTATAGTTATTGAAATTCTTGTTAGGTTATTGAAATTCCTGTGTAGTTGTTGAACTTCCTGTGTAGTTGTAATTTTTGTGCAGTTGTTGGAATGCACGTGTAGTTGTTATAATTTCTGTGTAGTTGTTATAATTCCTGTGTAGTTGTTGGAATGCACGTGTAGTTGTTATAATTTCTGTGTAGTTGTTATAATTTCTGTGTAGTTGTTGGAGCTCCTGTGTAGTTACCTGCCATTACTACATTCAGCAAGTTTACAACTTACAACTTACAACTTACAACTTACAACTTACAACTTACAACTTACTGAAATGGATAAGGTATCTATGAGCGGCGATCTAAACTTTATAGCCGTCAATTCATGTTAGCTTCTGTCAGTTTCAAACTAGATAACAGTTATTTTTAGAAAGTTATCTTCATCATCATCATGAAATAGCTTATCCTGTGGATAATTTTGCCCTCTTGTCATCAATTTCTCTCTCTCTCATATGACAGATGTTCTGTTTCTGCATCGGTCATTCTCAAACCATCACTTACATCCTGAGTCCATCTTCTCCGTGGTCTTCCTCTTCTCCTCTTTCCTGGAAAGCATCCTTCCATGATGGTCTTCTCCAGCCCTTCGTGTTTCTTTATATATCCAAAATACTTTAATGTTCTCAATCTTATTTGAAGTATCAGCCAGTTTTCTTTTATTTTGAATTCTTTCTGGATAGATCTGTTTGTTCTCTTCTCTGTCCAAGATATACGGAGGACTCTTCTGTAACACTTATATTCAAAAGCACATATATGTTTTTCCACTGCCTTGTTAAATGT